>VWYH01002710.1:0-82964 GCA_013399365.1 Pampusana beccarii | reverse complement strand
AAAAGCAGCTGTAGGAACGGAGAGCTTTAAACTATATCTAATAAAACAAATCAGAAAGATATAACTACATAAGCTTAAGGAATCTACCATCAAGAATTGCACAAGCAGAGAAGGGATGTTTATAGTATAGGACATGCTTTGGGGAAAGGCTATTAGAAATTGATTAGCGATGGGTATAAGACTAGGTAAGTTGAATAGAGACTTAAAAGAAGCTTAAAGCAAATGCTATATCAAAGGATAAAACTAGAGACAGCAGATAAGTGTGTTTTGAAGAAGAGAAACAGAGATCATGCTTGTCCAGTTTGTGAGCCAGTCTGCAACGGTAGTGGGAAATCAGTGACTCAAAGAAGGAACTGGATTTAGAAACGAGAGTTCCAAATGAGGTTTCACTACTTTTAGTAATTCTTCAGCATTGATATATGCAACAAGCAGAAATAAAAGCATACCTGTTGGATAAACCTCAACTGATGTGTTAAGAATTGACCTCTTTAGAAGACATTTTACAAGTAAAGTTTATAAGCTTACATAATAGCATTTCATCATATAATTTTGATAATGGTAAAAATCAGTTGTACTACACTTGCCTTTAATATTCTTTCTAGAAAAAACTTTACATTCTGAAAGAAAAGTCAAAAACATGCTATTAAGTAGATGCTATGAAAGAAATATCTTCACAATATCATTTTCAAAAGAAAGAATTTTTCTGTCTGTCTTAAATGTAAAAGGAATCACAATCTCTGTGTCTTATGAAGCAAATAGAAGGCAAAAGAAAAAATTATCTTGGCACTTGTGTGGGATAGCTTTTTGCTCTACAAATGCACAGGAACAATGAATTCAAATGGCTTTTTATCTTGTTTCAATCAGAGCCATGATGTAGACAAAAACCTGCATTTAAATAGCATTATGGCTAAGATATATGCTGACAAACACCTGAAATTTCAAAAGCAAGAACATCTTTTCAATTACATATTTAAATTTGAATGCTCTGGCTTTTGTGGTTTTTATGCTCTGTGTGTAGTTTTTCTCTTTTGTCCAATATTAATACATAAAATGTACTTTACACAGTCTCAAAACATGGTTAAAAAAAAAACATTCAGTGGCAGCCATTCCAGGTTACCTGGATAAGAAACAGATAAATGATTCAGAATAGTTGAATTCATACTGAGGGGTTTTTAAAGGTTTACAATTTAACTGGTTAACATGAGTTTTGCAGCATATGAGTTAAACAATCTTCAGGGCTCTGGAGTATATGTATTTTGATAAACTTACCAATTACATAAAAGCATTTACTACTATGGACAATAGCAGCTCATATCCTTTGTCTAAATTATTTCATTTTGTAGATTATAAATCCAGAGATGAACTCTTCCAAAGGAAATATTAAAGTCTTTAATGCTGATCCAGTTACTAGGCACAAGTCCTAAACTGATGTGCCTAAATATCATTATGAAATTTTAATTGTGTATGAAAGAGCATTTCTAAAATGAAACAGTGTTTTTAATTTCTACTATATCCAGGGGCAATAATTCACATATAGACTAATGGCCTGTAAAATTCTGCTTGTTGACTGTTTACTGCAAAATTCAAGCAGTGTGTAAGAACTCTTCCAGTATAGTACTGGCCTTACGTCAGTTTATTTAGTTCTTCATCCTTAGTAGATAAATATACATTCCCCAACTTACTTCTTGGATTTGCCTTGACATGAAACATAGCAGTAGATATGGAAAATTGCATGAAGTACCTCACCTCTCTGCCTACAGCAGCTTGTAGACATCATCCTTGAAATAACCTTTGGTTAGTTAGGTTTAGTATCTGATACTGTGAATGTGTGTACTGATTCAGGACTTCTGTGACCAGCAAAACAGAAGATAATTTTTTTCTGGCTGTGGAAAATTTGTGTTCTTGCTTGAAAATATAGAAGATGCATGCACAGGTAGAGAATATGTACTAGGTGGTGTATGCTTCCTTCCCAGAAAATTTGTTGCTATAGAAGAAAATAAATAACTTGTGACCTCAGACTGTGTCCATATGTAATATTCATGCTATCCCTAGTATATTTTCACATCAGTTCACCTCCCTCTATCAGCTGATGTTCTTAAGAGTCATATAGGCAAGGAAGTTTCAGCAGAGTTCTGTAGAAGGAGAAAGAAACATAGCATGTGCTATGGTAAAACTTTTCATAGAATGTCCTGAGCTGGAAGGGACCCACAAGTGTTAACAGAGAAATTATGGATCCCCCCCCCCGACTCTCTATTGCAGAGTAAGTCAGGTCCAAGATCCAGAGTCATCCTGGATATATGGATTGCAGCTGCTAAAGCTGCTAAAGCTCAGTGAACAGTCACAGACTGGGAAATCATGACTACTTCTTTCAAGTAACCAGGGAAATCTGACCCTTACTCAAATAGGATTAGAGATTGCGTCCTGATGATTTGCCTTTCATATGTATTTGCACAGAGGTGCTTTCTACACATATAGATTCACAGGTTCTTTAATCAATCTTTGGATATAAGTGCTTATGTATGGAGACCTTTACACCCTTAAATTCACATGCATGTTTTTCTGATTAAAAAAAACAAACCTCTGAATATATAGCATCACAATGTTACTACTAAAAAAAAACCAACAAAACACCAAACCAAAACAAACCAAACACAAAACAACAAAAACAACAACAAAAAATCCAAACAAAAACAGCCAACCCCCCAACAAACAAAGAAAAAACCAAACCAAAACCAACAACAACCAAACAGACACAACAAAAAAACCCCTCAAACCCCACACATAAACCAGCCCATATGCTCACACAAATTGTTACTTTTTTTTTTTTTAAATCAGATTTAGAATTGCAAAGGCATACATCTAAGGCAAGGTCTCCTATTGGGCAGTTTGGTTCCATTAATTAACCTGAAATATCAACAGTGTACAGTATGCCTGCAAAGAGAGTTCAATGAGCAAGTTCCAAAAATTTAAAAAAACACCCCCCCCCCCAAATAGACAAACAAAACCTCAAAACAAACAAAAACCACACACACTAAAACAAAACAAAACCCACCAACCCAAACCACAAGCAAGAAACTTATACTAGAACACAGAAACTAAATGAAGAAAATCTAATTTCCCAAGTTGAAAGTGCAGGATATTAAGCTTTCTAATAATTGTGCTACTTAGCTGTTGATTAAATCTGTAATCAGAATCAATCACACTTGAATACATAACTAAAAACATGGAACATTATCACGGATTTGAGGTATGTGGGTTTTGATCTTGTTTTTCTTGGTGGAGAGTTTGCTTTTCTAGACTATGACTAGCAAGTGAAATGAAAGTTAGAGCTTCTTTAATTCAAGTACTTTGCGATTATCCTTGGGGTTTTTTTGTTTTGTTTGTTCTTCTTGTTTTTCCATTTAGGTACATATTAAAAAAAAAAGTACTTTAAAAGTTCTCCTTTCTTAGTTTCACTGCTTGTGCTTGCATAATCCTTTTGACACTTGACCTGTTTACATGCTCACCAAACATAATGAGGCTTGCCTGGTGTTAGGGAAATTTTACATGCTGGTCACCATAACAGGACTCAACTCTACTATTCCACTGACATAGCAAGACAAAAGAGAGATTCTTCTATAAAGTTGTCTTTATTCATAACATGACAGCTCAAGCTCAGCACCTCTGAAGAAGGACCCTGAACAAAGAAATCTCTGGGTAGTTATACCCTTACAATGTAATTTTCCTATTCCTCATGCAATAGTTCAGACCAAGAGTAATATTGAAGTGTAAGGCCTTCTTGCTTCTTATTGGTTTAATTTGTTTGTTGTTTTGTTACTAGGCAGTTGTCTTTTTATGCCATACGTAGCAGTTCTATTAATATATCCTGTTTCACATAACCTGTTCTGCAGTTAGCTCTTTTGCCATATTGTAATACGGTTGTTACAGTTCGTGTACCATAGGGTATAGGCTTTGTCTACTAACGTTAAACTGCTATTGCTAAGTTGTAAGTATATAATGGCCCTATCCAGAGCACTCCTCCCTTTGTTTTTATTAACATTCCTGTTATTTATTGTATGGGAGCACAATATTTGTGGCCTCTAAAGTGTGAACACAGTTGAGTACAGCAAATGTCACAACACGGAATATAAACAAACAGTATTAGAAAGATTACTATGACAATCACTAACCCATAAAGAATTCAATTTTTCACAGGCTCATAAAACTGGTATCCAGAAGGTAAGCTAAGACCATATTTCTCAGAATCCTGCTGAAGTATTATCCAATTGTACTTTATGCATTAATTTTACTTGTTCCCCCAATTTCCAGACATTGGCTGAAACTTTACCACTCTGGTCAATGTACGTGCAACAACTGATATTAATAATTGTGCATGTTCCCCCTCATGAGGCTAACAAATTATCTAATACCATTCTATTTTGTAGTGTAATTTTGGAGAGTTATGAAACCTCTTATTGTAATGCTGAAATTGTATCAGCAGTGTTATTGCCAAGAATATCTATTGCCACTGAAATGTTAACTCAGGCCTTTTTAATTCACTCACACAACCAGGGAATAAACTATGTAGACAAAGGAGTTGAATGCAGTCGGCCTTTCTACTAGTGGATTACTATGTTAGGTTCTACGAACAAATGGTCTGTAACTATGATCCTGCTTCCATAATTAAATTTGAGAATATAGAAGTATTAGGAGTAATGGATCCTAAGGCACATTATCTGAACTGATATCTTGATAATGTTTTGTGAACTCTCTTACCACATATTCAAAACCACCCTTTACCCTCAGGTACAAACCAAGGTGTATTGGAAAACGCCCCAAGTATTCCCACTATTCCTGCTTTCATTGGTTACAATTGTTAAAGTTGCCCACAGGTGTAATGCTATTTTATAGGTGCTTAAGTAGACTGGAGCAAAATTATGTTTTACATATGTTACATATTTGTTCTTTGTTTCTGGGATTACCACCTCCCATTTTTGTGAGTTAACGTAGTCTTGATGGAATATTAGTTGTCACAGAGGTACCCCAAAAGTCAAGTGTTGGTGGACAAGAAGTTCCAAAATAGACTTTATTCTAGCCTGAAAAGTGTAGCAAATAAACCAACTAGAGACAGGGTTTATACAATTATTTAGCACTCCGACAACATAAAATACAGGTTCAGATATCAGTTGAGGAGATTATCGGGGTACAACAACATCTGAATAATGAGGATCCACAATGTGCATTCCTTCATTCAGAAGAAACAAAACTAGAGGCCTCTCACTCAAGAGTACCCAGAAGAAACAATCACTTGCCTGGGTTAGGCAAGGACTCACTCAAGGATACATCCAGCAGCTAAAAATAACTACTCACCACAGGAAGAGATGAGGCACTTTCAATCCCAGGAAGTTTCCTTAGACAGCGTCCCAGTCTAAGAGGAGGGCTTCAGTTCACAGACCCACTGCTCTGAGAAGACCATTCAAAGGGGGTCTTTGGCGGGGACCCCATTTTATAGCCTGGTCAGATCTGGGTGTGGTGATTACAACGTGGTCCAGAAGCTTCTCTGGGCACTTCTTTTGTTAAGGATCCTGTCAATCAACTGAGGGTTCCACCCCTCCTGCTCCCCCAGCTGGGTGGAGGTGAAGTCACCCTGTCCCCAGGTGTGGGGAGGAGGTGACTATCAGCACCATCCTAGGTATGTACAGGCATGTATAGGTATATATAGGTATGTATAGGTATGTATAGGCAGGCCCACTGGGGCAGAAAAAGCATGAAAGAGCCATCAACTGTCCTATTGAAGGCTCTGGATCTCGTCAAGGGATATGCAACTGCCACAGTAGTACTTGTCCATAAGGTAGTCTGTGATATGTCCTTTCGTATAGGGACCCTCAACAGGGGAATGATCGAAGTGGCTTGGAAGGTGACTACGTATCCAACAATTATTTTTCTTAGTAATTTGACTATGGTTTGTGATAGGATGAAAAAGAGATTATTCCCTCCACTTGTAATGAGGCTGTATAGATTTAGATATTCTCTCTACCCATGTAATAAGCATGACAAAGGTTAGTAACTTTACCACTAGAATTTCTGTAACTTCCTCAGGCACTTGGAAATCCTGTGTTCAAGTAGCTTTGGAAAATAAATTCAAATGTTTTCTGTTTCTAAAACAGTAAACACAGCAGATTCTTCCTCCGCTGGTCATGTTCATCCACTGAATGATCCTCCAGGAACTATTTAACATGTGAGTGGTGTATCCAGGCTTCCCTCCTGTAACTTTTACAGCAAAGTAAGAACTTAATAAGATGGTATATGCCCCTTCCCACCCTGGGCTCTAATTTCAATTGGCGGGAAAATACTTCTATTAGAACTCTGTCTCCAGGCTGCAAATCGTGCACCGGTATCTATGGAGAGGTGGGTTTGTACCATTCAGCATGGTTCCTTTCAATTTTAAAGCTTTCTTGTAAATTTAAAATATCAACTGTTGAACTCTCATCTCCATTGAAGAGGCTGGTTTTGGCCAGGATACAAAAGTCCCCAGTATAGCTAAATGTCACCCAAAAAGGACTTTTGTCCTCAGGGTTGTCTTGGGATATTTTGAATGTCTCATAAGGCTAAAAATCAACACTTCTGGCCATTTTAACTCTGTATGTGTGTGCATTTTAGCTATCCTTTCCTTAATAGTTCAATTCATTCTTTCTGCCAGCCCAGATGCTTGAAGGATGATAGTGTGTGATGTTGTTTGTATTCCTAAACTTTCATAAAGTCAATCAATTATTTCTGCTGTGAAATGTGACCCTCTGTCCAACTCAACAGATTCCTTTACTCCATACTCAGGAGCAGTTTATTTAAGCAGAGCTTTTATTACATCTCTAGTGTCTGCTTTTCTTTTTGGGAAAGCCTCCACCCATTCCAATAACTGGTCTACTATCACTAGCAAACGTTGATATCCACATACTGTGGGCATGTCAGCATAATCCACTTGCAGTCTTTGGGACAGGAAAAAAGCCCATGGCCATCTTCCCAATTCATGCACAGGTTTTATATTTGAGGATTTCTGGCGGGTAGAACAGACATTAATAATTCTCTTAGCAGCTGCACAGATACCCAGTGCCACCCATAGTTGCTGCATTTCATTAGCTACTGCTGCCACTCCTCCATAAGCTTTAACATGGAACCCACTGGTTATAGCCATCAGGTATTTTTTTGGCAAGACAGGTTTTCTCCCTGTTGTCAATATTACATCATCATCTTCCATTGCTTCCCATTTTCTCCACTCTTGTTTTTCTTCATTTTTCACATCTGATTGATACCATTTTCTTAGATTGAGCCACAAGCCTTCATCTGAAACAACTGTCATAATCTTTACCACAGGCTGGCAAGCCCCAGCTTTTGCTGCTACATCAGCAAAGGCATTCCCTTTGCTGATTGTGGAAGTGTCCTATGTATGGGCTGGACAGAACCACAGCAGTCTCTTGGGGAAGCTGGAAACTACTGCATTGCTTCTTAGTAAATTGTTGGGAGCTACCGATCTCAATGGACTTTGAATAGCATCTAATTATGCAATCCCTTTTGAGAAATTCCCCCAACTCTACAAGGATTTTTCATCACTTCTCTGCAAATCTCTTCCATTAATTGATAGGTTTCACAGTACCTAGTGCATCAGAGTTCTAAAAAGAGACAACTTCTGTGATAGATACCTGCAGTCTTCATATTGAAACTTAGTCTGTTTTTTGTGGCTACAGCATAAGACAGATGCATTTATAATCTGTTACTTGTTTGAACTATACAAAGAGTTAAACAGCCACAAGTGCTGACATTTCCTTGGGGGATAATTATTTAAGAAGTAGTATTTTCAGTATTCAGCCTGCACTACTGTCCACAACCAATCTGCATCTCTGCTAAAGTACATTTTTTTTCTGCTTCCTTTGTACGTTGTAGTTAAAGTTACTTGGCTTGCATTTCTCTTAGTTTCTTTGTCATCCTTTTCTCAGTTGGCATTACCAACTCCTCTTAATTTTTGAGAAGGTGTGAATGTCATTAACACTAGATCCCTTTCCCACCTCCAAAACAATGATGATGTTATGCAAATGACTAATTCAATCCTACCGAAGTAACTAAGTCTTAACTTTGATATACATATCTTGGGATGAAGTCTATAAAGTAAACTTGACAAGTTTTTCCACTTTGATACATGCACTTGAGCCCACTATTTACTTTTTCATACAGTTCTAATACAGATAATAATTCCAGAATGATTTGTGTAAGAGTTTAAGAGAAGGTTTCTCCAACTTCTCCAACAAACTGATTCATTAAAAAATTCATTCAAACCTGAAACACAATTATTCTAGATATTTAAACATCATGTTTACATTTATGCAAGTTTAACTTACAAATGCAAGGGATTACTATACATGTGCAAATCAGTGGTGTTGCATGTTAAGGACACTTGCAATTCCATCAGCACAACTTTGAAAATCTAGGTTATTGTATCTCCTGTGGTGATTTCTGCACTTTTTTTTTTTTTTTGTGGGTTTGGAGGTAGGGTTTGTTTGTTTGTTTGTGAGGGTTTTTGCTTTAAAAAACCCCCAACACTAAAGTCCATAAACCTCTGACTGTTATGTGACAGTAGGAAAAAAAAAGTATTGTTTTGTAGTGGCACATAGAAACCACTACTTATACATCAGACAAATAGCATACAAAAAGGGGAGAATTTGTCCATTTTCCCATCATTGTGGGATTTATCCACAATGACTTGCAGACAAGAAACACCCTAACCTAAGCCTAAGTGTATCAACCTTTATTCCAGTTTTGACATGATGCCAAATCTCAAGTAAGCTGCAGTTTCTGTTGCTCAGACCACGATAGGTTAGGAGCCATCTGCCTGAAAATACATTAACTCGTACACAGAGATCTGTAATGGAATCATACAGGGTGTATAACTAGGGAAGAGAAAGAGGAGTATCATGGGCATGGTTCGCATCATATCAGATGAGAATGCTAAAATAGGATGAGATGAGCCTCACCTTGAAGACCTGTTCACTGACCATAACAAGAACCCAGCATGGCTCACTCAGACTTAGGCATCCATTGTATAATGCTACAGATAGGTAAGACAAAACAAATCCTGCCCTCCTCCCCTCCATCTTCCAAGAAGTTAATTTCCTAAGAGGCGCTATGACTTAATCTGAGACTTGGCAGCATGGCATAGGAATTTCAGGCTGTTTTTCCAACTCTAACTCACCTACCTATCTCTATCTGCCAGACCTCACTGCACTGCAGTAAGTTAATTGTTTCAACTAGCTTATCTGATCTGAAATCAAAGTGTATTGCTCCAAATTTTCTTGGCTTGCCCAGCACAGTTAAAGAGACAGTACAGTGGAATTTTTATAAACTGAACACATTCTGTATTTGTCATTTGATGAAAGAAATCTCATGCTACTGCACTAGCAGTCACCACAACATGACGACTGTCCATAATTTTTACTTCTCTGAAAATTAGTGCTTTGTCAAAAATGCAAGGTATTAGAAGACAAGAAGTGTATGCATTTTTTTCTATACACCGAATATTTTAATTTTCAATGTAGACAAAGCAAGTGAACATTTGATGAACTCAGACATTTAAATAAATTATAGAGTAATAAGAATTTGCCATTACTGGATCTTCAACAGAACATTTGATTTTACTGAAATACATATTTTGATGAGTTGAATTTGTGTTCCATTTCCTACTTACACATCCTTTTATTCAGCCCTTTTGTTTACAACCCTCCTTCTCTACTAGAAAAAACAAACAATCAAACAAACAAAACTAAGTTTCTACATCACAGAGAAATTAAGAAAAATGCTGAGTTCTTTTAATTTCTTAGCTCATTGAACCCACCCACACTATATATATATTTTTTTTTCTCCGCATCTTGATATTCTTATGAGGTAGATGAATACTCATCTTGGCATACAAGTATTCTATATTATCTATTCAGGGTTATAGTATTCATTGACGAATTCCCTTTGAGCTGAGTTTTTATTTTCCCCACTCCATTGTTCATCCCAAGTTCCAGACATTTCAGTTAGGCTCAAAGCTTCTTGTATTCCTAAGACATCTGCTGTTCATTATAATCTTTTGCACAGATTTTTGTCCCAGAGGTTTATCTCAGTGCTTGCACTGGCATAGAACGGGACCCAGGATAAGCAGACAGTTGCTCAGAATAAGGACAAAAGCCAGCAGCCTGCTCCTCCAAAGGCTGTGCAGCCAGAATTGCTCACTTCTCTTTCCTAAAGTCGCTTTCTCCATTCCTAGCCTCACTTATCACCCTTCACCCTTTTTCCATCTACAAACTGGTATCTCCACTAACCTCTTCTTGCTTTATTCTCAACCTACAGCCTCCATAACTCCAGCTTCTCATGTCCCACAGTTCTTCCTAGCCCTCTGCCTCTTCTCCCTTGTGCCCAAGGACCCTGTCCCACCTTCCTCCCTGTTCCCAGATATTATTTTATTACTTTTACAAAATTGAGTTTTGTGTTATCCTTTAGACATAACATCAGCATTGCCTGTTCTACCAAGATGACTTTGGCCAGCAATGTCCCTGAGACCAATGTCAAGATAGTGCCACCGATATTTAAATAAACATGGTGATATTTATTCAAAACAACAGCATGGGAGACAGCGTGAGCAAGATCAGAGGAGTTGTTTTCCAAGAGATACCTCCCTCTTGCACTTGTTGCAAGAATCTCATTTCTTCCTGTTCCAGACCTTCAGGTCATTCTCTGGATCTTTGCTTTCTCAGGGCAGAGGGGAAAGAAGGAAGACCACTTAAAAAAAAAAAAAACAACGACCACCAACAACCCTCCCTTCAAAAAAAAACCACCAACAACAAACCACTCCAAACCAAAAAAAACCCACAACCAAACACACACAAAACAAATAAAAAACCACCAAACCAAAAAACAAAACCACACCCTCTCTCCCTAAGAAAAAAGAAAAATCCATATGCCTATATACCAAACCAAATACAACCCAAAATGTTCCAGAATCAGCCATGTTTGCTATTGGGGATATAGTCTTCTAAGGACTGGGACAGCTAGCATTAGATTTCTGAGGTGATTGTCTTAGTTATTTTAGGAGTTAGTTCTCTGTGGCTGTTATACTACTATACTCTCATATTGTCCCCCCTCCACACTTCCCACCCAATCTACATTGGATGCAGTCACTAGTAAGCCAAACACACACAATAGCTTAGAAAAAAAGAAAGGAAAGGGAGGGGAAAAAAAAAAAAGGCAAGAAGCTGCTCTTCTGCTGCATCTGCACTTGACATGATAGTGTTGAAATATTCTATGCATGTACCTCTGTGCAATAATCACTAGATAATCCCTGTTGCCATTCACAGGAATCATGCTTCTGCAGAGCGAAATCACAGTAATGGGGAGATGAAAATGGTTCATTCAGACAAAAAAAGGGAGTTTGTTCCACCCAGAAGGAAAGCAAGCCTCTTCTTCCAGTACATTTAAAAAATTCTTTTCTGGGAGAAGAAAAAATTACAGTAATCTTTGCCTTAAGTATATTATTCCATCTCAGGTGATAAACATAATCTACATAACAGAAATAAGTGGGTAACATATCCAGAATGTTACATACTGTATTATCATCTTTATTGAATATGTATACTCAATAGTAACACTTTCAAATGTTGTCGTTCGGCTAAGAAAAAAAAAAAACCCTGCAAGGACAAGCTACTGCTGCCAGGGGTGGGTGTTCAGCTCCACTGATTCCAGGCAAGCTGTACCTGCTGATGCCAGCAAGGACTGTGACCCCCAGTCACTCTTCTCTCTCAGAAGAATAAGGGTACTGGATATAGGACATGCTGCATATTTCTATTTCTGTATGGGCTTTAGCACAATCTGCATGCAGTGTGTGAAATGCAGTGAAATTGTAGCATGCTGAAAGGTTGACAATGTCCTTTTGCTAACCTACTTCTTCAAAGTAATATTCTCTCATCAGCTTATCCTTCTGGCCCTCTGCTTGAGGTCTTTGTCCTCTTCCCCTCCTCTCTACTGTGCATTAGAATTGAGCTCTGTAGCTAAGCAGTCTTGTCCAGAAGCCAGCTGTACAGGCTAATTTTATATTCTTCTGAAAATCCACACACTAGTGAAGTGTGCTTTGAGTTAAATTTGAGGTGTTTTTATGTAGTTTTACTCCTACGGGTCTTTACTGTTTCCACCATTTCCTTCCGTACTAAATACTTCATTAGGTTGCTGGTGAGTGTGAAGGCTATTCCTGTTCCTTTAACCCCTTATTCTGGAAATAAAAAATTCTATGTTAGGACTCTGAAATAGTGGAAATAGGCAATGATGCAGGGCTTGAGGCAGGCAACAAGGAGAATGTTGTCAATATAAACACAAAACTTTTAAAACTACAGCAACGACAAAAAACCCAGATGCGAGTATTGCTACTAACATCAGTGCACTGTGGCTGCGAAGACTTCACTTTCCCCAAACTTAGATACTCATGTTTTTAAGGCCTTATTTCATAATCCTTGCTGACATTATGCAGATGACCATAGGTATCATTCATGCTTGTAAGTGTTATTAAAACTTACAGATCTTGGACTACTTTTATCACAAATCCTAACATTGTAGTTCATTGCCTTTTGGCAAGAATTGTTCTTCACTGCTGGACCTCTCTTGAAGCCTTTGAACTCCTTAATTCCATGCATGGCTAAAGGTGACAGTTTTCTCACTTTTCTTTGCCAGCCTTTTTTGTCTTTTTCATTTAATACATTCTCCATTTTCTTCCCTCCTCCCTTGTTTAACAGAGTTATAGCTCTTATTAATTTCTCCTCAGACTTCCTCAGTCACTTCTGTCAGCTCTCAGCTTCCCCACCCAACAAGATGCTGCACAATGGTGAAAAGTATCTGTTGATGATAGCTGAGTGCTGTGGCAACACAGAACTAAGGATGAAACACTCCAAGTTGCTACTTTAGACTGCACATCTGTACTTGTTAGGTATTTTTTGTCTTCCACTACATAAAAGACCAGATCAGCAGCAGCAGAGAAAGACGTTGCTTTCAAGGCATCATATTGCCATTTCACCTACAGATTTAACAGCAGGGTTTCAGCATGTGTGAGGATTCTGCAGCTTTTTTCACCTCTATCTTTGCCTTTGCTTTTGTGGAAAAACAACGAAATACACTATAATGACGAAGTACTTAGATACACTCCCCCATGCCCCCTTAAGGAGCTTTAGGAAAAGATATCAGTAATAGTTCAGATCCACACTGAATCCTCATGTGGAGTGAAGGACAGGACACCACAGTGCTCCTATACAGCTCTAGAGCCTTGCATGAGAAGTCCCTGAAATCAGACACATTCTTCACCTTGTTTCAGCTTCCAGCTTTAGATCCTAGAGTAGAAGAGGAAGCAAGCTGCTGCTGAACAGGGCAGAATCATGATGCTCACACAGTGAGTAAGGAAGTATGCTCACTTCTGTTAACCCTCCTAGACAGGCAGGTGTTTCCATCCAGTGACAGGAAAGGATATGGTAGAATTCACAACTATTTCTGGTTTTGCATTTTGTCAAGGAAAAATCAGTTTGGAAAAATGAGTTTAAAGAACTATTAGAACATAAGCGTTTATGCCACAAAGAAATTACCACTATATTTTTCATCCCCTTTGCAACTCAAGTATTTCACTAGACATCTACCAGTACCAACATGCACTAGAGCAGCTTACAGCTGATAACAGCAGAACTGTATACCAAACTCTACTTTCCCCAGTATATGATTTGCACTGCAAATGAACTCTACGTACCTGTGCTACGCCTTCTCAGAGAGGCTGGAGACTAATAATGAGCAGAGCAGTAGAATGAGAGAACAAAAAGCCCTCTTCTCACCTCATCAGCTTTCAGAGCACAACCCCAGCTATGGAGTTTAAACACAATCCCAGGTAGCACTCCAAGTATGACTGCACAACTCAGAGGAATAGCCCACAAGCTCCATACATTTTAGAGATATTCCATTAATAGCGCAGTCCCCTTGAAAGGCTTGCACAGACTTTTTTTTTAGCTAGATTTTCAGAGGTTTATAAAATAGCTGCTAAACCCTCAGTACAACTGTCAGACAAGCAGGAAGAGACTTAAATCTCCTAAAATTAGCTGTCAAAGTTAATTGGATAGTTAAAGCAAATGATTTACTTGAAGTAGGTTATCTATGTTCCTCCTGTGTTTTGAGCCTATTATCTTCCATCCTTGACTATAAGGGAAATCTAAGCGAAATTCAAAACAACTTGGTGCAGGCATCTATTTTTTAGGTATTTGAGTTAGTATTTGCCTCAAAAAGTAAACTGTAATTTCACATAACTATCAATATTGCAGGCACATTTTCACTCTGCTTGCACTACAAGACAGGTAAACAAGATTGGCTTGGAAGACCATGCATTGCTCTAGATCTAAATGTCCACCTTTCCTAATGTTATTTGATTCTCTTGAAAGGAAACTGGAACTGTGTTGTGTGCTCCAACAATACTCTGAGATGGGGCAGCTGGAAGAGCAGGCCTGCATAAGACACCACACATCACACCTGCCACTGTGCATAACACTTAATCTATTTTGCACAATTTACCAGATGGCAGCAAAGTGGAAAAACCTGTCCATTCCTCTTCCAGAATGTGGTGAGTGTGCTGCTTTGCATATGTGACCATGCTTTCACATTAATGTGGTGTGTGACAATGATACTTTAGAAGTACTTCTGCGAAAAACACACACAGGAAAAAGAAACAAAGAAAACCAAAACCACTGGAATTTGTGAAACAAAGTCCTGCAAGTGATGAAACTACAAAAAAAAAAAAGTCACGAAGCTGAGCTTCAGTTTTTATTCCATAATATTTAGTAAAGAATAACCTTCAGGTTATAGTTTTCCTCTCCTTGACAGTGCTAAACAAGTACTCTTTCTACCACCTGTCCACCTCTTGTCAAGAAACTTAAAGAAGAGCACTTGATGCTTCTGTTCTCCCGTCAAATTTGTTTGGAATTTGCTAACTCAGTCAAAAGTAACTTAAGAGTGATTTGCAGCCCAAAAGACAAACATACTTTGATTATAGAGTTCTTTTCTCAAGGAAATCAGGCTAAAAATCTGAAGCTGTTCAGGATGACAGGAGGATTGTTGAAGCTTAAAGTTTTAAGGTTGCTGATGGTTAGGAGTTTGATAGACTCTTGTCCATCTGACAAGACTTAACACCCTGTTAATTCGTTTCACAGGAAGAGATACTACTTGAGATTTATTATATATTCTTAGTGCAGAAAATCCAATATTTGGAAAAACTTCAGAACAGTACATTTAAAAGAAATAAGACACCATACAGACAATATAGGAGATTATAGAAAAGTTACAGCAGAGCTCTGTTAATACAAACGAAGTCTGGTTTTACAGACTGAAATTCAAACTTTTCCTATTATATCTTGTACTACATCTCCAGAGTTTTCCCAATTTGTAATGAATCATTACTCATCTCATATTTCTTAAAACACAAGTTTCTGCTGTCCTACAAGTAACTCAGAAGCCTCTTTTTCAAAAGAGAGAATTTCAAATATAACCTGTGTGTAAGCAAGGTTGACAAAATTAAGTGTAAAGGTTCAAGAATCTAAAAGTAAGCCTGAAGTCCCATTAAACTGAACTCTGAAATTCTTCTGGATTTTAGCTTATCATGGTCTTAGAGGCTTTGACCTACTACTGTATTCCCCAATGTATTAATATCTATACATAACACTTTATCACTGAATCTATACATGAAAATGACCTCTTTCTTGATTGTCAAGTACACCTACTATTTAGTTCAGGAGTTGGGTTTCCTTTGGTTAGAGGAAAAAACAAACCAACAACAAAACACAAACCAGGCACACCACTCTGAATTACACCCAGCTGCCATGATTTTGGTGGTCTGGATATATCTGAGCTTTTAATTAAAGTCCAGGCTCACAAAGACAATAATTTTAATCTTCCATTTAAAAAAGGAAATTGAACTTCCCCTGTTGCAGAGAAGAGTTTCAAAGTGTGCACCAAATATATCCTAAAGACTCAGAAGCCAATAAGTTTGTAAAGAGATACTTCTCTCAGATTAGTATTTTTTTAACATTTATCTTTAAAACCAGTCACAGGATTTTGGACCATTTTGGAAGGTCTTTGCAATAACTGTCTCTAGAGCTTCTTTTATTTCCTTTTGAAAGTTAACACCTATAATCTTACCTTGTATGCTTTAAAAAAAAAAACCTACAGCTTGTTGTAGGCTAGTTATTGTTTACTCATATGAGATAGTTGGACAAGTATATTACAGCTACAGAAGTGTCATTTCCCCTCTAACTTTCCCATCATAGTTACTGCACCCCAAACTGTCAAGAAACCTGGAATATATCTCTCTAGACTGTCTCCTATAGGCATGACAAAATGCTTTTAAAGTTAAAGCCAAGTTCTGTTAGGATATGAACAAGAGATATGTTTTAAGAAGATGGAAATTTTGAGGTGAATAGGCCATAAGGAAAAGAAATGTGAAGTTTAAATATGTATTTGTTTGTTCTGCCTATTCTATCCTTGCATGCACATTCTCGTTTCCAGCTTGATGGCAGCCAACTCATCAGTGCACAGCTTCAGTGAGAAACAGCTCGATATCCCATTCAAGCTCTAGGAAGCTTTTCTTTCCCTCATTCCTGAGGCCTGGATCCCTGATCTTTGCACTTCCCAGTTGTTTCTCGGGTTCTGCAAGTTTAACAGACCCTATCTCCTTGGCTCTTTCCAGCTGCCCCTGAAGATTTTGAAGCTTCCTGCCCTGCCTGAGCAGGCTAAATTTGAACAGGAGAGCAGGAATAGCCCCTTCTTCCTGCGAAGGAGTGCTGCCTATTGGTGTCTTTCTACTCCAAGAGGCATAGCACAGCACTTAAACAAGGATGAAAAAAAAAACACACACATCATACATGTGTGGAGTTTGTAACAACAGTATAACCATGTTTACAAAAAAAAACCCAATCAAACAACAAACAAACAAAAACCACAAAACAAAATATCAAAGTTTACTGTGAGGCAACAGCAAACCATGGCAGATGCTCCCTGTTACCCTCTTACCTCCCACCATCCCTTTCCCCCAGATCGGAAGGATGATAAGAAAGATAATAGGGAGGGAAGAGAGACTTCAAGTTGGAAGGGTTTAAAGGGTTTACTAATGCTTCTTATAAATGGAGAATATATATACAAAATATACAAAACCAATCTTGAATGCTCAATGTGGAGTCGGTGTCACTCCAGCAGCAGTGGAGCTGGGTGGGCAGAGCTGGGTTGGCTCCAGCAGGTGCAGGTCAGGCCCCCGGAAGTCATGGGCGGGACTTCACAGCAAACTGGAAACTGGTTGCAGGGCCTGAGGCCTGTAGATCTCAGGCAGACAGACAGGGTCCTCTCTAGATGCTGGCAATGGTCGAAGAGAACTTAACCCTCATGATCACCCTCTTATATAGGAGGTATGATGATTATGGGATGGAATACTCAGGTTCGTCAGTTCTAGTCACCTGTTCCATCCACCCCTCCTCAAACATGCCGCTCTCACAACGGAACATGGGAAAACTTATCAGTCTTTCTTGGCTACTATAGTAATAAATCTAAACACGAGCTTCTTCAGCGTTTCATTGGTCTTCTTATCAGCACCGAGTACAGCATCTGAGGAAAAATATGCAGGCTAAAACTCAGGAAAGTACAGCCGCCTAGAAGAACTTAGCTGAAAGGAAAAATCACTAAAAGAGAACTGGTCTTGTTTTTAACAAAACCAGGACACAAAAAAACAACAACCAAAAAACAAACAAAAAGCAAATAATATATGTACACATACACCCACACGTGTTATGTAGCTACAGTTCATTCAAATTTTGCTCAATAGTATGCACAGCAAAAGCCTGCTGACATTTAGCTTTATTCACTGACTTGATTAAGCAGGCATAAGCCACATAACCTTCACTGGAAAGATGTAGAATCTCAAAAGCTGTTGTAAACAGTCTGGAGAGTGCAATTTCTTTGATTAGAGTAGAAAAAAGGATAGTTCAGAGTTCCTATATGGAAATATTTTGTGTATTGTCAGAGACTATGATTCATTTTCCCAGCTGTGATCTTCTTTATTTCAGATAGGTTTCAGGTATATGTTACCTGCTGTATCTCTAGTATTTAATCTGTGTTTTGTGGTCACAATTACACAAACATTGCAGAAATTTCTTGCAAGAATAGTATTTAAAGGGTAAGATAGCAGAACTGCAGAAGAGAGGTACCACACAACTGGCAATATAAAACCAGTGAAAACCAAGGGTGAAGGGAGCAGCAGTGAACACTATGCTGGTAGTGGGCTGCACCATTAGAGAACATTAGCTTTCTTTTAAAAAATAGCTCTCTTGCCTGCCTTTTCGTCACCCACCCCTACTCACTAGGACTTTCAGTGGGTCTGGTAATGCAGTTTCCTCTTCTTCAGCATATCAGTTACCCAAAGCAAGCAAATTATTGCAGTTCATATATATAAAGGGGTAAAGCAGAATACTTTTTGGATTAGCCAGGTTTTCATTGCAGAGATTCTTCCCTTAAGCAGTTTTCAAAATCCCCTTAGCATATTGGACTTTTTCATGGTATCACCTCAAGCACACTGTTCAGTTCTGTAGCGTGTTCTGAAGAATGCTTTTGTTGCACTTAAAAAAAAAAAAAAAAAAAAAAAAATATCCAAAAATCTGCTTCTATAGAAACTACTTCCAAAAGCAATTTTCTGCAGCAAACTCTGGCAAAAACCTTAAGTCTACCAGGTACTTAGCAGAGAACATTAAAAGCTGTGTTCTCCGCAAGAGAGGAAGGCAAAGTGAAAAACAAAAACAAACCAACCAACCAACCAAAGTGAGAGAAAAACCTAAAACACCACTTTTAAGTTCTGTACAAGAATAGGAGATATTTTGAGATAGATCACAAAGACAGCTGTATACTGGACCAGTATACAGACATAAGGAGTTTTAAGCAAAACCACCTTAAACAGATTTTTCTGACACATTCTATGCCATAAATGGCTTTCTACAGAGCCACTTTCCAGATTATTAATTCATTACACCTCTGATCAAGGGCATGAAGAATTGATGGAAAAAGAAAAATCAAACAAGGTTGAACAGAGCACTGCTGAAATGTTCCTTTGTCAAAATACTTGATATCATTCTTCATAAACTTTTTTTATTGTTTATGAATGTTAACAGATAAATACACCAGCCAACAGGAGATTAGCTCTGGCATAGTTAGTGAAGATAGCTTTGCGCTATCCCCTATACGCAGATCAGAGCTTGTTTGAAAAGTACATGCCTTGAACTTGTACTATTAAACTTCAGACTTTTATTTTTCACCTAAACAGGAGACTACTATACAGATAAAGCATCCACATAAGTCTCCAGACCACCACCAAACCCCTCCGGCTTACTACCCATGCAAAACCTCCAAACTACCAAAGAAGACAAATTAGTTATCTTATAGTGTAAGTCTTGGACTTAAAGGTATAAGAGTACTTAGAAACTTTCACTTTAAATCCTTGCTTATTTCATCATCTGTCACTGATAATCCTGGAGATCATTTAACTTTATCCTCTTTTAAACCCTTCTTTAGAACCTATCTCTCCTGTAACACCTACAAATCTCTGCCAGATGGGACTATTTAGACTAATGGTCATTTGTGACTAGCTTTAGTGAATGTATCTTTCTAAACCTTCTCTCTTTACCTACTTTTCCCTCTCCAAATCTGCTTATCTATTTATTTATTGTCTACATAATCTTGAATTCAGATATTATAAAAGTTTCTTTTACAAATAGAGCTGCCCTAATGATTTTGTATCTTACGATAACCAATATCGGGAGGCCTGAAAGGGTTTCTTGGAAAAAAGGAGAGAAAAAGGCAGAATGACTGTTCAAAGTATTACACAAGGGAAAAAGAAAGTTCTAATTTCACACTTCTAATGGAATTTACACTAAAATATAATCAAGACTTTTTTAAAAATGAACACAGAACAGCATTACTGTTCTAGAAATTTTGGGTAGTAGTTTTTCATTTTTATACCCTCTTTCCTTTTCCTGAAGGATAGGCAGATAAAACAACATGAGAGGAGCAGTACTTAATATGAAAAACTAAAACTGACAAGGGTTTCTCTCATAACTTTAAATAAGTCATGTAGAATAGCTTCTGCATCATAAAACATTGACACAATTCCAAAAACAAACCAAAAAAACAGAAGTTTTTTTTATCCAGCAAAAAGATGAGAAGCTATTTACAGCAGCTACATACTCCCAGTTATGTCTTCCTCAAAACAAAAAAATCTTTGACACATTTGTAAAGTCTTAGCATCTCTTGTAACACTATTTTATTGAAAGAAAAAAAAATACAACCAACTTAATAAAAAGCTTATTATCCTCTGACATGCTTATCCAAATAGTTCCCAGCCCTCATCTATGGAGATCCTTAGAAAGATATTCACCACCTTTTACCCCTTCCAGCTACTTAAGACACATACATTTCTTACTTTTTCAAGCACTGGTTTTGGTTTTTTTGTGTTTTGTTGTTGTGTTGTTTGGTTTTGNTTTTTTGGGGGGGTGGGACAGGGCAAGTGTTTGGTTTTTGTCTTGGTAGGGTTCTTTTTTCAGCCACAGATCAGGAATCTAGTGCACTACTGGCTATTCAAACTCTTCTTCTGCCCTGCTGGGAGAGCAACAGGTGCTAGGACTAAACTTTCAGGTAGATCCAGTTAAGTTACTTTGAAAATGCTGCCTGCGATAGATGTGCTTTTACTATTGCATGCTGCAAGTTCTAACCTTAAAACATTGTTAGTTTGTACCAGTGTTAGTGGAGGACATTGAAAGTAAGAATCTCTGCTTTATGTGTGCAAGAGCAATAGGAAAGGTTTACTCTGTGTGTGTGTGTGTGTGTGTGTGTGTGTGTGTGTGTGTGTGTGTGTGTGTGTGTGTGTGTTCAGAAACAGCCTCTCTCACAGGTGTGGAAAGACTGGGCTCTGTGGGTTATATGTGGCAAAACTACCCTAATCCCTGTGCACGTCCAGGGCACATATTCTGGAATGATGGACAGATGTGCCTGGTGTTAGGTTTACAGAACCAGGAGCAGGCTCAGAGTTGGAAACATGTGTCAGAAGGGCACGGTGCATCTCATGAAGAAGCACAGTGAAGCCAAGTAGGCAGCGAGTAACTCCTCTTCTAGTTCTGCCTGCACTACTGATCCCTGCTGCAGCCCCGATAGATGACTAGCTCTTCTTTTGAACAACTCCTAATATGGAAAATATGCTAATATTACTTACTTTCCTAATGCTTTCAAGACACTACCTAAGTGCTAAATATTTGACAGTGGCAACAGCAACATAACCAGGCATTTACAGAAAATGAAACGCAGCACACAAATCAATTTTGTGAGCTTTTCTGGTACATTTTCATGATTTAAAGTATTCAATGCTGTTCTTTTTCCCCCAAGCTACAGTTCTTTACAACTTGAGCCATGAAGTGAAAGCAGAGAGGAAGTAATTTCTGAACTCTCTGGGTACTGCTTATCATTTGAAGTTGACTTAAAAGCTCTGTGTCATGGAGGCACCCAAAAAGTCAATTTTAGGCAGACAAGCAGCAGACTTTATTCTAGCTGGAAAAGTGTAGCAAATAAACTGACTAGAAACAGGGTTTATACAATCATTTAGCACTCCGACAACATAAAATACAGGTTCATACGTCAGTTGAGGAGATTATTTGGGTACAACAACATAAGAATAATGAGGATCTACAATGCGCACTCATACACTCACAAGAAACAAAAGCAGAGGCCTCTCACTCCAGGGTAAGCACAAGAAATAATCACTCGTCTGGGTTAGGGGAGGGCTCACACTTGTCTGAGTTAGACAAGGACTCGTTCAATGATATATCCAGCTAAATAACCACTCACCACAGGAGGTGAGGCACTCTGAGTCCTGGGAAGTCTCCTTAGATGGAGTCCCAGTCTAAGGGGAGGGCTCCAGTTCACAGACTCGCTGCTCTGAGAAGACCACTCAAAGGAGGTCTTTGGTGTGCACCCCATTTTATAGCCTGATCTGATTTGGCTGTGGGCATTACAGGGTAGTCCAGAAGCTTCTCAGCTTCTCTGGGCACCACCTTTGTTGAGGACCCTGTCAATTGACTGAGGGTCCCACCCCTCCTGTCCCCCCAGCTGGGCGGAGGTGAAGTCAGCCTGCCCAGGGGAGGATGTGACTGTCAGCACCTTGGTGCCACCCTGAGTATGTATGTGGGGACAGGGACAGTGGGGCACAAAAGGTGCTAAGAAGCCATCAACTGCCCTATTGAAGGCTCTGGATCTCAGGGGGATGTGCAACTGCCACACTCGGAAAACAAATTTTCAGGAAAAATGTATCCAGATTAGGAAACCCTCTCCCCCTCCCCAACTCTAGTTCTTAAGCATTTGTTAGGTTAAGGTTGTTTTTGTTTGTTCTTTTGGCTTGTGGAATTTTTTTTTATAGGGTTTTTAGGTCAATCTTTTCCTTTGGAGAATTAAGCTAGGGAAAGGGGATTTTATGCTTTATTATAACAGTGAGACCTGTATGAATATTTAGAATTCCATGGAGGCAGAGAACAGAAGGAAGAGAAATAATATGAAAGAGAGAATAAAGATTAGAGCAAATATTGTAAGTAATTGGCTGGTTCCTTTCTGTGTACTCTGTTAACATCCAGCTGGCAAAAAGCCTTCAAGCATATGAATGGGAAATTCTGCTAGAGGAAAGACTTTGCAACCTGAGTGAAAGAAGCCAGAGGCTGTTTTAAGTACAATAGTCTGAAGACAGAAGACTTGAGAATGGTCTGTAAAAATACTTTAATCCTAAAAATAGGGACATATTAAAATAGTTCAACAACAATTTTCAGTTGAAAATGCAGTTCCAGCAATATCAGAATGTTTTACTTTGTTCCATCTTGATTTGCATATACTCAGGTGAATACAGTATGCTATTTGTTTGCATTACATTTCCATGTTATGGATATATTTTTGAGTCTAAATACTTCTGAATATTTCACTCTGCACAATAGTGAGATTATGACTATTCATCACAATTTACTGCTAAAGCAAATACAGAAACGTTGGAATTATTTCTAGATATCATTTGTGTAACTAAAAAGGCCAGAAGACTACAGATAGAGGGAAAGATTAATATTGGAGTTCATCCTGTGTTTCCTGTCCCAGTTTCTCTCCCTCCCTCTGACTTTACCAGCTCCTGGTCCTAATTTGTTTCTGGGTGTTATTTACCCTGGGGACAAGGTGTGATACGACTGCACATGGGACCTGCATGGAACTCCATCAGTGGCACAGAAGCAGCAAATGTTGAAACACAGGTCAAATACCAAAGTGGGAGTACTGATAGCCTGGGAATTGTGCTGCCAAATTTATGAAACAGGTGGGAGGTATAGCTGCTGCAGAAAGGATGGACAGATGAAACAGCATGTTCCTTTTTTCTTTGAGATTGCTAAACTCTTTTGTGTGAAATTTTCTGACACACTTGTGTGAACGTGATATCCAGGAAGAGGAAAAATATGTCTGGGTAAAGTTTGCCAAAATTACAAGCAAATAAGAGCATGATCTTTTAAAGGAAAGTACCAAATATTGATGGATGCAAGCAATGATATTAAATAACTCTAGGGACTCCACGTCTGTTGTCAGAGATCAATATGCTTTTTCCTTTCTGCTTTAAAGGTACCATGTTTCATGCTGAGCAGATTTTTTTTTAAAGGGACAAGAATGCTTTGTAAGAGCAATTAGATATTTTGTTATAGAAGACAGGGTAGCATTGGATTGAAGCTGTTCTGGACAATATAGTTGCTTTGGATGCTGATTAATTGATTTCTAGAGACTGTGTTAATAAGGAATTCAATTGAGCACTTAGCTGCAGGTGAGAGTTATATGGGTTAGGTATAAAAATGTCTCTACCTTTCCTTCCAGCCCCAGTTACTGGATAACTTCTATGCTCATGTCTTAATTTCAAGGAGTCTTTGTAAAGATCTGCTTGCTTATTGAATTTCAACTACTTGTACAGATCTCACATCTAATTTGTTCTGAGAACTCAAGACACCTGATCTTGTCTAGTCTTTTTTTTCTGTCTTATCAGGATTTATCACAGTATGGACTATTTGGGCAGCAGGCAATGCTTTCCTGGTTATGTGTATGACCTGCAGGCAGTGGATGTAACAATAGTCTGGTGAAGAAAAAGTTAGACTCACAGTGATACATTTTATATCAAAAGAGAAAAGCATCATGTGATTGTTTCACAGGGGGCAAATCACTAGACAAAAAGTTAATAATAATCTGTAACATTTATCGTAATAATGACAATACATGGTATCACAAGTGCTGACATACTATTTTTTTACGTATGGTAAATGTAAGAGAATGAGTTAGGCTGAAACAATCTGCTTTAAAAGGCTGACAACTATATAACCTTCACCTCAGTGACTGAGTTGCCTGTTACACAGGGTTTACCTTGTTGCAGCACAACTTGGTGAGGTTTTACTGAGAAATTATTGTTCATAGATAGGCATGCCAAAGCCACACAACATAAGGAAAGTTAAAACGTAGACATTTGAGAAGACTGTAGTTAGCAGCGCAATGATTTGAGAGAAAAACACTAACATGAAAACTTGTTTAAAAAACACTTGTAAAACACTAAGAAAAAGAAATGCAGGTGGTAATAGGTAGCAGCATCAAGAGTCAGCCCTTTCCAAGGGACAGTGGATGCTGACCCTTGCCCACTTGAGCAAAAGCAACCTGGGCAGTAGAAGTTCACCAGATGTCTCACTGGCAACGGTGAGCCCATTAATGCTTCGATTGTTACACACACAGCAGGTAGCTTGGACTGTTAATAGAAAAATAATGGTTTGTGCTCTCAGTTGTATATCTTTCTTGCAAAGTGATTTTGTACATGGTAAAAGCTTCCTCCACATATTAAAAGTGAACCAAAAAGGGAGCATTAGAACTGAGCCATTTAATTATGAGAATACACTGGTCAAACCTGTTGACTAAATGCTAAAAATATACCTCTTAAAAGTATAGGTGTAACACATATATACGACTTAATTGTTCAATTGTTGTGTTATGAGTCATTAGTTTGAAGAAAAATAAAAGCTTTGTGTTTATAAAATGTCATGTAAGGAATTACTTGATCATATGAACCCAGTATTGGATTTTTACCATCCTATTGAATGTATGCAAACATAAAGTTTCCTTTCAGGATGTGGTAGCAGGAGGGAAAAAGAGCTTTTGACTGTGAATACAGTCAGGCAGTTGGACAGTCTGCCAAGGTATGTTTTACAGTTGTCAACAGTGCTAGACGAGATGCCATGCATCAGGGATGTGTGCAAGTCACCAAATCAATCCTTCTGCTGTGCTAAGCTAGACTGGGTGACTCACTGGAGTAGCTTTTCAACAGAAATTATTCTTGATTAAACAATAAAAAGCATTAAAAGCTTCAAAGCTCAGAAATAGGAGGGAAAAATAAAATCAAACACTGGTCCACACCTGTAGTCTTCTACAAGCAAAGCAGGTATATGTGTGTGATGAAAGAACGAAGTGGCAAATGAACAGTCTTGCAGGAAATAAATTTAAGTTCAGTTTTCTCAAAGGATTCTATTTATTTTTTACATTTATTTTGGTTTGCCGTTCTACATTTATTAAATATTATTTAGACAAATAATATGCTGAAGTTTGGCTTAAACAAAAATTTGTTTATCAAAACATTGTACCACAAAAGAAAGATATAAGACAAAGGATAATGGAATGGGGAAAGAGTGAGAAATAGTGTAATGTACAAGAAATGTCCCTAGAGAAGTTCAAGATACACTTAGTGAATAAAATGCATGTATTTTACAGACATACAAAGGAAGTGATCTCCATCTCCATCTCCATCCAGCTCTTCTAGAAAAGTGTTTGAATCATTGAAATCAAAACAGTAGTTGTTGTTATTTTTTCTTTTTTTTTCTCTTTTTTTTTTCTCCTTTTTTTTTTTTTTTTTCTGGGAAGCCTAATTATTGTTGGAGTCAAAAGCAAATAAAGGATTGTTATGCAATTCAGGAAAATATCTCTATATTAGCAGTAAAGCTTATATTTCGTCTTACCTCTGGAGACTGTGAACTTCAGTCCCAAAGGCAGTCTATTGACTTGTCACATGGGTATTAATAAGTTCTTCTTCTTAATTACTTATTTAAAAGTATCAGAAAAATCTATATAAAGTGGTGTGTTGTTTTTTGGGGGGGTTTGGGGGGGGTGGGTTTGTTTTTTTTTTTTAATTTTATTTTAAGTTAACTTTCTTGTACTGTGAATTCAGTGGATGCTGCAAGCCCTAGTCTCACTCTCACAAATGAGGAAGGGTCAAAAAGTGGCACCTTCAAGCTTTGTGTTGTTCACTTTTATCAGCAGATGCAGAAAGTAGTAAACTATTATTTTAATATTTAAATTCTCATAGGGCCTTTTCTTTTATCATTCACAACAACTGCAATTTCCAGAACACACTCCCTTCTCTTACAGTTCTCCCAGAGAAATTCTATAGACTGTTTATCAATTAGGTAATGTTTTCATAACAGAAATAGAATGACTGAAATATTTCAAAAGCAGAAACAGTAATATATGCCAATATGTGCTAATTCAGATCTTTATACTTACAGAGACAATCTCAGCTGAAGGAATTTAACAATTTTCCAGTTGAATTTTGAATATTGTTCACTGTTGATGTTTAATCAAAAATTCTCTTGATACTTTGTCTTTCAAAGATTGGGTCCGCATACGCATGTCTTACTTTCAAACTTAGTAAACAAACAAACAAATTAAGCTGGAACCTGAACAAAATTTAATGCCTTAGAAAGCATTAAAGAAAAAAAAATATTGTTCAATAAGTGTTATTATTGATTAATTCAGTTTATTTTTAATGCTTAGTATTAGTCACTTAGTCTTTCACAAAACAGTTTTAACTGTCTACAATCAACCTGGTTCTTCCTTTCCTCTTCAGAAGAACTTCTGTACTATTACTCAAATTATATCAGAAGGAAAAGTTTACTCTAAAAATTCCTAATTATATTACTAATCAATAATATTTATAAAAAGTATTCCTTTAAAGTCTTAGCTAGTTTCTTGTTTCCCAGCTACTTTCATGTCTTTTAACATCAGTAAAGAAAACAGATAAAACTTTTTAAATGTTGTTTGCAGTTGCTTTGAGGTTGGTTCAGCTTTCTACCCCAATTACTCAGGTCTTTTCAGGCACTTTGGGAAAACAAATGAGAAATGTTTTTATTAATCTTAGTTTCTGATTACCTTTACAAAAGCTAGATTCTAGACTCCTGTGTCTGCAGATGTCTATTCTTTTATATGCACGATGCATAGGAAGATAAGTATAGTTGAAAGCAAGTCGGTATGATTAAAAGACCATTTTGCTTGAGAGCTAAGAATTAATTTTAAGAACAATTATTGCTTTTTCTCATATTAGCTAGATCACTTGACTGTGTTGTCTCTTTTCACATTCTCACCAATAAAATGAAAATGATGTTTACATGAGGCTATGCTAAAAAAAGACCCTGCAGCCCCATTTAACCCCACTATGTGTCAGGTGCTCTCTGCACAGTCAGTTATCTGGGAGCTGTGGGATGGGGCTGGCTAGGGAGGAGGACACTGCAGCAGCCTGACAGCCCCGTGGCCCCCACCAGCCTGGCACTCCAGGCCACCCTTGCCTGTGCTGTGCCCGGTCACTGTGTGAGACTATTTAATTTCTGCTGTTCTTATCCTTGCAGACTGTTGAATGTCTTGATTAGCACTTACCTGGATTCTCATTAATTTTTGCAGATGGACAAAATGTAATACATTGTAAGACATGTGAAAATCACGATTTTTTTTCAATTGCTATGCCACTCGGACTGTCTTCTAACTTGAGGAGATTTGATTACAAGTACACTAAATTAGTGTGAAATAAAATATTATTGAGGAGAAATTGTTTCTAAGTGAAGCATTACCCCAGGTGATTTTTAGATTAAAACCTGAGAATAAACTTGAAAATATTTTAATATTTGTAAATGAGACAAGACTGTGTTAGAAAAGGTAAAAGCATGATGAATTATGCACCTGGACAAGACTTGGAATGTACATTTTTGCAACGTTTCTGTTCACGGACCTACAACTCTGTTACTCTCAAATTTTCTGAAACTAATTCCAAACCTAGAAAATTCCACACAAGAAAAAAAAAACAAACGTGCTTCAGATGAGCTTCTTTCTTTCCACTGCAAAATTTTGGCAGGATCACCAAAATAAACTTTGATTAGCTTTAGATTTCAGGTTTCAAATGCCATAATACAGATTAAACATCTGCCTCTTTGGCATGATGGTCCAGATGCTATGTCCAGCGCAGGAGGTCTCTCACCCATTAACTGCTCAAAAGCCAGAGGAAGTATTAGTCTGTATGCCCAGTATATTATCATACACTTTCCCTAAACATCTGCTGCCAGCCCCTCATTCACATGTGCTTTTGATGTACCTCAGTTACAGATCTCACATTTTAGGAAGAATATTGTACTCCTAAATTAAATAGAAATTCTAAAATCTCTCAGCTTTTCAGCAAAGCTGCCACTATGGAAGACCACAAGTTGTTGTGAAAACTTACAGTCCTCTGCAATGCCTAAACTAAAAGTTAGCTGTACATATTACAAGTACATGGATATGTACATACAGAGATGGATATGTAAACCTTTATAAACATCTGATATTGCCCTAGGCATGAAAGTCAGGTATGTTTCATGTACTGAAAAGTGAGTTAATGATACCCTGTTTCATAAAGGCATTTTTAATTGATTTTTACTGTGTTGCTAATTGCAGAATTGCAGAGCAGTAGCATGAAGAAAGACTGAAATGTACTAAGGTTGTTTGAGTGGTGAGTGATCTTATTTTGCTGGCATATTTAATTTATTCTTCTCTGTGTGGTGGTTTTGAGATGTAATGTAAGTTCAGTCATCTCCATTAAATCCAGCTATGTTGAGAGTGAGACTTATTAGGTATTTCATGTAAAATATGCTGGCTTAGGTGTCATATGTCATTTATCTTCACTTGTGAGAAGACCTCACTTGTGGTAACGTCATTGATGATTTATTAGTCTCCTCACTTGTGAAGATAAATGTCATATCAGACCTCAATCATCATACCTTCCCTCTACATATAAATCCAGATTTAGAAAAGAGAGTGAGAAAGAGAATAAGGGAATATTCCCAGATGGTTTGTGGTTAAGGGATGTCAAGCTTTCTGTGGTAGAAATTGGACATTTACTTTAATAAATCTTGTTGTTCGAATATTTCTTCTTTGACACATCCCTTCAGGCAGATGCCACTGAAACATTCAGGTGCTTTCTTTCCTGATGCAGAGAACTTACTTTTTTTTTTTTTTTCTAGGAACACCAGCAGTGATTGGTAAAAGCCTTTTTAAAAGCTTTACCAGAGGAAATGGCTGGCAGACAGAGAGGTACATTTGTCAGATTCACAGGAGGGCGAAGTCCCCATTTAGAAATGAAACCTGAATGCCACTTATGTGTATCTTCTGTCTGATTTTATGGGCTTTCATATATCACTCAAAACTCCAAGAAACAAAACTGTGCTCAAAGTAGAATAAAACAAGACTGAAGATTGAATACCCTTCTGGTTCATTTCTAGGCTTCCATGGATACTGTGTTACAAAGAATTATAAATTGGGTGAATCTGATTTTCTCTTTTGAATCCTAGAGGCTGGGATCATTCCTTCAGTGTGCAGGATACAATACCCAGAATGAAGTTAAGCAGTTGTGTGACAGGTTGAGTTAGAATCATTACAGATACACTGCTTGCCATGATGCAGATGTGTAGCAAGCCAAAAGAGATACAAATAGTACCATTGTAATTTAAATCTTCATGAATTACTCTTAACAGCTGAAGGTGTTTAGGTCGTCAGAGCATCTACTTTGTGAAGTGACTTTCTGATAAACAAATTAACCTTCCTGAGTCTGAAGACTTTCTTCACACTGGTAAAAGGTGCTCAGAGTTGGCCCACTTTACTTGGCCTGATGAGAATCTATCATGAGTTCTGTATGCACAAAACAGCTTGATTTCTGTACAGAAACCATCAAATTACATTCCAGAAAAATGTTTGTTATGTTGGAAGCTATCATGTAACAGAATGACAGTTAAGCTCAGTGAGGGCACTCACACCTGCGATCTAGATGTTGCCTGTAAGCAGGACAGTTCATAAGGCTTTAGTTTTCCTGGATTCATCCCTCCTGGAAGTCCAACACATCCCAAGTTTGATGATTTTTTTTTTTGTTTTTGGTTTTGCTTCTATGTTCTTAGGTATTTTTCAGAGGGAAAGAAGACAAGAAAAGTATCCCTTTTTTGCATTTCTTTCTTATGAAACGAACAAGGAACACCTCAAATATATATGTTTGTGGGCTTACATGGAGATGTATGCACACCATGTCATATAGCACAGTGAAACGCTTGTCCCATGTATTGCAGTAGTATCTTTCTGGGACCGGTAGATATCTCAATAAGAAGAGTACCTTGTGTATACCTTTGTTAGTTGACTTTGAGAAAACATTAACAGTTTCTAAAGATAAAAAAACAGCATACAAATATAAATGCCTTACAACATATGTCTCTCTCAGTAGAATTATGATTTACAGGTTTTTTTGACCATAATGTACAAAATTTTAATGCGAGAGAAACATTCGTGGGTTATATTTCTCCATTTAATTCTGTTGACCCAAAAAGAAGAGAAACACAACGTGAGGATGGATTTTATTTGGTGTACATGAGATATGTCTTGAATTATTGTGCTGAGCTTTATAAAACCCACAGTCCCCCTTTCTCATTGTCCATTTACAGGAGTTTATGGCCACTTGCCATAGCTGCCTTCAGACATATTTAGATGTTTACTCCAGGAAAGCCTGATATGAGAAACAGATTATATGTTAAACCAGGAGCTAAGAGTATCTATATCTAGAGACAGTCTTCACTTCTTTGCAAACATGCAGACCTGTGTGGCAGGGTACCCTGATGAGAAAGGCTTGGTGGAAACTGCTAAAACTGGTAGAACTGGTATGGGAGCTGTTAGACTAGCACTTGCTTCTGAAGCTGTACAGAAATTTTCCACTGTGGGCAAGCCTGCTGGCCCATCACAATTAACCACATCCTGAGAACAAAGGTGAAATGGAAATGTGCTAAACCAATGTATGCTTTTTGCAGAAAAGCAGGCAAACAAATAAACCCAAAGGTAATCACTGAAAAAAAAATTCAGATTGTTTTAGCATGAAGTCAGCTCTGCTTACAAATATAAGTTTTAATGTCATATCCCTAGATTTGGCAAATAATTTCTGAATGAGAAATTTGTTACTAGAAGCAAGTCATAGAATTTGTCTTACGTTAGGTACAGTCAAGAAATTTCTTTTTTACAAAAAACTGATGATTAAACAGCTCATCACAAGCTAAGGCAATATATCCTATTTATGTTGTATGCATTATAGAGATACTGTTTCAAGAGCAACTGTGAAGTGGAACTAGGCCATTACTAAGAAATTGAAAGGTAGTCTCTGTTTATGAAGGTTTAGAAGGATGTCTGAGCACCTAAGTTTTACAGATAATATTCCCATGGTTTAATTCTGTACAGTGCTCTTAAGAAATCAGAAATTTGGTCCGCACTTCAGCTGAAAGAAAAACATGATGGGAGTTATTCATAATATTGCCTCAGTAGCCTGCTGCTGCATTACACCATTGTGTGCTTTACACAGATATGCTAGAAATGGAGCAAGAGAAATTAACAGAATACAAGCATAGCTTTGGATAGAAAATCATCTTTCTTTCTTTCTTTCTTCAGTATTGTAGACTGTCCTAAGAATAGCCTCAAAAAATTCAATCTCCAAATCAATTCTGTCCCAATAACGCTGTCACTCAACTAAATCACCACCTGATGAAGTACCCCAGCAACATAGCACCATTTATGTTCTGATTAAAAGTTAGTCCTTGTTACAGCATAGGCCAAGTCAAATCCCAGTACTATGAGTGTATAACTGATTTTTAAAGCTTAAGGTGATTTAAGCAATGCTTAAATCATTATACATTTTATATATAATGTCATCTTATTTCTAAAACAACTTTAATGTGGTATTCTATGGCATAAAATTAGTTCTAGTGCAAAAGAAGAATTTACATTTATTCCTTAGTCTTTGTAGAAGAAAAAAAAATATAATTGCTTGATTCTTTGCTATGATGTGATCTGTAACACCTGCAGCCTCTAATGGGCTACAATGGAGGTCAATATTCTTTCCTTAGTACTAAAATATATTCAGAGTCTGCGCAGTAAAAGTTAATCTGGACTGACTATTTTAGTAAACATATAGTTAAGTGGCTACCGTATATATTAATGACAGGGAGATTGTCCAGCACTGTCTGCTAGTATCATGCATTTGAATAACTATTAAAAAAAAAAAGAAAACTTGTAGATGAAAACAAACCTCTCTTCCAAGCTTTTCATGCAGTGAGCTTGACTGAGGAATCAAAGCATGGATGTCTGAAAATTCCCAGTTGAGAGTAACTTTTTTTTCTAGGAAGAAATTATTACTACTAAATACTTCATAGCATGAAAGGCCAAGAAAAAATAAATTATTTCCTCTTTGTGAAAGCATTCTTTCAAACAGAATTTTCTCAGCCTACATTCAATCCTGTCTGTATAGACACGAGGGAAAGAGTCACATCCTCTTGTCCTCTCTTGTTGTTCGCTTACCTAACTCATCAGAAATGTTAATAAAGTACCAATACTGGGATACCTCTAATTGTGTTCATTAAGACAGGAGTTTGTTTAAACAACTTGTCTGCAATGCTAGCTAAAACTCTAATAGAATTCTTATATTACATTACTGGTTTGCATATAATGCTCTGTCTTCTGTTTGGTGGTTTGCTGGTTGGTTGGTTGGTTTGTTTGTTTGTTTGTTTTTTCCAGAGAACGGTTAGATTTCGTATGGCAAAGCAATGTAGCCAATTATAGTAGCACAAATCTTCTCCAGTCTAACAGGGAACTGGAATGCCCACTCAGCCGGAATTTTTGTTTCCTGTCTCTGAATATGTCTATTTTATCTCAGAAAAGGTGTTTCAGTTTGTATACCTATTCTAAGTGCTAATTAACTTGTATGGAACGGCAAATTCAGTCTGGTTTCTGTATAATTGGTTGGATGAAGTCAAATTCACAGCCACTTCAACTACACAATGCCAGGGATTAATTGCACCACAAGTATGTATTGCACTATGGGTATATTCATATAAATAAATGACTGTTCAAGACTTCGGCCCACATGTTTTTTCTTCTTGCAGAGATTTATCTGGTAGTCTGAAATATCTAGATTAGATTTTGCTTTATCTTGAGTTATCTATCCATCAATAATTTAACATTTCAGATGTTGTCTTGGAGATGATTGCCACATCGCAAAATGAATCTATGCCTTTGATGACTAGGTAACGTGAAGGTATCACACAGGTTACTCTAGCCAATTGTAAAAGTAGCTTTTTGATCAGACAACTAGAATTGGAAAAAGGCTGACACAGATGAGATAGGATCTTTCTTTTTTTCTGGATGGTTTAAGTGAAGTTAGAAATCCATCAAACATAACAAAGGCTCGGAAGTGGGAAAATAAAGTGTTTAAAAATGGTACCCAGGAAGAGCAAGACTGAATTTTAACTTGCAGTATCCAAGAAGATTTGTGGTGTCTAGTGCATCTGTGAGATGAGCAAGGTCAGAGCAGGTGCATCAAGAGGGAAGCCAACCAATGTTTAAACTGAAAATAAATAAATAAAGAACCTGTTTTCTGCTGGAGTAATTCCCTGGACTGGCTCAAGACACGGTTGCTGGCCTAGCTGAATGGGAGCTGTGGGGATGAATGGGTCAGCACGGAGCTGCTCTTTTCAGCATGAGCAGGTACATATGCCAACCTCAAGTGATGGCAGGATCACAGCCCTGAAGGGAATCTCCCGTAGTACTGAGTGTAGGTGAATCTTTCAGTATCACTTTCCTCTGAGTTGCTATATCTATGTGAGCTTGAAGGTTGACCCTCTCAATCCTATGCTGGAACAAAAAGAAGTTGCAAGACATTCTGTTTAGGTCATTGATCTGTAAAAAATTCTACAGAATGTAGATGTCGCCCTATATAACCTGTATCTCAATATAGTGAGTCACTAACCACATGCAGTTATTAACCTATATCATTCCTTTAAGAATGACGTTGCTCTCCTTACTGTTAATTTTGAATTCCAAGTAATTATTCTCTCCTCATCTAAATTCTAACTGGTATTTAACTCTTTGCTAGTATGTATTACAACAGAGTTTTGGTGGTGGTCAGTGTATCTGACAAAACTTGAGTAGCTCAGAGGGCACGGACAAAGTGATCCTTCTCTATATTTCAGCTTTATTACTGTCAAAAGATTATATCTAGCAAGACTATAGGGTATGCTCTCCCAAAAATGTTTTAGTAATTTGAACCAATAATTCCCAATGACATTTTAAATATTTCCCCAGATATTTTAAATGCAGACCCCTAGAGAGAAACAGTTAATATTATAAATATGTTCCCTTGTCTGAATAAGGTTTGACGTTCCATGAGCTGACGGATATCCAGCAGTTGATATCCAGCAGTTTTCCTAGGATTATTCCTGAGAAACATGAGGGATCACTAAGATACTGTAGCACATATGGATCTTGGATGCATCTGTTTTGATGAGAACTGAACACACTGTAGTTTTTTTTCTTTGGTTTAACTTTGCTTTTTTTAACATAGCAATTTGCCAGTAAGCAACAACAAATAGTGATATTTAGGGTTGTTTTTTTGTTTGTTTCTTTTTGTAAATTAAATGTGTAAACCAGTGTCAAAGTTATTTTCTCTTGGCTTTCTGTGGTAATTTCAGAAATTAGTTGTTGTTTGTATTTTGCAATGACTTCAGATTGATAGCAAATATGCACCATCAATTTGCATTGAAACCATTGTTAGATAAATAATAATTACTTGGCAAAGTGCTTGCTGAAAATGCAAAGTCAATTAACTTGAGCATTGTTTTACATTCAGCTGTATTTTATAAAGTATCAGGCAGTGTTTTTAATGGTATTTATGTCTTTTCAAGCAACTATAGCATAGAAATAACATTAAGTACTTTAAGAACACTTTTAACTCCGATCATTAGTTTCGTTTCTATCAAACAGTAAATATCAGCAGTTTGATGGCACCCAATAAGTGGAACTACTGCCACCAAAATGCTCTGTTTAGTTTGATCTGCTTAAAAATGTATAAAGACATATATATGCTGTTTAAACAACACTGGGCCAGATCCTATTGACGTTTAAAGTAAATTTTTCAGTGAGCAGGACAATGTTTTTCATGATCTGAGGATGAGATGGTGCAAATTCATACCAAGAGGAGTACCAAGACATAAAAGTTTTAAAAATGGTATTTTATTTTGAAGATATCTTCAGGGCAAATCAAAGTGTTACTAATTCATAGTATCTTTATAGCAAATATGTGGTGCCATTATCTCTTCTAACTATGTCTATGTCACTAAATTCTGCTTATTGAAGGGGCCTTTTTTCTGCTCTACTGTGTTTATATCTTTGGTTTTCATGTTCTCCATGGTGGGGAGAGAAAGGGGAACCAATAAGAACACAAAAAGGGTAGGGAGAAAGCTTCTAGGTTGTGAAATCAATTCCTTCCAGGCAATATACTGTTCAACTTCTTCAAAAACTTACTGAGATTCCTTATAAGCAGTTAGGTTATTTTTGTCTCTATTAGTTTCAGTGAAAGACTGTTTCAAAATCTGATAGGCAGGAATGTTCAGAGCCCATTTCTAAATGAAATCTGAATTTATTCATGTTAAGCTTACATCCATTTGTTCTTGTGCCAATGTTCTCCTTTAGCTCAAGTTGTTTTCTCTCCCTTGTGTTGATTACCTTGTTGTGACTAAAGGCAGCAATTCTATTCCTCTTCATCCTTTGCTTTTCTGGTCTAATGAAAAAAGTTCTTTTGTTCACCTTTCATGAGAAAAAACACTTTTGTGGATCATCCTTTGGTGTACCTTTTCCTCTTCAAATTCATTGATCCATTTATACGCTCATCTTAATAGTGACAGAGCATTTTTTCATTGTCCTTTAGGTAGCAGAACGGGAAGGAAGTTCTTATATGCTCTCCTTTACTTCCTACCTCTACTGTCTTCAGGTAGAAGTCGGCCTTTAGTTTGCCTGCGAAAAATTACTAACTGCATTTGAAATTTAGAATTATTTCAGCTGAAGAGCTCACTAAATCTTGTTAAACGGTCATAGAAAAACACCCACTGATTTTTGCTGTTTTAGAAACATTATCTCATTAAGTTACTAAACAATTATGAGTATCAGGAAGCACAAGTAGAGACATTTATCCTCCCTTCGATGCATATGTAGGACTGTAATAAGCCCATTAGAGTTGGTGAGATGTATGGGTGTTTATAATGGTAATAACAGGCCCCGGTGGGTGGCAAAGGGGGAGTAGGAGTCTGAACTCAAGACTGGAAGCCAACAGCTTGAGTTCTAATTAATGCTGAGTGAACATTTTGAAACAAATGTTAAAAAATGCTGTGCATTTGCCTGTTCTGTACATTACCTTCCGGCAGTCCATAATACCAGAAGTTTATTTTCAGTTTATTTCTGTTTGGAGAACCCATTTTTTGTATGAAGAAAATGTTGCCAAACCATTTCTGAAATACTCGCTAGTTTTCTGCTTTGTCAGATATACAGAATTTTTTCTAGACTGTTATTAGGGAACATAAACTTGGTAAATCAAAGGGTATTCTGAGTGTTTCATGTAAATTGGATGGAGGGAAGAAAAGAAGCTGGAGATTCAAAGGCATGTGGGACATAAGGACATTTTGAAAATTTCACCTAGCTGCCTTAAGACAAAAATGAGCTTTTGCTTGAATACCATAGGAAGACCCTAGATGTAATTACACTTGTGTTCTTTCCACAGGCATTCAAAAAGGTATAGATTCACTGGGTTTTTTTGCAGACTTTGCATTCACTAATGTCACATTTTCACCAAGTAATTGTATACTTGTATGAACGTGACATCACTTTTGTAAGTTCTTGTCTGAACCTTTCTTGGATGATGTGATTGCCTACAGAGACCCGAATGCATTCCCATATGCAGAACTACTTATCATTTTATGTGTTTGCTGAGAGTGTAAGTTTTAACCCATCATTCATGTCTTTTCCATTTTCTGTAATCATTATTTGTAGGTGTGGTGTACTACTGCTTGCAAAGAATTATACAAAACTCTTTTAACCTTCTTTTGCATTTTAGAAGGTTGCTGCAACTGGAAGACTTGATTTAAATGGTTTGCCCTAAATTTTAATCATATTTTGTGTATATTAACTAAATTAATCTCTGTTTTGTCCCTATTTTGGTAATTTATTCTTATTTAGAAGTCAACAAATGTATACTCTTTGGCATTTTTTCTCTGTTGCATTGCCAGGACAATGGCTGAATAGTTGTAGAGTTGGTCCCTATGGTTTACTGCCCTCTATACCCGCCTATGTGTGTCACATTATTTCCTGTACAGCATCTATCAGTTATACTTAACAGAAATGGTCTTCCTCATTGTAAGTGATGCACTTGTGTGCATGTGACTGCTTGGCCCTATTTGCAAGGGCTGTGATAGACATCTTATAGCTATCTTGTTCTACCTTGCAGAGAGTGAACAAGTGTACTTTCTCCCCAGCACAGTTTGCTTCTCTCTTTCCAGCAGATGATTTCAATGTTATGCCTGTAAAGAAAAGTATCCTGCTAATATTTTGCTCAATAGTGTCTTTTCAGCTTGTACAGTATCTAGCAACAAATAAAAATTAAAAATAATTTACTTTTATCTCACACTGTGATTACAAGCTGTTTTATCAGCATTTTCATATTTCTTCACACTTATAACATCCTTTCAGGCCTTACTACCTTTAGCTATCCCTTCCTGTCAGGGCAGGAAAATGTGTCTATGACAACTATTTGGCATTTTACTTCAAATCTGCCATTTTAACTTTCTGAAGATGCCAAATACTATGAAAATAAAATTTCTTCCACCTGACTAAATTAGCAAGTATAGATGCAGCTACTCCTCAGGGATGTGAAGTTACAATAGAAGAAATTTCTTTATATCAAGTTAAAACTATATATCCTGAGTTGTTTTTCATTCTAGCAGGTTCCTGAGGTGTTTTTTGTAGGTAAGGTAACTGCTCATGTTTTTTAACACCTTGTTACAATTATAGACTTCATCTTACCAAAGCCATTGCGCATTATGTTAGCACTATCTGGCATGATCTACGGACTGACAAATATCAATGACGCCTGACATACGTGTTTCTTCTACAAGAGTGCAGGGAAACCAGGGAACTCTGGGTAGATTATGTGTTGGTCTAATGTTTAAGTTCAATTCAAGTCAAAGGGAAAATGAATTCTCTATTCTGTTATAGGGTTGTTCCTGCCCAAATGCAAGACTCTACACTTGTCCTTGTTATATTTCATTAAATTTTTCCCTGCCCAACTCTCCAGCCTGTCCAGGTCTCACTGTACGGCAGCACAGCCTTCTGGAGTGTCAGCCACTCCTCCCAGTTTGGTGTCATCAGCAAACTTGCTGACAGTGCACTCTATTCCCTCATCCAAGTCACTGATGAATATATTTAATACTACTGGTCCCAGTACCAACCCTTGAGGGACTCCACTAGATACAGGCCTCCAGCTAGACTTTGCCCCATTGAACACAACTCTCTGGCTTCTTTCCTTCAGCCAGTTCCCAGTCCACCTCACTACCCGATCATCCAGACCACACTTCCTCAGTTTAGCAGCAAGGATGCTGAGGGAGACTGTGTCAAATGCTTTACCAAAATCAAGATAGACCACATCCACTGCTTTGCCACCATCTATCCACCTTGTTATGTCCTCATAAAAGGCTATGAGGTTGGTTAAGCATGACTTCCCCTTGGTGAAGCCATCTTGACTGCCCCTCACGACCCTCTTATCCTTGATATGCCTTGAGACGGCACCAAGGATAAGTTGCTCCATCACCTTCCCAGAGATGGAGGTGAGGCTAACTGGTCTATAGTTACCTGGGTCCTCCTTCTTGCCCTTTTTGAAGACTGGAATAACATTTGCTTTCCTCCAGTCCACAGGCACCTCATCTGGAATATTGTGTGTCATTCTGGACCCTTCAGTTCAAGAAGGACAGGGAACTGCTTGAGAGACTCCAGCACAGAGCCACAAAGATGATTAAGGGAGTGGAGCATCTCCCTTATGAGGAAAGGCTGAGAGAGCTGGGTCTCTTTAGCTTGGAGAAGAGGAGACTGAGGGGTGACCTCATTAATGCTTATAAATATGTAAAGAGTGAGTGTCACGAGGATGGAGCCAGGCTCTTCTCAGTGACAACCAGCAGTAGGACAAGGGATAATGGGTTCAAGTGGAAACACAAGAAGTTCCACTTAAATATGAGAAGAAACTTCTTCTCAGTGAGGGTGACAGAACACTGGAACAGGCTGCCCAGGGAGGTTGTGGAGTCTCCTTCTCTGGAGACATTCAGAACCCGCCTGGATGCCTTCCTGTGTAACCTCATCTAGGAGTTCCTGCTCTGGTGGGGGGATTGGACTAGACGACCTTTCGAAGTCCCTTCCAATCCCTAACATTCTGTGATTCAGTGATTAGTAAGCATGATTGTACTGAAGGAACTTCCAGAACAATTGCACAATTAACAAGGCACTTCAGGAAGCTTACATGAACACCACTTTCAACAGACACATTGTTTGATCTCGTCAAGTAAAGATTATTCTCAGAAAAGTATGCTATTTAGCCTGTGCCTTAGTGCGCAGGCCTTGCTTATTCAGTGAGGAAATAATGGGGTTCGCATGGCGAATTAAAAAATCCTGAAAATTGCATCAAACAGCTGCCGATTACAGGCTGATCTGTGGCTGCAATTCATATGGTCTGTAAGGAAAAGTGTGTGTATCATCTAGTTTGTTTGTAACCTGAAGTACAGATATTGTATCTATAGTATTAAAGATCTAGCTTTTCTTCATTTTTTCTTTCAGTATAGAGAGTAAAAAATATCTTGAGAGAGCAGAGAGTGTGTAACACAGTGGAGAAACTGACTTGTCCTTTCAGTGGTACTGATAACTGAAGTTAAAGTGAGTTTGACTGTAACACTCTGGATTCGATTAATCTGCATTACAAACCCCCACAGACATTGACACCATTTAGCTGGTAATCACCCTCTGCTCAGGGGAGGTCTAGAGTTGGATCATTGGCAGTGCTAATAGTCAGGTACTTGGTAAAATCTCTCCAGGGCTTTTCTGTGCTTTGATTTAGCTCAGTGATAGTGATCCCTCAAAAAATATTTTTCCAGTGCTTAAATTGAGACATACTTACTGTGAGAGAGGTGTTCCAGCATTGCAGACCATGGCACTGGTTCTGTTTCTGCACAGGCTGATCTTTTTACCTGTTGTATTTAGTCAATCACCAAGAAGCAAAACGCTGTCTTTCCACTTATCTCTGAAATGTTTGTATAGTTGATTCTAAAGTTAAATAATAAAGAAATAATCCTTGAACTTGGATGAAGTCAGATATGATACAGTTCTTCTTCACCAACACATTTATATTTAAAAAAATTATTATTTTTTGTGTCTAAGTGGATGTCTAATTAGTTCAACACTAACAATATTTGGCCTCCAAATTGTGAATACTCTAAGTTACAATAAGTCCCCAGGGTGCTTTATGCATGGTGGAATTCTCATGATATGAAAGAGTTCATAAGGAAGTTTCTCCAAGTTAGAGATCTCCTTTTGGGAATTCCTTCCTTNTTCCCTTTCCCTTTCCCTTTCCCTTTCCCTTTCCCTTTCCCTTTCCCTTTCCCTTTCCCTTTCCTTCTAAATCTGGTAATTAGTTATCTAATTTTGCATTTTAGCAGACTGAAACATATCCTATGCCCCATCCAGATCTTGTCTGGTAGAAAGAATAAATTTAGGTTAATCTGGAAAATATTGATCTCCCACTCCGTGGGTTATGATGGACGTAACAAAAATGTGTAAAATTAGTCAAAGCATACATTTTACCCAACACAGTGTTGATGATTGGCAAGCTCTGCAGGTTTTCTGCTCACTAAACTGCAAGGGACTCGTTCGGAGAGGCAAATCATGAAAACCAAGTCATGACACTGCCAGAGTATCAGGACAAAATGCCAGGCATAAATGTTATGGCAGTAACTGAGCAGCAGGAGAGAAGTTGAGGACTTAAGGTTTCATGGCAGATATGCTTGGGCGTCTCTTAGTTTACTGTATTTCTGACCTTCTCAGTCTTGTCATGTGTTCTTCCCAGAGGTCCCACAAGAGGCAAAAAATGTGAAGAGCCTTGAAGCTTAACCATGAGATTGAGCCGACATAGCTGTGCGATGGACAGTAGTCTGCCCAGGAACAGAGACGACAACCTTTTGCACAAATAACTTGAAGTGCCACAACTGAATCTCCAAGAGCTTGTCTGGTAGAGAGATACCAACTATCTTCCAAAGGCATTCAGGTGCCTAATGTCCTACTGACCCTAACCTTTAATTTTGCTAAGATATTTTTTTCCTCTGCTGCTGTGTTTTGCCCTCATGAAGAGGTTCAATTTCTCTGTCTCTAACATTGACATTCTTTCAGCAGTGAATAGCAAAATATCTTCTGCTTAAGATGAATAATAGGAAAGTGAAAACCTGTGAATACAAATGAGTTTGTAAATTCCTAGAAAAGGATCCTATTTTAACCTTCCTTTTGCACCTCATAATGTGTCAGAGAATCATATTATAATTGAACCTGTGATTGCAAGTCAATACTTCATAAAACTAAGAGACATAAGATAATAATTAAAGTAATTAAGCAGGAAATTGTTGCTGAACTTTTAAACTTCCATGAAGAGAAAAGCTCTAACAAACGAAGTCTGAAAAAGAAAGGGTGTGGTAGAGTTACTGGAAATGTTAAGGATACCATTAAAATGTAGTCAGCTTAAAGGAAGATGACAGACATAATTGAGTGTACGTTTATTCCTGTGTGCATACTGTTAAGTGTACAGTAGGACTGGCTTGAAAAGAATTATTTAATGATAGTTAAAGGAATATGCTTCACCCCATGTGACAAAATTTTGCAGTAGCCTCTGACTGCCCTCTGTCTGACTCCAGTCTAATCGTATGTAGCTCTCTTTTTCCTGCTTGCCTTTGATCTATAGATACAGCAAGAGGAATCACCTTGTCTTTAATATGCCAGAAACCTATCACTTTTGTACTGGATGCATTTCTTTAATGTAACTACAATTCAAAAAGGCCATTGGTGTAAAGTGCAAGAAGACATGAACACAAATCAGGGCAAGCAAATGAATGCAAATAATCCCTAATACAGAAATGTTCCATTGTAAATTGATATTAGCTTATCTTTTCATTACATTATAAGAAAAAGAAAAGAAATTAAGAGAAAGGAAATTAGGAAGGAATGTGACTACAGTGCTTTGGCCAGAGGCTTATAAGTGCCACTGATCACATTTTAAATTTGAGATTTTTATGCATTCAGAATATTAAAACTTCTATTACATTTTCAATTAAAAACTCATATGGAATACATGTTGCAGTGATAGCATGCTCTCCAAAGAAATTGATGTATGCACATTCTGAGGAAATGGGAACGTTTTAAATTTATAAACTGAGAGGTTTTTTTAGAGAATTAGCTATACGAACATCTGCAAACATCCTGGGACAAGGCAGACTCTCATTACATTTTCTGTACTAAATTCTGTTTCTTGAATAATCTCTGTCTCCTGGGCAATTCTTTATTACCATTTAAGAAGAAAAGGCATGTGCTAAACATCAAAAAAACATTCGGTCTCTTTGGAGAGGGAGCAGTGCACACTTGAACAAGTGGTAAATGCTGATCTAGAAAAAGATGAGGTTTGAGCAGAACTTGGGTGAAATTCTGCCTCTGCTGAAATCTCAGTAAATTTCTCACGAGTCCTAATGGAATACTCAGTATTGCAGCCAAGAAACAGGAGTATCTCAGTTGTGTTGTGTTTTCTACTCAGGTGTTTTTTGATAACTTGATTACCAAATGAACTGATAAATTATTGGGTGATGTTTGACAAGAACAGTGTCTTTTTTCAAACAGCAAAAGGATCCAGTTGCTGAATCAGCGATCCTGTTTAGCTCCTCAGCAGTTTAACATCTTCCCATTAAGTATTCTTCCATCACCTCCTTTATGAATTTCAACAGTTTGTTCAGATTATATCCAGCGTTTAGACAGAGGAATTATTTATCCTAAATGGAAAAAATTATCACATGTTTTCAAACACTGTCCTTTTCCGTAACTGGACAAACCCAAAAGTTTCTTAGCTTTTGTGGGAAAAGGGAAGACCTAGAATAACAAGCAGCTTGGTCATGTTACTAGATTTTGCAGGGGAAACCAATGCTTGGGTCTCTGTTATAGTATTCTTCTAAATCCGAAGTAAGTAACTTAAAATACTGGATGACTGTGCTGAATGAAACTTCCTTTCTCTGAAGGCATCTGCTTTACACTTACATAACTGTTCATTTGATCAGATTATACATTTTCTTCTAGAACCACTGTTAGGTCCTCCTTCTAGTTCTCTAGGAGTATCTGTGTTACATCTTCACGGCTTTCTAAGTCCATCAGTCTGTGACTGATGTAGGTCTGTGTTAGTGTGTGGATGGCAATGGCTCTAGATGGATTAAAATAAAAAGACCTATTACACCAGTTGCTTAGTTAGGTTGCCCAGGAGTGCTTACAGCATGATGATTTCAACTGGCAGCGCCCTCCAAAGCATTCTCTGTGAAAGGCATTGCAAGCTCCTGAGACATCCTAAAACAAAAAATCAAAGCCCACAGTGACAGAATGGCAGATTTGTAGCTTAAAAGTTCAACACAACAAATACCTTTCTAAGCAATATTTCTCCCTATGGGCAGAGTGTGGTAGTGTAGTGCATGTGAAAGGATGCAGACAGATATACTCCCAGAGGAAATAGTGAGATGAGCTACTGGCCCTGACATAAAACCCATGAAGATAACAAGCTGAACCAGGAATGACCAGAAATACTGGTACTGTAAAAGGAAGAGGTTCATTAAATAGGTTCAATTAATAGACACCAGTGGGCATAACCCTTATTCCAAGTGGACTAAAGTTTCACTTGCATGGGGGAGTTCAGTTTCCTTTAAGGACAGGAACAGGTGCCAAGCAGCGGGGAGGAAATAAGTCAGAGGCTGAAATACCCCATTTCGTGTATTTGTGAAAATAGGTGCCATTCTTTTTGTGACTCATGTTTGAACAGAGGCTCTCCAGAGTGAAAGCCATCACGCTCCACAGAAACCATTTCCATCCTTTCCTATTATGTCTGCTACTCTCATCAGCTCTGCAATCTGAAATTCTGACATGAACTGTTGAATTTCTGCCAGGAAGGTGACTCCACTTACCACTGCTGTGACCTCCAGCTTGGGAAGTGCTGCCCTACAGCTTGAACTAAGAGCCTTGCTCCACTGCTAGGAGTTGTAAAATACTTCTAATCTCTGTAAATGTGCCTTTGAACAGCACATAGTTTTCTCAGTGCATTGAGGGTATGAAAGGGAGAAAGCAGAGAAACGCCTGGGTGGGAAGGAGACCAGCAGGAGCAGCAGGAGCAGGGCTGCTCCCCAAAGTGACCCAGTGCAGACTGGGCTGGACCTTCTCCCCACAGGGCATGGCCCCATGTGGCACTGGGGTGGTGACAACTACAGGTACCAAAACTCCTCCACAAAGTGAGGGTTTGCTGCCCCACAGCCTCCCAGTACCCCTACAGCTCTTTGTCCAGCAGGCACAGCCTGGGTCTGTCAGCCCCTTCCCTGGTGGTGCTCACAAAGCTGGAGCTCAGACAGGCTGGGCAATGGATACTTGACCATGGGGCACCTGGTAAACCCAGCTCAGCCCTGCTCAGGCCAAGGGCAGCCCAGCTAGCCCTGGGACTTGCAACAGCCTGGAGCCTGCCCCCAGCAGTGCCAAATATAACCACTCTTGCTGGGCTACAAGAGTGTCCTTTGCAGAAACCTCCAGCATTGATATTTTGTACCTTCAGTTAGGAAAAAGCATCACTCGTGCAAGAGCAAGGAATCTGCGAATGCACTGGCTATCTGTGAAGCATAATGACTTGCCTTCCTGGAAAGTACAAGACAAAAACAAAGAGCTTCAATTCCAGGAAGTCTGGCCTTTTGCAATGTGAAAAGCCAATTTACTGTGTTAACAAGTTATAGAAAGAATATTTTAACTTTCAGTAATGCAGGTAATGGATACTTCTGGTACTGTGAGAATCAGAAAGAAAAAATAAATTAGAAATTCAAGTGATGGCTTTGTGTAGAGAAGAGGAGAAAAAGTTTACTTGTGAAGGAAACAGTATGTGAGGGAGAACCTATTTATAGAGTTTCTGTTAATACAAGTCCACAAGCTTTTCAGAAGAAAGCATTGTGATGTATTAATTTTTGTTAATTATGCCATTCTGTAGAGATACCTTAGGACATAATAGATCTCAGCACAAGGTTTCTGACCAGTTTGTGTGACAGAGAGGTTTTCCTGCCTCTTATTACAACTGTCCCACTTGTTGTTCAATGCATTTGAAATGTAGTTTGGATTAAGACTACATGCAAGTGCATGCTTTGCCTGGGGCTTCAGTTCTCACTAATAAGGGATCAAGTTTATAAAGGCAATTGTGTGTATTTCATGAGGTTGTTTATTACATCCTAACTTTAAGAATAAAAGAAGTCTGTCAGGCTTAACCTGATTAGAAGATAGCTATAGACATAAACTGTAGAACTGGTAAAGTATTGTTCTCAATTCAATTTTATGTATTACAGCTTTTGACAACAGATAAACGGAACTCAGTAGACTATGATAAATGAAGTGCGAAGAATAGAAAAGTTTAATGAAAAGCAGTCACAACCAGGCCTAATGCCTGAGTGGTAACACCTATCCTCATTTACAATATGTATAATGGCAGTGTGCTTACATAAGCTTATTTATACACAACGAACCCCTATGCCTGAGATGAGTACAACAATCAAAGATAGCACAGACGATAGTAATACCTGTGTGTAAGAAGCTACAAGAAAAATTTAAAATATTAAAATACACTTGATGGTCAAGACTTGGCAAAAAGGAAAAAAATCACTGAGCTGAAATTATTCTGGTGCATGGTCTACATCATTCCAGTAGAAAGTAGCTTAACAGAAGTGTAATTATATTCAGAGATAGTAACTTATGGAATCTGTTTTATTTTCTATTTTGACACAGCATTTGTTTAAACGGGACAATGGTAAGCTGTAATTGCATAATCTTTGAGACTTTTCCACACTTTGAAGTCAACCTTTCTCATATTGCTCCTTCTCTGCTTTAACTGTCCACTAGGACTAATGAAAAGGAAGCTGGGATACATCTGGCCTCAATCAGTATTGCTGTTTGATTGATTAAAGAAGAGATTGAAGGAGTTTTGTTTGTATTTAAAACCTAGTGCTGGAGGAACCTGTGGATACTAGTGCTGACAAGTTGACATGACTCTTCCTAGTCCTGCAAACACACAGCTGGGCTGCAAAGTCCCTTTGGGCTGTTCAACAAGAGTGGGTGCAATGGGAGTGCAAAGACAGTGGAGGGGAGAGAGAGCTTAGAGGAAAAGCAGAGAAAACTTAGGGTTTTTTTAGTTTCCTACCACCAAATATTATTTTCTACTTTTCTTTTGTTTATCTCTGGGGTTAATTAGTGCAGCTGTGACAAAGTGCTTGAATTAAGAAGAATTTACTTTAATTAAACCTTGAAAAGATTACTCACTCGTGTCTTCACTCTCCCTTTCTTTAGCAGAAGAATAGGATATGACACCCAGAACAGGTTCCATTCAGAGTTAGAAAAACTCCAGTGCTGGGGACAGACTTATTGTTTATAAAAAATAGGGCCTATTATCCTGACAGGATATCTGTCAAAAATCCAAATTAGTTCATTAAAAACAACAGAATATTAGTAATGTCTAATTCTTTATGTTTCTACTTATGCTGCCACTTCCAGCTGACTCCCCTCTTCTACTGCCACTGTACTTTCTCCTGTTTCTCTTCTGTATAAAATAAACACATGAGATGTATTAAATGATGTTGGCAGACATACTCATAAGTCTCCCCTTCGCTAGTCTACTGCAGCGCTTTTTAGCCTTTCAGTGATATTTCTGTCACAGTTCCCTAGTCCCAACCTACTCATTTGACATAAACAAAACACCCCCTGCTCCCCCTCCATACTGCCCCCCAAAAAGCAGTATGCAAAAGTTGTATTTCCATTGTAATTTAAAAACAAAAAAACCCACTCTCTGGAGTGGAGACAGTTAGTTTGTGTTGTGCCTTTTTTTTTTTTTTCTTCAGGCCTGATATATTTATCAGTTAACTGTCCCTTCTACAAAATGCAAATAAAGATGCATCAGTTTCAGTCATTTCTTGAGACTGTGACTGAAGTTCACGAAGGCAGTGGTAATTCAGACAGCAAAGACAGCAAGAGGTATTCTGTGCTTTTCATTTGCCCTGATACAGATACAATATTGCCTAGGGAAATACATTTTTGACTATAACAATGATAATTGAAAACCAAAATATCCTTTTCCTATTCTATTTTCTAACAATAATTAGCAAACTAACCCATCAGCTTACATGGTTGTTTTTGTTGTGGTTTTTTTTTTTTTTCCAAACAACAGCTGAAAGCAATTTTCTAATGTGATATGCAAAACTGAGTCTGATGTAGCCCTCTGTTGGATTTTTCTTATTTATAACATAAAAGTCTTTGCCTTTCTTAATACTTACATTTCAACCTTTTAAAGCTACTTATCCTGGAACAATGGAATTATATAAGCAATTAGGTAAATTCAGATATAATGAAAGTGAATGCAGCTCAGTTGTAATGAATGGATCTTATTTTACATGTGATTGCGATTTGTTTCAAACTGTAAATAAGCTAATTCTGTTTATGTTTTTCTTTCTAAAAGCAACTATATTGAGTCAGATTTTCAAGAGAGCTCAAACCTCATGTCTATGGCCAGATAAAGTTCTTCAGAAAGTAGGCCAAAGCATTATGTGGAAAACTGACACTCACTGTTAAACCGTAGCTGTGTTAATCTTCGCAGTATAATGTACGCTAACAGACTATGGGGTTTTTTTGGAACATAAATGTTAGTTTTCATCACCTTTACTAGATCTGTACTTCTTAGACATGGTCTTAACATGCTTGTGGAGAGTGCTGCATGTAAGGCATCTCTAATATATTTTCTTTCTTGCCATACTAACTTCCTCAAAAATGTGTAAAAGTGGAAGGGGGGTCTCAAATGTCAGATAGGAGATGATATGTGGGCCTGTCCTTTGCTACTGAAATAACACAGTATAGGACATGTACACGATGTGCTTCAAACTCTCCTCAGGCCTCGAGGATACGTGGTACTATGTCTCTCAGGTTTTATTTATTTATTTTGGCTGAACCCCAAATTGTTTATCATTTTCCAACAGCTGTTTTTACAGCTGGTCTGAAGGGTACATTAGTCTAAATCACTGGGTGGCCCAAAGAAGCCAATGTACATGTGAGTCTGATTCTACTTTTGTTTTCTGTGGTTAATGGAAGATACACTCTTTCTCTGAAAATCCGAGTGCCTTTTAGTCTTAAAGCACTATGCCAAGAAGTACAACTATTTGCTTTTATTTGCATAATTAGGTTGTTGTCATGAGCTACAGAGAGTCTGCTTCATGACTGGAAGTGTCACCGTGGCTGTGCTTTAGGTCATTTTTGGAGGGAGGGAGGAGGAAGATGTGGGTAGCATTCATTATTTAAACATATATCTAAATGATCCTTACTCACTTTTCTTACTGATTTGTACTACTTTTATTTTTTATTTAGCTGATTTAGATGTATTTCTCCCATAGATGTTTGTCCCTATTTTTCTCTTCTTTATTCCTTATTCACCTGTTCTTACAGTAAGTCAGTTTTATTGCATTCTGATAGGCTACTTGATATAGTATGCTTAAAGACAGCAATAATTTGTGTTACTTTATAGCTTCCAAGTACTTCGCAGTATTAATTATATTACGCTAACTTTTAAAATTCCTGAAAAGGAGGCTTTTTTTTCCTATTTAATCACTGGAGAATTGAGGCACAACTTAATCAACCTGGCCAAATCTGACATAAATTCTTAGAGTGGACTAGGGACTTACAATGAGATTACCTTTCACCTCACTGATCACACTGACTGGTTCACTCTGTGTTTGCTGTCTTCTATGTTCTCATCATATTAATTTTCTTATCTTTTCCCTGGTTCTTCTTTAATTTCTTGAGTCTAAGTTTCAGCATTTCTTTCAAAAGATTGAAAGTATTATTTGTAGAAGAGATTGAAAATATCTCTTTAAATTTTAAATATCTTACAGTGCTCTGATAATACTGTCTGGGCTTATAATTTTCTTTTTGTGTTTTATGTTTAAACAGAAGTGAGACAAAAAATATAGGAAATAGATAACCATATAGCTATTTTTGCTGTCTCTGAATTCGTCTTAAGGTGTTACGAGAAGCACCTGATCCTGTTAGATAGTTTTCAGTTTTGTATTATTTTTTTTACATTTTATTCCCTTTAGGAAGACATTAATTCTCTTTTCTGAGTGGAATGTATATTTGATGAAGTTCTGTCTCTTGGTGATCACTTAATTTTGTTTTTCAGAAAATAATGATTCTCTATAGTAAATTTTTATGAGAAGAAATTTAGTGACGCCATCCTTCTATTCTTCCTTTTGCCTGTTTAAAACCAATTTTATGAAAACATTCAAGCTATTCTAGTTCATTAATTCATTTATATTTGAGTACAATACATAAATTCTAATATTGGGTGTGCTCTAAGATGGAATTCTTTTAATTCAATTCAAACTAGGGTGAATGAAGAGAATTTGACTATGGTTTGGTTCGCTTGTTTGCCTTTTCAGGCTCGTGTGTTCTGGTATTGGTCTTTTTCAATATACTGCGGAGCTTTGTTTAGTTTTTTAGTTTTCTCTTATTGAAGTTATGAAGATCAAATTCCCAGACTTCCTGTTATCGATGGTACCTGGAACAGAGTATTTAGGATTTATCAGAGCTGGAGAGTTCTCTCAGTGTGAACACAATGAACACTTTGGTCTCAGAGTTATTTCAAGAAGGACCTGAAGAACATCTGGTCTTTGCTTTCCCCTTTATCTTCCTAGATGGCTTCTCACAAATAGTACCAAGTTGCTGGAAGAAGTCCTGCCTTCCTTACGGATTTTGAAAGATGAAACCCCTCTGCTATGCAATTGGTGAGATAATAGGCAGCTAGCCTACATGGTGAAAATGAGAAGGGAAACCACAGTGGGCTTCTGACAACCCTGTTTTCCCATTACCTCGTTGGAAAGAGAAAATGTCAAGTGTATTCAGACAGCCACCAATATGAACAAACATTTTATAAAAGCTAACCAATGAATGCTAGTCATGTCAGAGAGCACTTTTTGTTTTTGTGAGGAAATTTTGTTATGCACAAGAAACAGAAGATGAAGGGATGGTTTTCAAGAGCATAGATCTAATCCTTAATCATGTGCAACATGAAAGTAAAAGCATTTTTTTCACAAAGCATCCCAGTTACTTTAGTGTCCAAAGCAAGCAAGCAAGCAAATCACATGGTGAGGCTGAAAGACCAAAGAGGTATGTGTACTGTCCTGTAGATAATGTTGTCTGTCACTTTTGCTAAGAAATATTTCATTCTTTACTTCTGACTTCATAAATCCAACAAACTTCCCCAGGATCCTATAGTTTTGGGTTCCTCCACTAACCTTGCCAGAAGAGAGCAATTTTCTTATTATTGTTGTCTACTTTAAGACTCTTGAAATTCCAGATCTTGAACCAAATTGTGCATCTTTTGTCAGAGCAACACTTTCTGTTCATGTAGAGGATTTCCAGGACATATATGCTGGGACGGAGTAGATTCTGCAAGAGTGGCCCAGTGCCCAGGGTCCTGTTATAGGAAGCATTGTGTCTTTAAGTATAGAAAATCTTAAAATTATGCAGGCGTTTTGAGGGATGAGCCTTTGTTTAAATGAAACCAGTGAAGAAGTAGAGTGAAAACTTAATTAATTTGCATTAAAACAGGTGTTTCTCTTCATAGTTAACTTAGCCTGTGTCTTTTGGCAGAGGTCAGTTGCTTTCACTGGATATATTAATGATGAAATGTGGCAGCTTATTTTGTTCTTGGAGTCCTTTGTTCTCCAAATTCTGTTCTTCTCCAACCAACTCACAGGGTAGTTTGTACATTCCTCTAGATAACTTGTGGACCTCTTTGAAGATGCAAATGTTGCTTCTGGAGTTCAGATGGTCTGTATGTCTTTGAAGTCCCAAACACACAGGTTAGGAAATTAAAGGAGACCAGTGAAGAGTGTTGAACTAGTGCTCTTTGTTTTTGATAGAGAAAAAACAAAGACTGTTGCAATCTGAGGAAATGTGATATGTTTATTTGCCCTGACTTGGAAATTCATTTAGTTTACTTCCTAAAATAGCTATGTTATAAAATCTCTTGGGTAAAGGCCCTCTTTTTTTTTTTACACATTTTGGCACAAAACCTGTATGAATTGATTTTCTCTATGTAAACACTACTTAATAGTAACAATGAAGCTGTGCCTATCTAAATTTCATCTGAGTGTTTCTCAGATGATTACAATTCTGTAGAACTCACAACGTAGTGAAACCATACTTTTTTTGAGCCCATAAATTAAATAATGAATAGTTTAAAATATATTAATATTAAATATGTCTATATTCCATAAATTTTAACAATTGACCTCAAGGTTCAGTTATTTTAATCTCCATTTTGGGGAAAATTGGGATAACACTACAGCAATGCTTTTCACCTTTGATTTTCCTTATCATGGGTTCAGCTGAAGCAGTGCATCCTTCTTCTGGGGGTGAAAAATGGAGTAGGACTGTGGTTGGACCTTCTGCAGGTCTGAACACCTGACTTTGCTTTGTCACTCCTTCTCCTGTGTAACCTTTGGTTCATGAATCTAATTCCTTAAGGTTTATTGGTTCTGATTAGTTTTTATTTGTTTTTTTTTGATTTTTTTTTTCTGGGTCCAATAATCTTTTAACTTGGAGTAAGGCTGGCATTTCCAAGATTAGGACCTCATGCTTCTACTTTAATTGATTCAAAATATTTTTGTTTTTCTTAACTATAGAGTAAGCTTCTGGTATAGGTCACTGACTTCTCTGACTCAAACAAAAGAATGCTTAACTCCAGTAGGAGGCAATGAAATGTCTCTAGTAAAAAGGAGAATATCTATTTAGAGACCAATAACTAAGGTGCCCAAAATACTTAGTTTAGACTTTTTGCCTTAGTTTCAATTTCCACCTTTTCTTTGTTTAGACCTTCCTATTTAGTCTTCATATATTTAAGTTGAAGATACGTTAGCCCAACTATCACAGGGAAAAGCTTCTCAGTTAACGTAATTAAAGCAAATCAGAATCAAAGTGGTTTTATTGATTTACTAATGACATGCAATTAGCTGGCAAACTGTGAACTATACCTTCAGAATCAATATGAGTAACAGGAAGAATAAATCACATTCCTGGCTGCTTACAAAGTGTTAATAAACACCCAAATCCCAAAAAGTTACTTCTTTCACATACACAGGCATACACACAGAGATATACCCATACATGGATGTGCACAGACACAATTAGGGGCACCCCCAGACCCTGAGCAATGTGGAAGATAAGCACACACGCCCTTTCTGGGACTGTAGGATAAGTGGGTGATCCAGCTTTGTGTGCACTTTTGCTGTTCTCTAAGACCTGTATATACATACCTGAAGTTCAGGTACAACCTGTGTCATCTCCAATGTTGGTCCCACCACTGGAGAGCAGAAGCTGCTCATTTCATTCAGTGCCAATTCTGGCCAAGGCAGAGGTCCCAAGAGATGGTGGGGTGTTACAGTGTGTGTTTGTGTGTTTCTTCTGGCAGTGTCAAACTGGGGCTTGATTTACCCTCCCAGGTCTTTTCACTCACTTATAAATTTGCCTGCTTCTTTTAAATGTCTTTTCAGACCAATTTCTTCACTGTTGCAAGAGTCTCACTGTAGTTCCTCTTTAATCTGCCTGGTGGTCCTCCTCTTCCGTATAATCAGCTTTGGGCAGACACCTTCCCAATATTTGTTATTTGATTCACCCATATAGTTGACACACACGTTCCTCCTGTCTTAGCAGTAGTTATTATCTGGGCCATTTTGCCAAGGGTGAACTGTAGTAAACTCCCACGTACAGCCTGGTTGTGTTAATTTAATATTTCAGTAGTAGATTTGTAAGTGATCACAAGTGTACTGGTTTTGGCTGGGATAGAGTTTTCTTCATAGTAGCTAGTGTGGGGCGATGTTTTGGATTTGTGCTGAAAACAGTGTTGATAACGTGGACGTCTTTTAGTTATCGCTGAGCAGTGCTCACAAAGAGTCAAGGCCTTTTCTGTTTCTAACACCACCCCACTAGTGAGTGGGCTGGGAGTGCACAAGAAGTTGGGAGGGGACACAGCCAGGACAGCTGACCCCAACTGACCAAAGGGATATTCCGTAACACATGGTGTCATGCTCAGCATATGAGGGAAGAAGGAAGGAGGAAAATTCGAAGTTATGGTGTTTGTCTTCCCAAATAATCATTACATGTGATGGAGCCCTGCTTTCCTGGAGATGGCTGAACACCTACCTGCCGATAAGAAGCAGTGAAAGAATTCCTTGTTTTGCTTTGTTTGTGTGCATGGCTTTTGCTTTGCCTATTACACTGTTCTTACCTCAGCCCACGAGTTTTCTCACTTTTACCCTTCTGAGTCTCTCTCTTATCTCAATCGGGAGGAATGAGTGAGTGGCTGTGTGGTGCTTAGTTGCCTGCTGGGGCTAAACCACAATAAGAGGCTGCTTTTCTTTCGAAACTTGTCTTTATGTGTCCTGTGCTTTCAGAATATTTTTCTATGTGCTCCAAAATGCTCATTTTCCAATAAATCCTAATTTGTCAATTAAGCTATTGTTTAACAGTTGTACAATCTTTGCTTTTATGGACTAAATCTCCAGCAGCCACCTGCCTGCTGAAGTTATAATCATCAAATTATTAAAGTTTCAGTTACAAAGAAATGAATGCTTTGAATTTCTAGGGTTAAATTCAAAGAAACACCCCGCCCCCCAACATGCAAACAAACAAACAAAAAAAGACAAAAAATCCCACACAAGCTACTAACATAACTGGCATTTAGGCACCAAATTCTGTTGACAAGTACTGTAAATTCTGAGAATGTAGCAAGGGTGCTGTGTGATCTTTAGGGCTACCAGAAACTGTAGGCTATGGTTTTCAAGCTTTGATGGAAACATCAAGGTGAAAAAAATAAAATCAGTTTTGAAGGGAAAATTAATTTGCTCTGCAATGAACTCTGGTTTAGGATTGAAGAATTTTCAGTTGTGGTTTTAGATCTGTTCTGAACATTATAGGAGCATGGATATTTTGCTCAAAAAGGGGAAGGCACCTGTAACACTGTTTCCCTGAAAATAAGACCTATGCCAAAAATAAGCCCTAGTTTTAAAAATGCTGTAACCCAGGATTTTGAGAAACCTTAATAATTAAGAGAAACCTTAGTAATTAAGAGCTTGCTTGTGTTTCAAAGGACTATCAGAAGTATTTTGTTGACTGCTATTTTGTAGAGATTAGCATTTTTTAATTAATTACTATCACTGTCTGAAATAATTTAATACTAATTCTTCTTTTCTTTTGTTCTCCATCTTCAGTCCCTGAACTGTGTCTGTGTCAGATGTAGTTTGGGTCTGTTTATGTTTATCCAGTTCCTTATGGGCTTATTTTCTATTGTTTTACTTTTTTGGAAGATGAGTAAAAGAGCATTTTTTTTTTTTTTTTCGCTTACAGTTGGGATTTTATGTGGCACAGAACTCTGTAATAGCATCTGTGCATATCAACCCACCATATGGGTGGGAGGGAAATAGCTTAATTTAGTGCATATGCATGAAGTAAATGAAGACTTGACTATTCCTGGGCTACAAATCACTAAACACTATCGAGAATAGTAGATTGAGGAAGGGTTACAAGGAAACAAAGGGCAAATATGATCTCAGTGGTGTTATACTGCTTGTGTTAGATGTTTCTTCAGCATTTATCCAAAGCAGTGACTCAGCAAGTACATGTCTAGTCAGAAAATCATTAAAGCTTGACCAATATGAATGAAATGACGTTGATTGAAAATACAGCTGAGGGCTCACAGGCTTACTTGTGTTCTGGTGAGACACAGTACCAGCTTTACGAATTCAGCTAAAGGCAGGAGTCTCGAAGTAGTTTCACTGATAACATATAGCCAGAAGTCTAAATCTTCCTGACTTGTTTTTTTAAACTACCTTTGACCACTACTGCTTTTTAAGTCCTCTCATCTGTTACTGCAATAGGTAAGCTTTATATCTAATATTTCTGACATAAGAGACTTGTCTAAGGATATGGTGACTTTTACAGAGGTTTTGTTTGGAGAGGCAGATAGGTATAGGGTTGGAAGTAAGAACTCCATCACCTCTGAGTTTTAGCTAATTTCACTGGCTCAAGTGCTACAACTATTGAAAGAATCTTTTGTTTAGCTGATGAAGAAACAGATACATCACTGGAGAAGATAATGAATTACCCCTTATGGAGTTCAACTGATGTCATTTGATGACAAATTGTTACACTGCTGGTGGTTCTTTAGCAAAGATGTGGAAACAGTCAAAGTTTAAGTAATCTGCCATCTCAAATAAATAACAGGTTAGGGAGTGCTTGTAAGAAGCCTGTCACCTGATCTGAGTCAAGCCAGGGATAACTGCAGAGATGTTCATTTCTGTAGCTCATATTGTATCTCCAAATATTAACCAAAAGTAGCCTCTTGAGAAAAACCAAAACCAACCAACCAACCAAACAAACAAAACAGAATATGGTTGTGTGAGAGGGGAATAGCTACAATTGTCTAGAAAAGGTGGAAAGCACCATATGTTTGAGGTCTGCCCTTGTCACTAAATTGCACGCCTATCTATTGGGTGTTTTTGGTTTGTTTTCAACAGGACTTTTCCGTGTGTTGTTAGCCTTACAGAGGGGACGTGAGAAACCCAAGCCTGCTGGCTTTTGTTTGCACGTTGGGTGACTTAGTAGTTTTTAAGGTTTTCGTTTGAACCTGCAGAAATAGACTATCATATTTAGAAAGCTGAGATGAATTATAGATATAAGTTTTCAGATTCTGATTGTATGATGTCTAGTACTGGTCCCTGGGGAAAAGATATAAATGGTTCTTGGATGAAGGATAAAAACTCTCAGCCTCCTTCTTCCAAGCCAGCATCACACAACTGGAGCAGAGATCCTTTCCTCTCATCTCTATTCAGTTCTGAATCATTTTCTACACAGTGGAAGATATCTTTTAAATTACATGAGCTACACGAAGAATTTAAAGTGAATGTCAGTCTTCAGCAAAAACACTTAAATAAAGAACTGTGCCTTTCTTTGGATTACATATGGAAAAGACTAGGTCCCATCTCTAGGGAATGTCAATAATAACAACTCCAGTAAACTGCTTATTTTCTGGGGTATATCGGACTCTTCTTAACATGCCTATTCCTCAAGATAATGCTTTGCATATAACACCAAATGAAATGTATTAACAAAGGTGTGTAATACATGGCACCATGTAGCATGGTGTGGAAGTCACTTCCTAAGAGAGCCTTACAACACTGTAAATAAACTTATAATTTAAGCTCTGTGCTAATGTAGCTATACTACTTGCCAATCTGGAGTTACCATGCTTAGTGGTTTCTATGGGAGATTTTAGTTTGTTATATGGGCATATCTTTGTATTTCTGGGGTATATACCTGAATGTTGGAAGGCTTTTAGTCTGCTTAATTCTAAATGCATGAGTCCACAGTGCATTTCAGAATGTTAGCCGTAAATAGTGCTGAATGTAAAATCCCCTGTTGATTAAGTCTTTGGCGTGCACAGGAAAATCAAAACCTCAAAGAAACTTTGAGTGAAAACAAAAACCTTTCAGGAGGGCAGTCTAGAGTGAAAAAGAAAAAAAAAAAAAAAGAAGAAGGAAAGAAAACAAAATATCATAGAGTTAAAACAACAGTATTTATTACACATATAATTTGATTTTGACAAACTCTAGTCATGATATTATAATATGTAATGTGACCAAGTTATTGATGATACTTGAAAACATAAAAGCTGCAGCCATTTTAAGATGTGTATACTAAAACTGATGATGAGTTTTCCTTTGAACTGAGTTTCATGTCTTCCTCTTGAATTGGCATGAAGTTTCTAAGTTTACTTATATCTCCTGAATTATATAAAGAAATTTTGAATAAATATTTGCTCATGTTTTATCCTCTTATAATACGTTTTGGCACATAGTCTGAAATTTATTTATATTTTTTAAAACAAAATCCAAGTGTCTTGGTTTCCTAAAATAAGATTTTCTCAGGAAAACTGAACAGTAAACCTAGTGAAAAGTTCTTCTAGTGGCAGGATGAAGCAATTATATGCCTCAACTTCTGAAAAGCTGTCCAACAGCACCTGACATTAATAATCTGTAAGGTTCAGTTCTTAGCAAATTAAACGCAATCAAGTCATGTGAGGTGTGAATAGCAGTAGAGCAAACATACAACTGTTTTTCATTGAGGCACAATGCCCTAGTCATAGAAAGTATAAGTTTAGTCTACTACTTCATAGCAGATGGTAGTTCTTATTTAGTATCTTTGAAGTTATTTTAAGGTTATACACTTCAAAGCCTAAAGTCTTGTTTCACAATTGGATTACACAAACATCCCAGACAGAAGACACAATGGAAGTGTGTTTTAAATAGGCACACTGGTTCATTTTTTAATTTGCTTTACCTTGGGCTACCTAGGTGAAACAGATTTCCTAAGTATACCAGGATCATCCGTTAACAAAAAACACAATGCAGAAGTCTCTTCCAAAATTTAGCATTATTAGAGGGATTAAAACAACAAAGTATTTAATGAAAATTCAATGAAAATAATAGATAAAGAGGCTTGGTCTATATACCCTTCACTCAAACTCTCTTTCAGACAAGCTTGTGTAAATTCAAATAGTGGAAACCCACAGGAGAATTTTCTATAGTCTCTGTGGACACTAACCATTTCACCACTACTACTACTAACAGAGAAGTTTAGGGATAAATATATTTACCTACACTCTTTTCCTGCATGTCCAAACAGATTTATGGTAGAAACCCAATGTAGATTTGTACGCTTGAAGCCAGAGGCAATGTTCAGACTCAAGTTCAAAGAGCCAAAGTAATCCATACATCTATACAAAGATTTGCAGTATCAAAGATGCTTGATTCAGATAAATTTGTAGTCAATGAGAAGTGTTTCAGACAGCAGCCAGTTTTGAAAATATGAAGCTGTTCACATCCAAATTGCTTTCTTCATAATCGTGTGGGTTTTTTTAAGGTGTATTTAAGGTATGTATTACAGAAATACGTTTAGTACTTATATGTAACTATATGAACATCTGGAAAATGCACATACAAAATACAAGTGCAAATGCAGGTTGTGGGCCTCACTCACAACCCATTTTTTATATGTCTTGTCATAGATCCATGCTGTCAAGTTCAAACATCTAATCTCAGGTAAAGACAGCTAATGTTGTTACAGTGGCCCTTTCTCCAGCTAAAAAATTGTTTAGCCTTAGTCTTCCTTGTTGCACATCTGCCTTTTAGACCTTAAGCGATAGGGTTGTTATCTAGGAGACAGTTAAATAGATGGTCTGTTTCTGTTCAAACACAGAAGAATTTCACCGGGAGTTGCTGCATAACAAGCATGTGAAATTCAGCCTTTTACTGCATCATTGCTACTGGTGGTACTGCATCAGCGCTTGTGCAGAGGAAGAGGGGGATGCAGTGCAGGACTGGTAGGGCTGAGCGGTCTCACATAACCCAAGGATTGGTGTGAGCCATCCATCTAGCCCAGAATGGCTCTGAGGGGCTGCAGAAGTCACCCTCAGTAGTTGCACTGGCCTCTTTGCTCTGTAACTTCAGGCACTGTTGTCAGCAATTGGATGAATTCACTGAAATTCTCATTGGTTCACTTCTGGTTCATTTCCCCAACCTTACTCTTCATGTCTTCCTATTTTCTGGCTACTGAATAGCAATTTTTCATGTATGGTGCACTTCTTCTTTTTTTTTNTTTTTTTTTTTTTTTTTTAATATGATAGCAGAACTCTCCCATCCACTTCTTTAAAGCCTTAGTGGAGGTGGAAAAATAGCAGACTAGCTAGAACATTTGCAAACCTCACCTTTACAGCAGAAAATGAAGTGGATTATAGATGTTGCAGGAAAGGAAAGGAAAGGAAAGGAAAGGAAAGGAAAGGAAAGGAANGGAGAGGAGAGGAGAGGAGAGGAGAGGAGAGGAGAGGAGAGGAGAGGAGAGGAAGAGAAAAACAGAAGTGTTGCAAAGGCAATTACACCTTCTCCCACATGTAGACTGATGCTCAGCCAGGTCCCAAACAATGACTACCCTCCTTAAAACCTCTTCTTTTCCCTTAAAACCTCTTCTTTTCCCTTTTTATTCTTAAGCATGGCATTACATAGCATGGATTACCTCTCCGGTTAGTTCAGGTTATTTCAGATTATTTCAGGTCATCTGCCTGGTTGTGTTCCTTCCCAGCCTTCCCTAATATTTTCAGTGGGATTGCAGAATGCGAAACAGAAAAGGCCTTGATGCTGTTTCAGCAGTGCAAACACTGTTCAGCAATAGCTACAACATTAGTGTGTTATCAGCACTGCTTTGGTTCACAAATCTAAAACATAACACCATGGGAGCTGCTATGAAGAAAATTAATACCATCTCAGCCAGACACATTGCAACTGTGATTCATAGGAAATAGTGGATGGAAACTGCATATTGTGGTTTTGTGACATTTGAGCTATTACAGCTTGATCTTTTTTTTCCAGACACTTCAGTAATGCATGTATGAGCCTTGAAAGTAGGTATATTTAACAAAAGTTACTCTATTTCAAATCTCAGATTTAAGATTTCTTATATATACATACACATATGTTTTTATATGGAAGCATACTTTATGCACACTTTTTTTTCCCCTTGACTAATATTATTTTAGGTTTTCCTACTCGAGGACAAGTTCTGTTGAACTCCCAGGTATTTCAAAGTACTTTTATCTAAGACAGCAATAGGCTAATCTTTCGCCTGCAAATGTAATTTCAGCTGATCTTTGCCAAACACTCTCATTCAAGATACCAAGCAAAAACTGTCAGCAGTACAGAGGAGGGAGTGATATCACAGATTTTTTGCTAAGAATACAAGGATGATTTTGTTAAACTCAATGGAATGGCTATAAACCTGAATATCGTGTTCTAATCCTGTAGATACTCATTAGCAGCTTGGTCCAGGCACTACTGAGCCAGTAAAAAGCAGCATACCATACCTCTGTTACGAGTGTTGTCTGGTCCTACTGTTTCGTAAGACTCATCCAAGCATTGCCTTCTGAAACAAGAGACATTGTATAGGGGCAGTTGTCAGTTATGTGGTAACTACCAGTTTTCCCATACTGGCTCTGAGGACCCTTCTGTTCTCAAAGCGTAGTCCCCTACCAAATGCTGTTAAGATTTTGTCCTTGTCTTGCTGTGCCTTAGGGGGAGTACAGCGTATGTTGTTGACACTATTCCCGTTAGAGCATGACAGTTACTGTTGCCTGTTCTCTTGGCTTTGATTTCTGATTCCTTTGGTTCAGTGATTTCTGAATTAAATACGTCCAGATGTTGTGTTTCATTTATTGTGGGTGCATGTGTACACAAACAAATAAGTGTTTGTGTTACAAAGCTTTTTTCATTGTAGGAGTAATGGAAACATTATAAGATACCAAAACAAGGTAAAACCCTCTAAATGACGCAGTGTAATTCTAAAAGTCAGAAGTGTATTAAAATATGTTATTATTCTGGAATACATATGTATCTTCTAAAATGTGAAAATAAATTCATACTTTTAGGCAATGAACATAGCATTTCTGTACATTCACTGTCACTGCAAGTATTGCCATATGTATCTCTTCATTTTTCTACATTTCCAGCATCTTTCTATTTCTACATTTCCAGCATCTTATGTAGCATTCCTTAAAGCTAAATCCATGCTGAATCTATTTTTTACCACCTTACACTAGAAAAGAAAGATGGAAAGGATGTGTATTTGAATAGTTCAGCACTTTTTTTTTTTTGTAATGATGTTTCAAGTCCTTAGACACTGTATTACTGTTAAATTTAGTCTCTTGGAAATGCTGTAGTCTGGTAAAATTGACACAAATATACTATTAACAAAGAATTTATTGATTCACTTACCAGAATATACATTAATAAAAATAGGTCCTCATTGCAGCTTGAGAAGTATTTTGTGAAAGAAAGGGCACATTGTTAGAAGGACTTTAGAGCTAATTGGTATGATTGTAATGATTTCAAAAGGCTGTTTCACAAAATCATTAAGGCTAGAAATTAATCTTTGAGCTGTATTAGCTCAGAGACTTGCACTTTCTTCACACTTTGCAAGCACAACCAAGCTGCCATTAAGTTCAAGGTGCCCTCCATGATGCTTGATCAGAAAAGGAAATTCATTTAAGAGTTTTGTTTCAGCACTATGTAGCTATAGACAGAATAGTAACAAGTCATGATTGGCAGAGTAAGTGGCTTCACAACGGAGGTGCATCCACAGGCATCAGAAGATTTGCAAGTCACAGCAGGGTTTAAGGTCACTCAGCTGACTTTGTTATTGTAGCAGTGTTTTTTTCTTTGACTTAAAACAGTTCTTCTGAGTCATTATTAAAATGAACATACATGCCTTAGTTATGGATTTGGAGTACCTAGGACAAACAGTAGTGCTTTGAATTCCTCTTCCATGTTAGCAGTTCTCATAACTTCTTTCTTATCTGCCTCCTCAGACACATTTTAAGACCTGTTTGCTGCACCAATGTTTTACCTGTCTCTAACCAGTCCTACTTTATCCCCTTCTGTATACATTTCCTTAAAGATGCACAAGAGTTGATATAGCACCTCTTTGCTTGGCAACTGCTAGAGAGATATGCAGCTGTAGGAACTGATTCTGTAGATAGTGGCCTCATGCTATCTCCATTCCAGCAGGAAATTATCTAGACTTCCCCTCTTGGTTTTTCTTCACTGGTAAACTAGAAATATATTTGAAATAAAGATAAGTACCTCTGTTAAATGGAATAAAGGCAGAACCAGAAGCAGAAGTAGAGAGAGGTGTGACACGGTCAGAATACCAGGCTAGGAAAATAACCCCTGAACAGTTGTAGAAGGGGAGGGCCATTTAATTTTTCTTGTAAATAGACACAGTTGTTAAGATCATCTATTCTAATTTGATTTAGACGTGTCCAAATGTCTATTTTATTCCTTAACCACTAGCTCTACTTTTTTTGCCTACTGTTACTGGAGGTATGCAATCCTATACTTTCCTTCCACATGGAAACTTCCTCCCATCTGAAAGGAGCCACTGGATGGTGTGAGAGAATCTTAGGAACTGAAGGACTTCTTTGAGCCACCCTGTTTTTGTGTCAACATCCTTCAACATTCATGGCAAAATGTGTTTATTTTCGCTGTGCTTTCTGTCATCTGTGACAGTTGCATAATACTTGATCAAGAGAGATTTCTAAATGTTTAGAAGTATGTATTTTGCCATATACAAGCCTGCAGAACTACTAGTTATCACTGGTTTTGTTCTTCCATTCCATTTTTTTGCTAGCAAGTATTGCCTCTTTTCTAATATAATCCTTTTTTTTCTCCTGAATTCTTCACATTTAAAATTTCCTCCTGAATATCTATTCAAAATTCAATAAGAACATGGCAGCCTGCTTAACAGGAAGTTCCAGATAGCAGTGAGGGTGACTTGGTGTTTTATTATCAGGGGATGCAAAAGCTGAGAATAGGACAGATCTAAATTGCTCGATTTGCCCTTCTTTAGAACTGACTGTTGCAGAGGAAATTCCATAAATGGGAAGAACAAAGTCCACATAGGCTGAATTAACAAAAATGTGCAACATAAATCTCCCATCCCACCAAATTTTGCCCCCAAGTTATCCTCATTAAAACAACAGGAAGCAAATATTCTGTGTGATTGACACGTGGCCCTGCGTGGTTGCAATTTGTCATGTGCACTGGATCGACACTACTGTCGGGACCTTGCATAAGCATATACTTTTGCCTTTATATTTTTCTTGTAGTATCTCAAAATACAATCAAGTAATACTGACTGAATATAATAAAAATGACAGTTACATATTAACACAGATTAAATAAAAAAAATGAAAAATACAGTTTAAAGACAGATTAAAATACAGATTGATCCTGCGTAGTTGCTGACCATGTTTAATCATTGAACTGGCTCAGGTGTGCACCACTGCTGAACTAGTTGTCTGATAGACAGTAGTGTGAAAAGGGCAGACTTAACAAGCTTAAAATAACCTTCTCACTGAGGAATGCTCTTTGTTACATAGTCAGTTAGCAGAGGGTTTGTCCTTGAAAGTAAAAAAAGCTTGTGCTTTCTAAGTCTTTACAGTCCAATTTAAAGCTTTTGTACATTTTGCTAGTCTGCCATGAGGTGAATTGGCTCATTCGTTGTTTGGATATAGGTCACCCAGTCAGTGGGATTCTCTTTATAGGCCTGTCATGGAACTGGATTGCTGTGGAATGGGCCTTACTCTATTCCGCAAGGTTCGAAAGCAGGCTACATGACCTTGATATCTGTCAGTAGGTTTGTGGGGTCACTACCATAGAATTCAAATATGTCCTTGGATAATACCCTTAGTCTGATATTTTTTTTTCCCTGGTTCTTCCATTTTTTAAGTTACAACAGAGGAGAATTTCACCAAGAATACCCCCTTTTTCCACTTAAAACTGTGCACAGGTATCTCAACTCATTCTTGATCAATGTGACTGCTGGCTGTAAGTTTTTCTTTAATACAGGTGGAAACAAACATGTTTCCTTCAGTTGCTTTTAAGATACCAGTCCATACAGCAGAAAATCACGCATGCAAACTCTTCTGATAAGATAAAATCAAAATGTGAGACTGACATGTATATGTGATGATAAATTAGTAAAAGTCATAAAAAATGCATGCTGGCCCAGAAACTACAGCACTTACTAAAAACGCTAACTAAAATCCCATAACTTCTGTCTGGCATTCACTCTTTTAAGAAACTATTATGTTATATAACAATTTTTACATTTAGAAAAATAGATAAATTATAAAATATAAATTAGAATAGGATTTTAAAACTGTTATATATAATTATTATATATATCTGTTATATTGTTCATTTCTCAGTATATATTATCTTTTTTTAGACAATGCCTGTCATTTAAAAACTCATCTGTGGTTCTGACATGAAGTTTTTGACACAAAACAGATTTTATATCTTGCTTGGTACTTTCCACTGTCCTACAATTGCAGTTATGATTATTTATGTGGATAATATTATATGGATAGTGTCCCCTTTTTTTTTTTTTTTTTTTTCAGTACTGAATGCTCTCTAAAAATAGCAACACAAATTTCAAATCTTAAAGAACTATCTTATGTTATCATTCTCTTTGCTTTTCTTAGAGGTCTGTTATGAAAATTAATATGACACAAATACACTACCTGGATATTAATTTCTCCGAATTCTAGATCTATAAAAGATGGAGCTATAAAAAAGACATGTTTTTTCCACGTTTGAACATGCAACAAAGTTTCTTCTGGAAAAAAATATTATTTTATATTACTTAGGCATGTCTTTAAACTCTTATCTGAAAGTTGAATTTTTCTGGGAGCAAATACTGCTTCAGGTGCTCAATTTCTAAATATTAAATCTTGGAGGTTTTGTTGTTTTGTTGGTGTTGTTGGTTTTTTCTTTTTTTTTTTTTTTTCTGTAAGCCTACAGTTGCTGTAAATCTACAGTTGTTCTGCATAGTGTATAAATAGAAGCACTGGCTGTGCAGATTTAAAAGACACTCATACAATTGAGATGAATGTTAAATTTTGCAATCTTTTAATCTGATTCCATAGATCTTTATTCAGGATCCTACATGAGTAAGGACTGTTGGAGTAGACCCAATATATAATGTATAGAGAATTACAATGTGCTATTAATCATAATTTTGTTTTTCACTAGCTCTAATTACAGTCATTATACTGTAGTGGCATATTCATAATTATATAACCCAGGAAGGTTAGAGAAAATCTTCAAAAATCTGCAGGTGTCTCTGGTTTTGGATGTCCATTTTGATTTACCATGTGGTTCAGTGTTTAGAATGTATCAAATATCTTTCAAACTTAATTTTGTCTCTTTGCATATAAGCATTGCAATGGAGTGTTAAATTACGTAGTTATGTGCTTTTTTAATAGAAGTTCTGCCTCATTCTTGCTGTGGTTCAGAAAACCTGTCAATCAATGGAAAGACTCCCTCAGTCAACTAGAAGCAGCATGACCTGATGTGATGTTTCCTAGCATTTGAGAGCATGCTTGGCAAACACAAATACTTTTGCCATATATATCTTCATCTAAAAATAAGAATTTTTTCCACATTCTTCAGTATTTTATGATTGGCGTGAAGATTGAGTAGATTAGTGATTTTAACATTAACCTACATTAGCTTCAAATATGAGTTTTGAGAAGTAACTTTCGCTTACATATGTTATACTGCGCGTAAAGCAAGTTTGGGTTTTTGGTTTGTTTTCTTTTGTTTGTTTTTTGGTGTTTTTGTGTGTGTGTTTTGGTTTTTTTCCAGATTGTAATCTGCTTCTGAACAAAATTTAATTTCTTTTCTTTCATTTAACTTCATTTAATTTCGTTTTCTTTTCTGTATAGCTCAAATTCATACTGTGTTCAAATTTCCATGTGTTGCAGCATGCAATGCTGCAAAATGAAGACAAGTCTCTTCTTATTTTGGGAGGAAAATACAGTCATTTGTCTGAGTAAGGATGATAAGGGTAAAAGATTCCTATTTCAGAGCATGAAGATTTTTGTTTAGTGGGTTTGAGAGACTTACAAATAGCTACTGTGTGGGATTACTCAAGTATGGGACAATCCTAACATTCTCAATGGCAATAAGGTGCTACACTGCAACTGAGGCCATAGCCAAACACATATTTTTGGTATTTCCAGGTAGCCATCCATTCTTGTTCTGGTGTCTGTTATTTCAGGCAGTGCACGGCATACACATGGCAAATTGCTCAAATGGACAAAAATACTTCAAATGATGTGTCTGAAATATATAAGTAGGAGAGTGCCTGGCAATTTGACTTCTACCGACTGAGGCTATGGTTCCAGTGGCTAATAATTAGCATTAAATTCTAACTTTTTGGAGCACGTTCATAAACAATAAGTTCAATGAAATAATTTGGGTCAGTTTATAACAGAGTATTTGACATTAACAACCTTTTTCTAATAATTACTGAGTTCTATTATTGAAAAATAGATTATTGATAAAGTGTTTTTCAGTCCTCTTTTTATACAGAAGTATCAATAATCAGTACTTATAAAATTGTTACTGTTTGTTAAGTTTGCCGGGCTGTATGGAGTGACGAGGAGAATTCCATGGGAAAAGTAGAGCACGCAGATTTTATACCAGTAAGCCTTTAAATGCATGCATTTTTTTTTTTTTCCTTGAAGTACAGGTTCTCATAATCCTATTCTCCTAGGTTATCTCCACCTAGCTATAGGATTATGTGTAGATAGTCATTTTGGGAAACCTAATAGTAATCTCGCTTTTTCTTCTGGGATTTGAAGTTTAGGTCAAAAGTACTGATAGAGTGAACTGCTGACATTTTGATTTGAATTTGCTTCAATAAGATATTTTGTCTAGAATGGTCTGGAAGAGCACCATGTGGCTGATAGATTTTATTGTATAAAAACCACTGAAGAGAGAATCCCTGATCCCTATCATAAAAACCCTAACACAACCTGGAATTACTTAAAGGGAAGTGCTGCAACATCAAGAGGAAAGCTAAGTCACTAGTAACCAAAATAACAACATGAAGTGTGGGTTTGGAATTATTATTATTTATTTTTTAATTTAACTAATGTTTTTAACTACTTTCAGCGCGGGATGGACCTAATATATGGTAGATTTGTGTTGTAAACTTGTGGCAACCATCAGTATTCAGTATTTTGGCCACCTACTTTTCTATCTGATCTTTTAAAGTGTTTTTTTATTTATTTATATGAAGTTATATTTTTTGACAATACAGTATAAAATTCCCATTAACTTTGACCTTGATTACTTCTTTGCTGTTAGAGGATGTTCTCATGTTTGCTTAAGGTATCTTCACACCCTACTTCACTTGAGAGAGCTCCCACAACTGGACTTTGTGGGGTTGTTCATTGGTTTTTTGCTCCCATCCCTTTAAAACCAGGAGAACAACACTTGGAATTTTGTGAGCATTCAGAAACTTGTCAACTAAGTCTGAAACCTAAACAAACGGATTTACTGTGACAAGAACAGGTATATTTGGCTTTCGTGCTTTGAACACTCTCTACAACAGTGGCTAATTTGGCCCCAGTGCAGTCAGTTTTGTAGTAATCTTTTTGCCGAAGAAAAATTCAACGGAGTATTTGAGCAGAGGTAACTCTGATTCACTGAGCTGCCAAACAGGGATGCAATTTCAGTAGTTTTGTTTATGAAGGAAAGAGAAAACTGCTTCTGAAGTCATGCAATTTAACTGCTGTTGAACACTTATTATCAGCCTAACTACTGTTTTCGTTATAAGTTGACTTGAATATTTTAGATATAACATTGCATTAACACGAGAAGAGCTTACAGTCTTGTTAGAAGTTATAATTTTTACGGAATTTTTAACGACTTTCACAGATGTGATCGCTAGTCTTTCAACATTTAACAAAATTGACTGAAACTTAATTGTGGATTTTTTATTCTTTCATTTCAAAATTCTTTCTTATACCCTGCACAAGTTTATTTTAATTTTGGAGGTATTATAGGGCTTAACAATATTCTCTGGTAGGGATAAAGACTGCTACTGAAGGCATCATTACATTTTTAACAGGAAAATGAACTTTATAGGCTGTCTATTACAGGTTGGTATAAGTGATGTGAATAAACACCAACTTCTTACGATTTCTAATAGAAAGTCATAGGCCAGGAACTAGAACAGTGTAAACCACTTCATTTATTTTGAAGAAATTTAAAAACAGAGAAGTGGTGTCAACAGCTTCTAAGATCTTAGAACTATGGCCATGTTTAGTCCTTCCTCTGCTTCATTTCATTAGTGTGAAAAAAAAGCCAAATATAGTTAAATCATTCTATTAGGGTGGCCTAAAACTGCTTAAGACAGCTATAATCCACTCTCCAAATGGGAACTGCCAATATGTTCTTAATGAGAAACTGAGTATCATTTCAAAAATCTTTAGGGCAAAAACTATAGAGGTGGAGTTGGCTGCCTCTACCCCTTGAACAATCAGATGTGTTTTACGAAAGAGACATGTGACAAGTGAAAGAGGAGCCATAGCAGACAGTCAGTTTCACATTATAGATAACCATATCAGAGCAGAATTGAATTTGTAGAATAGCTAGCTGATTCTAATTACATTTATTTTTCATAGTAAGTGAATGTCAGAACTGTGGTCTGTGTTGCACTCATGCAGCTAAATTTCTAGGCCTGGACCTGGACCTTAAACTCTGCTGTGGTTCCACATGTTAGGTACAGAAATCCTCTTTAACCTTTCTGTAATAAAACTGATAAAATCCAGACATTTCTGCTGCAGCTTTTGAATCATTGCAACTGCCCAACTATATGTAGCTTTTGCCTTTTGTTTATTTATTTATTTATTTTAGAGTTGCCCAGGTAGCTGTTGAAAGCACCAAGGGTAAGTTACTCAGTGCTAGATATGTAATGAGCTGAAGATATGGATGTCACATTTCTCACACACTGCAGGCAATGAATTCAGAGCTGTGTGCAACTGTGGTTGATCTAAGCTATGGCTATTGATAAATGGAAAGGCTTCTGGTAGGCAAGGTAACGGAAAGCACTTTGCTTCCCAAGCAGGCCAGCTGCTCACAAACAAGTGCTCCATGGGGAAAATAATTCAATTCATATAATCATCACTGGCTCAGGAGTGGAAATAAAAGAAGAGAACAAAGAGGTGATGAAAGTTAGAATTTGGAGGGATTGACAGGAGGTTGGGTGGCTTTGCAAGCAGCCACAAAGCATTGATGGCACTTGTACATTAGTCTTTTGCTTTATTCATAGTGTTATTAATTTTTAAAGAACCATTAATGTATTTCATTTATAGCAGTGAAATGTGCTGTCAGATTCACTCCGAATATGTTTCCTATTGTTTTGTAGTTTTAACCTTGATCTACATGTTCACCACATATGGGTGTAAATTTGGAAGTCATGAAATTGTTGTCTAAGAAAAATGGCCCAAGAGTTAGTGAAGAAACTTTGCTCATAAGAAATGCTGTTTGTCTACCCAGAAAAAAAAACTCAGGGAAGGTGTAGAAAGATAGATGAAGAAGGAAAGTTGACATTAAAAGGCAAAACAGTCCAAGCAAAGACTATTGAAGAGACTGACAGCAGAATAAAACAGGTGAAACCCTCGAGAGTTCCCTCCACACAGTTTGGAAGGCTGGGACATGTAGAGACAATCTTTTGGATTTCCTGTGGTTTTATTCCACTACACAGAATTCAGATGTTTCTTGAATATTTTAAAGTTGCCTCCTTGACTTTGATTTTTTTTCTTTGTTTTCAGTATCCCCATACAAAGTAAATATCAGGCCATATTTCTCAGCAAGAAATCTCTACAGTTCATTCAGCTGGGCTTTTAATTTTATTATCTGCTTTAGATGTGACTATTAATGTCTCTCGTGGATGTTTTCAATAGGGCAAACATCAACAGTGACATTCAGGAAACCCTAAATGATTAAATTTGAATGAATGCTGACATACTGTGGAAAGAGGTAGCATAACTGAGTAGCTTGCACTCTTCTTTATGATATATTGCTTAGATATTTTTCCTAACTGATATAAAAAAAGCTATTGGTGTCATGATACTATAGCCATAAGCTTATGCTGCAAGTCTTGAACGCATACTGTCAGCAAACTTTGACCAGCAGTCAGTATGTATAGGGTAGGGCTGAAATTTGACAGCAATAATGTGTTAAGAAAACTAAGAGCAATGGAGAGTTCTGCTTCCTTGTATATTGTGAAGTCATCAAGAGCTGGGAGCCATTATCCTGCACTGAAACAAGACACATATCATTGCTCTATGTACACCATCTTGCCTTCTGTTGAATGGCAACGCCTTTCAGTTTGTGTTTGGCTTTCTCAGCATAGCTAGCTTCTAGTCTAGACAAGAACAAAGACAGGCTGATAACACTTTAAATGAAATGTGGAGACTGCAGAACTTGTGATCCTAGAACAGCTCGAGGTTGTTCTCTAAGATTGAATTGATATCAGGGAAAATTCACTAGGATGATGAATAAATGCTTAGTTGCGTATTTACTTTATCTTCACCCATTTCAGTTGCATACATCTTTTACTCTTCTGCTATTTTAGTCTCTCTAAATGCTTATGATGAACTGGAAAATGATTTGGTTTATTTCTTATGAATATCTGTACAACAGGTAAGTGAGAAAAAAATATTTCTTGTACTCCAAGAGATAAACTGAACTGATGACTGGCGGAAACAGCAATAAAAATCAAACAGTTCAAACAATTGGGAATGGACCTTCAAAGGAATTAACAGAAGAAGAAAACTGAGACACTGCTAGGAGTTGTTACTTCCAAGTCTGCACTGAATGTTTAGTTCCTCTATTATTGAGGCTAAGGTGAGGCACTGAAGTGCCTTGAGATGGCTGCTAGAGAGTAGGCTAGAAAGTAGAAACACAGTAGAAAATAGCACTGCAGTCAGAACTGTTGACCCACTATGAAATGTCAATATCTTACTTTATTTAAACACTTCAGGATAGGTGTCCTCCTGCACAGGTGGACATGAAATGGATTTTCCTTTCCCCAGTTGGCTAAATGTTTTCTAGGGGATTGAATAATGTGATATGGGGAAAAAACAGACTTTAAACTTATATATGTTTCTGTGTAAATGTGAGACTCCAGGTATCTGGGAGCTTTAATTTGCAAAGCAGCTCTCTTGAGTTTAGCTGTTTAGGAACAGTAGAGATCAAAATTAAAAGTATCATAACTACCTTCCCTATACTTTAGTACTCTTGACTGTTCTTCAAGAGTCTGATGCAAACAAACACACAAACAAAAAACAAACACAAAAACAAATCCCAAACAAATTAAAAAATAATAAATCAAAATCATTCCAAAACAAACATTGTCCAGAATATTTCCTTACAGAAGTTATAATAGTCCCCTTATTCTGACTTCAGCTGTGGATGTAGCAAGGAGTTTTCTAATAGGGAGAAAATACCTGGGAATTTAATGAAATGCCTGCTGAACAAGTATTCTACACATTTTACATTTGGTTTGCTGAACATAGGGGTGGGGAACAAAATTAATTAGAATAAAATACTGACTTTTTTCCAAATTGTGATAAAATGTGTTCATATTGGGGAAAAAACAAAAACAAAAACAAAACAAAAAAAACCCAAAATTTTTACTTTGCAACAAAATAAAATGAAAGAATGGTCTACCTTTGGAAAAAAAGTGCTGCATCTGTACTTCTTTAGTATGGCTTAAAAACGACCATCCAGAGTTGAGAACTCTACATCATACTTCTTTCTAATAGTATTGCAACACCCACCTTGCAATCTTCACTTTTACTGTATACTTTTATGATTAGGCTGACATTATACTCTGATATTATTTTTTGCTTAGCTGGTCTTGAAGCTTTTCCATTTTGTATAAATAAATTTGCTTTTATTTAGCTTCCCCTCTCAGTCAATAGGGTCACTACATTGCTTATATGATTTTGAACTCTGAGCTCTGCCTTAAACCTCTTTAAGAAACAGCCATACTCCAAAGGCACCAGGGGACGCCACCCACTTACTGGGTGGTTGCACAGCAGTGCTGGCTCATTATCTGCGTTCAGCCATCATTGAGGAGGTTATGTTTTGAGGAATCTGAACTCTTTCAGCCTCACAAATCAGACAGAGAAGAGTTTGAGGTGGATAGACTCATTGACACGGGCTACTTCTGCATTCAACTTAGTTGGAATCTCATACCTTAGAGTTAGCTTTTTGATATAAACAGATTAGCTGGTTTGCCGCCAAGAACTGTGATCTTCTGTAGTATATACAACCACAATTTTTTTCTGATGCAATATAGATACTAAGCCTGAAATGCTGTGTTTGATATTTGAATTATTTCTTATGTCTTAGAAATAAGATCTCACATTTAAAGGGATTTATGCTCTATTTGGTAGTCTGCTGTTGCTGTTACATTAAATATCTAAGGTGAGGAATCTAATTCTCGCCTAAGTACTGAAAGGTGACCTATTTGCAGGGCTGCAGAGTGCATATGTCTCCCACTAAAGACAGCTGGGAATGGTTAGTGTTCAACACTTGATCTTGTGTCCCTCTGCTTGATTCCTGGAATATATCTTTAGACATATACCGTCTCACAAGCATAGCTTGCTGTAACTTGTTTTTTAGTATTGCTGTGATTGTAAAATAAAACAATAAAAGTGAAGTACCATGTTTTTTCTTACCTTTATTGATATTGATTAAAGTGGTATGTTTTTTGTTGTTGGTGGTGGGTTTTGTTTGTTTGTTTTCAGAGGCTCAGTGAGTTCTAACAGCTATTTTGCTGGTTACTCTGAAGGCAGATATTTCCCTGCATTCAGTCATCTAGTTAGGAAGTCACATACAAGAGTCTGCAGTTCAGGATAAACTGGGCAATTGGGTTTGTAGCTGAATGAGTATACATACACATTGTAAAATATTTTTTAAAAGTTTGTTACTTTTTTTCCGTGTTTTGAATGGCAGCTTCCCATTCAGATAGTCTTTAAAATTAAGTGAAAATTTCCTTTTGACAATTTTTTTTTTTTTTGCAAACTTAAGGTATAAAGAGAAAAGATATTTAAAATTATTTTTGTTCTGAAGCCTGTTTCAGTGTTCTCTCAATACAACAAAGAGTTATTTCAGAGAACACCGAAACAAATTTGACCATCAAAATATTTTGCAATAAACATTTGTGGGGAATAAGAATTGCTATGGACTGCTAATGATTAGATCTTAAAGAGCCAAGTTAGAAATGTAGTTTTCTTCTTCTTACTTGGTAACAAAGTGTTGTTTAAATAATGCAATTTACCACCTTCTTCTGTCTTTCTGCTGCTGAATTGAGTATCAGTTCCAGAAATATGTATTCAGGGATATCTATGATGACTAACATGACATTAGGAGCAAAGAAATGAGTCTACATAGGTTGAACTAAACTAACACCTGTAGTAAACCTATAATATGATATTCATATGTGAGACATGATCAGAATGGTATAAATTTCACACTGGGGATTATAACAGAGTGTTTATTCTTAATAAATGTGAACAGTCAAATCAATATTGTACAGCCTGTTGTGCACAATTTGGAAAGAATGTTAGCTAAGATAAATTTCAGAAATTATCATTTCAGAGTACTTCTAAAGAAGTAGGGCAGAAGGCTAGAATCTATGCATAGCAATCTGTGCAGGTTTCGACTAGCTTTTAAGAGTTCCTAAGTGATTTCTTTGAAACTGTCTGCCAAAGCCTAGCCACTAGGGTGCAGATATGCAGCACAAACCACAGAGGGGAATACATGTAAACATATCTCACCACTTCAAAAGGTATTTTATTCTTTAAATGCTGCTAACATTTTGACAGTATTTCAAACTCTGAAAGTATTTTAGTTCTCAGAAACCAAATTCAAGCTTTAATTCCAGAAGCTAATATTTGAACAGTTTTCTATCATATACTGCATTTGTTAACAAATACAGTTTCTAGATACATCTAATTGATGTAATGATACTGAAAAGCTTTTAAAACATCTGGACTTAAAGCAAAAGCATGACAGGTCAGGTGCATTGCATGTGGCCTTGTAGTGAAAACTATAGGGTTACAACTGCATTGTTACAAAGTCCTGGTTGAAGCAGGACTGTTGTGTATAACAGCATCAGGAAGAGGATGCTGTTGCAGTTTTATTGGTAAAAGCAGGACAGAGGACCTGAAAAAATGGTTATTGGAAGTAAGAAATCATAACTAGCAAAACTGTCACCTACAGGCAAAATTTTTCTCTGAATAACTCTTTCATACTTACAACTTTTACTTTTTTGCTCATTAACACCAGAACAAAAGCATGTTCTTTATTTTATTATTTTTAAGGTGGAAACATTTTTATTTCTTGATAAAGAATCATTATTGGTGATGCAGAAAGTGAAATTAGACAGCCATTTGTGTGTTGAAAAACTCACAGATAACAAACACATTTTTGTCATTGTAATTTTATTCAAGGAAATAAATGTCACTGATGCCCAGCACTACTTTTTTTCTTGCAAGAAGGAGGGCAACATTTCTAGTATAAATGGTGCAATCGGCTTGTACTGTGGATGTGAAATAACATATCTGGCCTTGAGATAAGAATACATATGTCCCTCAAATACTAATCCTTTCCATCAGACTATCATTCTCGTTTGCAGTACGTTATCCAAACTGTTCTATCTTCTTTTCCATCCTGCAACACATCAGTTGGTATTTTAACGCATTCTTACTCCTTCTCTTTCAAACTGTTTTCAGTTTGGTTTACAGACCAAATTTGCTGCAGTGCTCTTTTCAGCTCCAGCCCATGCACACTGAACCCAGAGAGATGCACGGCTGCTGTTCCATAGACAGCTGCCTTGATTGAACCTCTGGGTGCCAGGCAGTCCTGCGCTTTCTCCTCACATGCTTTCTATGATGCTTTCTGCCACCTTGTCTTGTCTTTTTAATGACACACAGTATCTGAAATGGGTAACATAAGAATTTTATAACTGTCCAAGACCCAGTAGTGCTGCACTTCAGCTGGCTAAAGAAATATCTGAAAAAGCCAAGGCATCTGCTTGCACATATTTTACTCCTAATGTCTTTTAGTCTTGCTGATTTGGGGACTTAACTTTTCTTAATTTGCCTTTAGCATGTTTGCTGTTTATTTGTTCCTTGACTAGTCTGCTTTGACAACATACCTGTTCATTACCCTGCCTGTGTCCTTGTGAACAGTCATCCAAAGTTTTTTTCAGGCTTAGATCCAGTAGTAAGATCTGTTGATATAGGATTTTTTTTGTTGTTTGGGGTTTTTTTTGTCTTTTTTGTTTGTGTGGGAGCTTTATTTGCTTTTTGTTGCATATTTGTTTTTCTTTTTTTCTTTTTTTTTTTTTTCTTCTCTCTTTTCAGGGATTTCTGTTCACTCCAAACCCTGCTGAAAGGTGAAGGAACCTCTTTCAACATAAGTCTGGTCTTGGTCACTATTTTTCATTCTGAGGTGTTCATACTTGAGCAATATCCAGCAAGTTAAGTAGTATGGCCTTGGCAGTGTGTAACTCATTTTTGCTAAGATCACTGTTTTATCATATCCATATATGAACAGTTTACTAGATTATACATATTCGGACTGTTAAAAACAACTACCCAGATGAAAATTTATTTTTAAAATAGCCAGGCATACAGCATAAACACTGTATCAGTTGGTGCCAAGAGAAAGATGTTTTGGTATCCAGATGAGAGAAATGCCTGTAAATGCCTATGCAATGGAACTAATGGAGTGATTAAGGGCTCAGGATGGGGTGCTGTATTGTGCAATCTTCTAGTATTGGTTTTGATTTTATATCTGTGTTCCCCTGTAGCTGGAGGGAAAATTGGAGTTCAAGATTTTCATCACCACTGGTTGTCCCAGACAAATCACTGACATCCCAGTGAAGTTGCAATTAGTTCAGTGTGAGGACATAGTCTAAACTGAGTTAAAGCTATTCGCAAAAGTAAGGTATTGTAGGCTTTCTGGAGGCAATGAAACAATCAAAATCATAATCTAAACCTACAATAGTGAAGCCTGGGAACAGTCACATAAAAGGTATTTAAAAAATGTTTCAAATTTTAAGCTGATCTTTAGCTATTACAACTTTGAAAAATACTTTGTAAAGAAAGTCGCAGCATTCTCTGCCTCCTGCAGGGCATCTTTCACTATGACAATCAGGTCCTGATACTGAATGAAAAATCAGATTGTTTCATTACAATTATGCCCATTTTCCTAATATGTAAACAATTTTTTTCCTGCCTCCTTTTACACTCTGATAAAAAGTAACAAACTGTTGCTTTAAATGTCATAAATAGATTTGGAATTAACATCTGTTGAAAAAATGATTTTGTTTTCATAATTATTTTTTTATTTTCACAAATAATGTAAAATAATTCATTACTAGCTCTTGTTTTCAGTATTTTCTTTACAGTGCTGAGCGTTAAAATAACAAATAATTTTTGAGTATCAAAATATAGCAATCGGGTAGCAGCTTTTCTTGATTTTTCAAGTCTGTGAGCTTCTCTGGTGGGGAGGTGAGATTTCGTTTGGGTGTAGTTCCCAGTGAACCGAATATCAGTTAAGGATGTATCTATAATAGGGAGTAGTGGCAAAAAAAAACCCCAAACCAAACAAAAGAAGAAACCAAACAAACACAAGCAAACAAACAAACAAAAACAAACAAAAAACTGCAATAATTGGGGAAAGACATTAATGGAAAGATTTATTTCACCATGACTATCTAACTGCTTCTTGCTCACTAAACGAATGTGTCCATCGCAGTTTAGTTTGGATGAGTTTACATATAGCTTCGTCTGATTAATAAACCTGCTAGGTGCAGTATATGTTTCAAATGGGAAAGTTATTGTGAAAGAGTTCATGTGCTTATCATTCACCCTCTCCAATCTTTCTGTAACACCCTTGTGTGGCTACAGACTTTATACATAAAAATCCTGACAATCCCCGTGTGAGAAGCCAGTGTGAAAGAGTCACTCTTCTCTTTTATCCTTTCATAGTCTTGAATGGGTCTATAGGGAAGATATATGCATACTCAGCAACTGTATTGGCATATGTAGAAACAATCTACATTTTTTAACATTTTAAATTTTCTACATTTTTCAAAATTGTGAAATTAAAATTGCTGATCTGATTGTGATATTTCAATATTCAAATTCCAATCCTCATAAAGAATTTTCGAAGACCTAAAAGAAAGACGCCACCTCAATTAAACAAAACTAGCTACATTGAAGTTTTGTGATAGAGTAATACTTTTATTTATTTTCCCTCACTGCACTTCAGTTTTTTTCAGAGGTATAAATTGGAATAATCTCAGTAAATGATTTTTCACTGCTCTTTGATGTAAGTTTGCTTGCTTGCTTTTATTATGGATTCCTTTTAATCTGTCTCTCTATACATATACCTTCCTCCCTGCTATTTCTTTTTTTATAAATTGTGTTGATGTTTGTTATGAAATGCTTTGTGCAGTGATTTCTCTAGCAGAATATGTGACTTTCTGTTTCCTTAGGTTGTTTAGATTTGCATATTGTTCTTTCTTGATCCTAAATTCATTTCAAATCCTCATTCTCTATGTTTGTTTTCATGTTGTTTATTTCAAGTCTTTCCCTCTGATCATGTTGCAGTTATATGTTACTGACTTATTTATTGACTTGTTTATTTATTTTCTAAATGAGAATTTTTTTCTCCTCTGTTTAGGATCTAAACAGTTAAAAGGATCAGACAGTTAAAAGCAGCCATAGCATACCTGACAGGGAAAGGACAATATTTCATTTACATAAATACCTAAAAGAACAAAATCTATGTAAGGATTACTTCCACTTGGAGTAGATTTTAGCTGAGTGACCTTAGAGCTTAGAACTATTACAGCTTAAAGCATTTGTTAGTGTGTCTACAACATCACACCATGTTTCTTGGGAAGACAGTCCAGTGTTTTTCAGCTTTGCTTAAGCAAAGCATGAGTCAAATTTTATGATTTCACTATTGTTATTTATGCTGTAGTTCAATGGTCTCTTTCATATACAATACCATCAAAAGAGATTTAAACATTTCTCTTTTACACTAATTTGGTTTCTTGTGGCTCTGCAAAGAGAATTATCTTGCAGAACCATAGTTAAATTTTATCTTTTAAAAATAACCAGATATCTAAATTTAACTTAAACTGATTTCCTCATCTAGTCTACCCTTATTTAGTCATCCAATCAATGCTTTTACTTGCAGAAAAGAAGAAACAATACAATACAGTACAACAGTGAGGTAAAAAGAATCAGAGGGAGAATTAGTTCCCTTTCAAACCTGTCAATGTCATGTTTAAAGTCTTTCTGTATTATACACATGTTGTCAGGCAGACATTCCTTCTTCATGGTGCCCTGCCAGAGTTATTTGGATCCACGCACTGGCTATAACTACCATCAGGGATTTTAGTAGATTGTCTTAATGTAAATAAGTAATACAAAAGCTCACTGTTGTGATTCATATGCTAAAAAATTTGTCCTGGATAGTCCTGTTTCAGAGTCTGCTTTTTTATGTGCTCCCAAACTGCAGACTGTAATGCACCCTCCACTTCACCTCCCTACCTCCATCCACTTCAACCCAGGAGCATTTGAGCAAGTAGCCATTGTGGGCGTGAGGCCCTTGGACAGCTAGATCCTTCATATCTACAGCAGAAACTAGGGAGGGAACTACAGCTCAGTCTGTCAGTCACTAGTTTACCAAAAAATCAAAGTTACTGTAAACAGTCAGTTGATGTTTTCACCATTCAAGAAAGAAAAAAATAATCCATTGCCAATGAATTCAGAAATGGTGATTTAAGACAGAGTCACAAAAGAACTGTTGGAAGGTTTTGGGTTTTGTAACAAATTAAAGTTATGTCATCTTTGAAGGCTGATGCAACCCAAAAGCTAAATATCTCACTAGGAAGCTAAATACTCACTGGAAATCTGAACATTTAAGTCTGAATTCTGTATTTAGATGGATGGCTAAAATACCCACACTTGAGTTTTCTCAGAAGGAACATCTCTTAGAAAATTTACTTATGAGTTCCAGCATCATTCTTCAAATCTCTCTATCTTGGCTTCATAGTTTTTTAATGCAGTTCCTCATACTATGAAAAATATCCTGTTTCTAAAAGATATCATGTGTTATTATGCCCTTAGTAGCTTAAAAGGGAATTTAAAGTTGTTTGGACAGGGGGTGCTGGAGGTAATTTATGCTCAGAAATCAAGAAATAAATGAAAATTCTGTGTGCCAGAGCTGATATGCTGAATTCTGCCATGCAGCCATTAACCGAGCAGCTGATACATCTTGGAGAAGTTGTTTCAGTGTTTGCTACAGAGGTATTTGTATTGTATAAACTCTAGCAAAAGCCCCAAGAGAAAATTTTAATGAGTTGCATTGTGATCCTTATATTTTAATGAGTTCAAGGCCAACATCATCCTGGCATGCATCAAGAATGATGTGGCCAGCAGGACTAGGGAAGTCTCCCTGTACTCAGTGCTGGTGAAGCCACACCTTGAATCTTGTGTTCAGTTTTGGGCCTCTCACTACAAGAATGATATTGAGGTGCTGGAGAGGTGTCTGGAGCACAAGTCTGATGAGGGGTGGCTGAGGGAGCTGAGGCTGTTTAGCCTGGAGAAGAAGAGGCTGAAGGGAGACCTCAGTCTCTGCAATTACCTAACAGGAGGTTATGGCATGGAGGGTGTTGGTCTCTTCTCCCAAGTAGCAAGTGATAGGATGAGAGGAAATGGCCTCAAGTTGCACCAGGGGAGGTTTAGACTGGATATTAAGAAAGATTTCTTCACAGAAAAGGTTGTCAGGTNTTTCAAGTCTTTCCCTCTGATCATGTTGCAGTTATATGTTACTGACTTATTTATTGACTTGTTTATTTATTTTCTAAATGAGAATTTTTTTCTCCTCTGTTTAGGATCTAAACAGTTAAAAGGATCAGACAGTTAAAAGCAGCCATAGCATACCTGACAGGGAAAGGACAATATTTCATTTACATAAATACCTAAAAGAACAAAATCTATGTAAGGATTACTTCCACTTGGAGTAGATTTTAGCTGAGTGACCTTAGAGCTTAGAACTATTACAGCTTAAAGCATTTGTTAGTGTGTCTACAACATCACACCATGTTTCTTGGGAAGACAGTCCAGTGTTTTTCAGCTTTGCTTAAGCAAAGCATGAGTCAAATTTTATGATTTCACTATTGTTATTTATGCTGTAGTTCAATGGTCTCTTTCATATACAATACCATCAAAAGAGATTTAAACATTTCTCTTTTACACTAATTTGGTTTCTTGTGGCTCTGCAAAGAGAATTATCTTGCAGAACCATAGTTAAATTTTATCTTTTAAAAATAACCAGATATCTAAATTTAACTTAAACTGATTTCCTCATCTAGTCTACCCTTATTTAGTCATCCAATCAATGCTTTTACTTGCAGAAAAGAAGAAACAATACAATACAGTACAACAGTGAGGTAAAAAGAATCAGAGGGAGAATTAGTTCCCTTTCAAACCTGTCAATGTCATGTTTAAAGTCTTTCTGTATTATACACATGTTGTCAGGCAGACATTCCTTCTTCATGGTGCCCTGCCAGAGTTATTTGGATCCACGCACTGGCTATAACTACCATCAGGGATTTTAGTAGATTGTCTTAATGTAAATAAGTAATACAAAAGCTCACTGTTGTGATTCATATGCTAAAAAATTTGTCCTGGATAGTCCTGTTTCAGAGTCTGCTTTTTTATGTGCTCCCAAACTGCAGACTGTAATGCACCCTCCACTTCACCTCCCTACCTCCATCCACTTCAACCCAGGAGCATTTGAGCAAGTAGCCATTGTGGGCGTGAGGCCCTTGGACAGCTAGATCCTTCATATCTACAGCAGAAACTAGGGAGGGAACTACAGCTCAGTCTGTCAGTCACTAGTTTACCAAAAAATCAAAGTTACTGTAAACAGTCAGTTGATGTTTTCACCATTCAAGAAAGAAAAAAATAATCCATTGCCAATGAATTCAGAAATGGTGATTTAAGACAGAGTCACAAAAGAACTGTTGGAAGGTTTTGGGTTTTGTAACAAATTAAAGTTATGTCATCTTTGAAGGCTGATGCAACCCAAAAGCTAAATATCTCACTAGGAAGCTAAATACTCACTGGAAATCTGAACATTTAAGTCTGAATTCTGTATTTAGATGGATGGCTAAAATACCCACACTTGAGTTTTCTCAGAAGGAACATCTCTTAGAAAATTTACTTATGAGTTCCAGCATCATTCTTCAAATCTCTCTATCTTGGCTTCATAGTTTTTTAATGCAGTTCCTCATACTATGAAAAATATCCTGTTTCTAAAAGATATCATGTGTTATTATGCCCTTAGTAGCTTAAAAGGGAATTTAAAGTTGTTTGGACAGGGGGTGCTGGAGGTAATTTATGCTCAGAAATCAAGAAATAAATGAAAATTCTGTGTGCCAGAGCTGATATGCTGAATTCTGCCATGCAGCCATTAACCGAGCAGCTGATACATCTTGGAGAAGTTGTTTCAGTGTTTGCTACAGAGGTATTTGTATTGTATAAACTCTAGCAAAAGCCCCAAGAGAAAATTTTAATGAGTTGCATTGTGATCCTTATATTTTAATGAGTTCAAGGCCAACATCATCCTGGCATGCATCAAGAATGATGTGGCCAGCAGGACTAGGGAAGTCTCCCTGTACTCAGTGCTGGTGAAGCCACACCTTGAATCTTGTGTTCAGTTTTGGGCCTCTCACTACAAGAATGATATTGAGGTGCTGGAGAGGTGTCTGGAGCACAAGTCTGATGAGGGGTGGCTGAGGGAGCTGAGGCTGTTTAGCCTGGAGAAGAAGAGGCTGAAGGGAGACCTCAGTCTCTGCAATTACCTAACAGGAGGTTATGGCATGGAGGGTGTTGGTCTCTTCTCCCAAGTAGCAAGTGATAGGATGAGAGGAAATGGCCTCAAGTTGCACCAGGGGAGGTTTAGACTGGATATTAAGAAAGATTTCTTCACAGAAAAGGTTGTCAGGTATCAGACCAGGCTGCTGAGGGAGGTGGTTGAGTCACCATATCTGAAGGTGTTTAAAAGACACATAGATTAGGTTCTTAGGGACATGGTTTAGTGACAGTGTTACACTAATGGTCGGACTCAATGATCTTGAGGGTCTTTTCCAACCAAAGTGATTCTGTGATTCTATGATACTCTGATTCCACATTGGTGTACGTACATTGTCCTTACTTCTGGATTTTTCAAAGCTAAATATTAATATTCTAATACACTGTGTTCATTGTGGATTACAGTGAGAAAGACACTCAAATCTCATAATGTATTTACTAAAATATCATTTATTGGAGATAAAATGAGAAAGGAAAACAGAATAGCACTGATAAACTTACTCCCTTTCAGATGCTGGGAAGACTGAGTTGTTCAGCATCAGATGGACCTCCAATCAGGACATGTCACAAAGCATTGTGCAGATCTTTTCTGTGAAGGGTTCACCAGCATTGTAGTCTTGAGAGCTTTTATGTGGTGTTCTTAGAAGTAAGCAGCTCTATTAATCATTTCTACTGTCAAACAAATGGATGTAATCTGAAAATATGCTGATTTATTTCAAGACAAGACATGGAGGTAGCTTAATCACCAGGTGCTAAGTGGGAGTCACATCCAGGCTTTTCTGTTACAATCAATGCACTAAAGTTCATCCAGCAACGAAGTGATATGTGCAGCACAGAACAGGCTGCACCTACTCAAGTCACAGAATCACAG
>VWYH01002703.1:0-36282 GCA_013399365.1 Pampusana beccarii | reverse complement strand
TTGAAATCTTCCTTCATTCCCCTAATTTAAGTTATCTTTTTAGGTGATGGCAGTTAAACAAAAAAGTTATTTTTATTTTGTTTCCAGAACCTTATCAAAATTGTTTCAAAGTATTATTATGGTGGTAGGAAAAACAGAACTTGTTTCTTACTGATACAGCATCTTTTCTCTCTAAATTCATCAAAATGCGGTAAAGGTTACTTGGATAGATTTACTGAAACAGTAAACAGACTTGCAAGATGCTGGTTTTTTGCCATTACTGGTCAGAATAGAACAGTGCTTTAATTTCTGAGTTTAACTAACTAAAGGAGAACAGCTGTGCTGTGACCTCAACCAGCAAGTCAGGGTTTAGCGATGTTACTATGTGGCCTTTGTGTCACATTTTCAGTAAATTTTCTGTAAATAAGAGACCTCACTATCTCTTACTTGAGCCCATTGCAGACTGGAGATTGGACAGGGTGAAGGGAATATGAAATCAGAGGTCAGATTAAGTTCACTCTTTGTGGATCTTACGTCTTTTCTGTCTGAAGACAATTAATGGACACACCTAGTGTTACACTGAAATAGCCTCCTAAATTCATCCATTCTTGCCCACCTAATGCTAGAATTATTCCAATTGTGTAAGTCTGTCTCTGAAACAAGAATTGTTGGTCATTCTTTTCTGAACAAATAAATAATGAAACTTTCTAATTTCTTTTAACAGATTGGTCACTTTTTCCTTCAGGGATGAGGTAAAGAAGGGAAGGGATGAAAACAGCCTTCAAAGGGGTTTTTTGACCCACCTTAATAGTGCCATTCCTAAAGCATTAATTGTAACGAGTTGTTACTGACCTAATATTGCACGTTTGCCCAGGGTCGTGTTTCCGTTTTACACTTTTAAAGGCCTGTTTATCATCTTTCTGCTGACTTACAGGATTAACTAAATTGGTATGGGTTGAAAAGAACAGAATCATTAAAGGGGCTGCCTGATTCCTATACTTCATTTTAACCCAGGGCTCTGCTGGCCCCCGTCCTAAGTTGTGCAGACAGCTTAAAGGAAAGACTTGCAATGACAATTCAGAGTCACTGTCAAGGTCTTATGTTCTTGGAGGTGAAAGGAAACATAGGGAAAATATTTATATGTAATGTAAAAGAAAAAAATGCAGAAATCCTGAGCATCTTCTGGGTACAGATAAACATACTTCCAGTCTGGCTATGTTAGAACAAGATAGTTTGTTTTAAATTCATGTTCCCTTGGATAGATTTTTCACTGAAAGTGTGAAGTGGAAGAGTAAACAGCATCCCAGCTCTATGTGAAAGAGTAGCTGGAGTCAGAAAAATGGTACTTGAAGCTATTTATCCTTTTTGTTGGCTTCCTATTCAGCTATACCTATTTGCAAGTCATTGATATTTTTTAAAATTTGCTTTTGTTTCATATTTTTCCTTACCACATGTAGCCAGCTCTGCGAAACTATCATGAAGTCTTATCTTCTCTATCCCTCACTGTGTGGTGCAATTTTTTTTGTTTTGTTTTTTTTTTGCATTGAACCTAACCTACTTTGCAAGCTGTACACTCATCCCAGGCAGTACGGTGCCCCACAGATATTTCAGTAGCTTTATTCGGATAATGTATTGTGAAGGAGTGCACTGCAGGCCAGTGCAGAAGATACAGTGGGAACTGTAGTGCGGTGGTTGGACACGCTGCAGGTGCTGGAGAATCTCTGCATCTCCAAGGCTCTAGGTCATGGTCAGACCTAACTCCTATTGCTACCCTATTCCTACTTCTTCATTTCATTTTTCCTGCCCATCAGTTCAACAGATTTGAGCTGAAATCCATTAGTCAAGCTACCTTTTTATTTTTCTCCTGCCATATAGTATTGTGAATAATGAGGTTTCTGCTGCCAGAACTTAACTGTTAATGCTGTGCACAGCAAGCAGAGTTAACTTTGTCTTTCATTACCATGTTAACTCCACAGTGGTGACATCTTGTTTTCATTGGTTGAGTTATCAAGTCTAGTTGAAAACCATGTTAAGAAGGGTGTCCTGGTTTTACTCAACTGTTTTTTTGAAGCATGATCAGAGTTTTCAGGTTGCATTTTGGAGAGAGGAATTCTGCAGCACAGTTATAACCAGTAAAAGAACACCTAGCGGAGATGTTAAAAATTCACTGAGATGTAAAGTATGTTGATTCATGCTTGATTTAAACATTTCTCTTTGTCTTTGATGTGCTGTGAAAGTAATTCTGGTGTCATACTTCACTGTGAAGCAAGGGAAGATGTTCCCTAATGGAGCAAGCTCTTGGGATTTCACTTGAGCTAGCTGGTAAAGCAACAAAAGTTTGAGAATTTGATCCAGCTTTTATATTAAGCCCAGCAATTATGTTGCTGTGAGGGATTCTTCATGAAGTTTAAGTGAGATGGCAAGTGTTTCTCCTATGTAGATTTTTGCTGCCTTCTCCCTCAAATGACGTGTTACAGCGTCTTATTTGGGTTTTAAAACATGTTTTGCTCACTATGGGTAATGGAGGGGTAATGGAGGTACTCCACAGGTTTTTTGTGTTCCCTACTCTGTTCTTGTTTTTAAGTGGTGGCAGCTCTCATCTCTGTATTTGTATGTGTAGCAAGGGAGTAAGAGGTACTTTGCAGAATTATGAAGATCCTACACTGAAAAAATATCTGAAGTACAAATACTACTGCAGAGGGACATGCTGAAAAAAAAAGTAGTGGTGACATTGGCAAAAGGAAATTATCTTATTTAAGCAGGGTACCACCTGTCTTTTTCATGTCTCCTGTGATAAACAATTTTTGGTCACAATAAACTATACTATGGCTTGGTCGTGGTGTTGTGCCTTATGTTGGTGGTGTTGTTTCAGGTTCCAGATGTGAGCAGTGCAGAGAAGGTGCCACATACTCAGGTGCAGTAATATCTCCGAACATAGAAACCACTAAAATTATGCGAGTTCCTCATGCTATGTCAGTGTCCGACTGCATCGCAGCATGTTGTGATCTCTCTGGTTGTGACTTGTCCTGGATGTTTGAACGACGCTGTTACATCGTGAACTGCCAACACAAAGAAAACTGTGAACCTAAAAAAATTGAAACTGTGAAGTCCTATCTTACTTTTGTGCTGAGGCCTTCTCAGAGACCAGCCTCGCTGCTAGGATTTGGGCAAGTGATCCCAAGCATGGTCCACTCTGTAGGACTCCAGAATGAGCCATCCGAGGAAATGAGTAGCCTGAAGGAGCTGTCTCTGTTCGGCAAAGATCCCAGCCTTGAGGAGATACCTGAATACATTGATGATTATAAGGAGTTGGAGCAGGACCCCTTTCAGGTGAGCATCAAACATGAGCAAAAGGAGAGCATGGATTATGCTGACTGGGCCCTCATGGTGGCAGGTGAAAACGGTGTCAACTCTTCTGTGGGTGATGATGGAGATAACCAGGAAGATTTTGCTGAAAAGAAAGGAGAGGCTGGAAAAGTGGAAGGCCTTCTGAATAAAACCAGCTCTGAATTGACCTCTGCTAGTGAAAACTCCGTACAAAAGTTGTCATCTCTCCTGGAGATTACACCGTTCCCTGAGAAGATGTTTGAAAGTGAAGCAGCTGTTCCACTTCTTTCACAACCTGATGATGCTTTGCAAAAAGAGGTATGTTTGCCCCTCAGGAAGCAGGCAGAGTACGGTGAAGCCACTTTGCAATTGTTTTATTTTTCAAATCAAATTAGGTTATTGTTTTGTAATGTAACGCTAACACTCAAATGATTTACAGTTCTGTTACAGTGTAGAGAAGGCTGAAGGTGAGGGCATTACCTTAATAGGTAGATTAATTGCTGAAGGACTTCTTTCTGTCAGATGATAGGGAGCAGAGCTTCTTTTGGGACATTGTGGGGTTTCCTTGGAAGTGTACAGATGAGTGGGCTTGGACCTCGTGTAATAGTGTTACAGTATTCTTCCCTTCTGACCCGCGCTGATTCATTAGAAATTAGCTGAGCAACACTAGTGGACACTACAGTATCCGAAGGCCAAGACCCGTAAACGTAAGTTCCTCCGTCAATAGAATTAAGCCTGTTTTGTGGGTTTCATGTTACTAATGCATAGTGGTGTTAGAGATGTAATGATGCTGAGTGAATACCTTTTATAATGCTCTAAAAACGTATAAGAGAGGCAAGGTACATAAGGAGGGACAGTGGTGGTTTTGAGCCATGATGTACAGCAGGGTGAAGTAGATAACATGGTTTTGTTCTCAGAATCCTTTTCTTGAGACTGTCAATAGGAAAATAAAAAGTAAAATACTTAAAACCTAATCTAGGTATGTAAGTAAGATGTACCTGTTCTCTGTTTGTGCCAACTAGTTTGATCAGTTGGGACTAAAAGTTCTGTTTCCTTAAGAACAGGGTGGGATCAGCTGGGAAGTTGAAACAGGCTGTAAAGTCAACTTTTACTGGGGTTTGACACACACCCCTGTTAGAGGGAAGAGGAAATTAAGGAATTTTAGCTGGATTGCTCTAAATTCCACCAGATTTTGTAACCAGCAACTACTTATCTCTTGCTGTAAAAATGGTAATTGATTGCCATTACTGTAGGGAAGAAAAATACATGTAAATAAGAAAGTTGCATGAAGTCTGTGACAATTGAGGTTCTTGGAGGGCATGACTGAGATGGCAAAAGTACGTTTAGAAAACAGCAAGTCTTAAGATACAATCTAACTGGGATACCATTGCAGGCTAGAGGTGTGACATTTTCTGGGCTCTGCTTTGAGATCTTCTAGATATTCTGAGAACCGGAGTTCTCGGAGGGCCTCTGGGAGTGCTGTGAGGAATATGCGTGGTTGCTGTGGCCGAGAGAGGACAGCTAGCAGACACTGGGCCCTTTAGAAGCTTCTCACAAGCTCCATCCGCTGTTCTTGATCAAAGGGTGCTTTGGGCTTTTGCCCTTCCCCTGCTCATGATCACTGAGGGTGAGGCACCATTTCAGACGGAGGCCTAGGAGCTCCACCTAGAGACAGCAGTGAGGTAGTCAGGAGTTTATATGGGTCGAGTTTGGCAGGCTAACTGTTGTGGACAACATTAGGGTACATGTCTGCTCCAGGCTGCCTGGTCAGGAAGGAGTAGATGCCTTCAGTCAACTGGGAGGAGCCTCATATTCACAGCCTCTGGTGCTCATGGGGGATTTAAGCTACCACAATAGCTACTGGGAGGGCAAGAGAGCAGGGCATAAGCAACGCAAGAGGTTTCTGGACTGTGTTGATAACCTCTTGATGTTATCAGAGGCGATTGTGTAGCTGAAAAGGAGAGGGGCTCTGCTGGACCTCACCTTTGCAGGCAAGGAGGGATTGGTGAGAAGTGAGGTGGCCTTGAGGTAGTGGAGTTCAGGTTCCTGAGAGGGTTGGGAATAAATCAAAAAGCGGGGTCACAGCCATGGGCTTCAGGAGAGCAGCCTTTGGCTTGTTGTGAGATCTGCTTGGAAGAATCCAAAGGGAGACTGTCTTGGAGGTAGATGGGCACCATGGGAGGAGAAGGTTACTTTTCAAGGATCACCTCCTCCAGGCTCAAGATAGCCTGTGACTTTTGTGATCAAGTTGGTCTTGAGTGTATTGGCATGAGTGAGGAGAGACTAGAACTTGTTTCCATGCATATGGAAGAATGTTTGATAACAGATGAAGTGCTGTTGCAAGTTAAAAAGTGGGTACTGCTTCTGCAAGCAGAGTTGAGAACAGAAGAGTTGTTTTAAAAATATCTACCATGCAGACTTTGAAATGAGCTTAAATTAACATTGGAGTTCAGAAGAGAGGGATGGATATTATTGTTTTTTTCTATTAGTGTGCAAAAGGTACATATAAATGTACATATGGAAAATATGATACCAAAGTATACTGTCCCTGCTGATAAAATTTAAGAGCGACATTCACTCACTAGAGTTGCTGTTAATTCTAACAAAGGGCAATAGCTGAGCTGTTCTTACAAAGTTAAAATTAAGGAAACCCAACCGCTGCTGTACTAAGCTCATCTCCCATTTTTCCTTCCATTTCTTTGTTTCCTCCTGCTGGGGGAAACTAACAGGCATCTTTTAGTTACTGCCTGTGGTGTGTGCTGGAAATTAAGCCATGGAAAGAATCTGCAGTAGCTCTGTGCGCCACCATGTGTGTGCACTTGGGCCATGCAGTTAGACTTGAAGCTTGCCTCTGTTGTGTCTTGCTGGCTGGTGGAAGCCACATTAGCACTGTGCTAAGCTTTAGCCAATTGTCGGTTCTCTGCAGACTGAACTGCTTCTGACTTGTGCCTTAGGGCAGCTGTACAACTTTGAGTTCACCTGAAATGTGTGGCAGACAGACCTGAGCAAATTTGTTCCCAGTCTCTAATGGATCATGTGAATACAGCTTTATGAAAGCTGAGATTTCATATCTTGCAGTGGTAACAATATATATGGCCAAGCCTAATTTGCAAGTCTCTGATTTTACCACCCCAACCAGAACAGAAAGATTTTGCTTTCTTTTCGTGCACTGCCTGTGTAGATGGGAGTTTATTGTAAAGTGAAATGGAGAGAAACGTGTTTCTCTCTGGGACACAGAGGAGGCATTCCTCTGTGGTCTTTACATTATGCTAACAGAAGCATTGAAATTCATGTGGAAGGGCTGAGGAATGAGCTTGCTTATTTCAGTGCAGAAGGAATGAAGCTCCAAGACTAGGTCAGTCTTTAGCCTCAGCCGGTAGTGATGTTGAAGAGCGGATAAGACAACTGTAGTTAGAAGGGGACCTGGCAGTGCTCTGTTAGCAGAGCTGTGGAGGGTTGGTTGCGATAGCCTCGAAAGCTGTTCATGAAATGTATTGTCAAGTGACTCTGAAGGCTCTCAGTGTACGGAGAAGTTAAGAATCTGCAGAAGCAGAAGGTTTTGAGAAATGGCCAAATCCTGTGCAGCCTTTATTTCCCAAGTAGGAATCCTTGGAATGTAGACATTTGTAGAGAAATTATGATGATGAGCAGTTTTGGTAGACACCTTTCCCTGGCTTTCCTCAGGTTCAGTCTAGACACATCTCCTTTCCTCTTCCTCCCCTCCACTTCTTTTCACTGCACATTATGCTTAGTCCCTTTGAGGTGACAGGCGGCACAGGAGGTTTGGGTTAGTGCATGGTGGTTTCCTTTCTGCCACTTGTTGCTTCTTTTCTGCGACTGTTCCTTCCTTCTTGCTTCTCTGCGGGCCTCAGACCCCTGGGAGGCGGCATGAAGTGCCCCCTTCCAAGAGGGTGTCTCCAGCCCTGTGCCAAGTAATGTCCCCTTCCACATGTTCCCTCTCATGTCCCCTGTTGTGCATCCCCCCCACCTCCTCCTGTGTCCTCTGCCTCCAGTGGCTGTTGCCCTTTCTTAACTGAGTGGTTGCAGTGTTGGCACATGGTGGCTTGTTTCCATCCATTGCCAAACTGTCTGGGGCCACAGGGGTGACCTCTGCACCCAGTCCCCTGCCACCCAAACCCTGCAAGTTATGCCTAACACCAACTTCTGGCTTGGCTTCAAGTTTTTCTGGTTTGGGAACTGCACTCCCGGCTCTAGTGAAAAAGATTCTGCCTGTGATAAATTCAGGTGGTGGGATTTCCTTCTTGTGTTTCTCTTTCTTCAGCAAGCAGACATCTTAATGAGATCTCATATGGGTTGTTCAGGCATATATTTGTGTTCTCTTCTGAAAAAATGTTTCTTTGGAAACCAAATTTTAAGGTTTTTATGTTGCGTGTAAAATGTCTTCAAATAGTTTTCTCAGTTGTATATGATCCAAGCTACCTCTCAAACTGTTACATTTTTGTATAGGTTATGAAAATGTGGAAGTCTTAAAACCAATTTTGCTAATAATTTTAATGAAATACCCTGTGTTTATTGCATCTTATGCAACAATTTCCTATCTTCTGCTTAAATCTGCCACAGCAATTCTATAGCTCTATAGCTCTGTTCCTAGATCTGTGCTGACACGCTCCCTTCTGCAGCTTCCAGACAAAGCTGTTTTGACACGCAAGGCAAAGCAGGGTGGCAAAAATGCAGTTCCTCCCTTCGCAGTAGTTGGTGTCCTCAGGTACTGTGTTCTTTGAGCAAGGACCTAGAGAGAGATTTTTAAATTGTGAGATGAACCAACAGATGAACAGGCCTCTGGAGTCTGTGCCCAAGGAGCATCCTGAGTGTAAGGGGTTTCTGTATGTGACTTGGGAGAGAGCATATGGGGTTTGTCAGTTAGCTGAATAACCTGGCTTTTGGGTTTATGTCGAGTTCAGAGTGATGTTGTGGACTGTCTCCCTGTAGCAGCTCAGTAACATTAATATATTTAGAAATCTGTACAGAGTAAATGCTGTCAGGCTGCCCAAACCAGAAATCTGCAGGGCTGCCCATCCTTGAAGTGAGACACCTGTGCAGTATTAATTATGTTTTTAGAATTGTCAGTGAACTGCTGATCTGTTAAGCATTTTGAGGTTTTTCAGGTCTTAGTCAGATTCCAGCTACTGCTGTGTTGATAATGCAGTGTTTCAAACATTTTTTACTGTATGTTAGGCCTGCCGTGATTCTTGGGTTTGTTGCATTTGCAGGAATAATGATGCAGTCAAAATGCATGAAGCTCTACCTAAGAAAGCTTAAGATGGCTGACAGAACATATGCGATGAAGAACCTTTTAATATCTGATTGGTGTGCCTTCAGAATTGATATTTAAGAGTTAGAATAAAGTGGAATATCAGAGATGTTCATATCTTGTTTTCGCTTTGTTTCAGTTTTGAGGCCTGCAAATGCTGAACAGCCCTGTTTAGTTAAAAATGCATTGACTTGAGCCTTAGGGGATGTATTGGACCCCTGAAAGATGTTTTGATATTTAGATTTACCTGTCAAAAATGTTTCTTTCTTTCTTTAAGTCTGTACTTCTTGTCATACAGTGTGATGATTTGCTCTTTTGCAGCTTTTCAGCTACACAATTAGTAGAGGTCATATGTGCTTGAAATCATTAGGCAGATACCTGAATGCAGAGAAGGAGGGAGAAGCAGACCAGTGAAAGAGCAGAGTTTTACTGCTGGCAGAGCTGCTTTCCCTAAGGCTTTCCAGACAAACAAGAAAGAGAAATGGTACTGCAGTTATGTAGCAGTCATATGTGCAGAAGGACATGGAGGAAACCCTGCTGAAGAAGCAGTCGTATAAAACACACCACTAGCAGCCCTTGAGTCACCTGAGTCTTGATCAGTTGTCTGTAGGAGTACTTGAAGAAGATAATTCCTTGGGGGTGAAGGTAGGTTGCCTGGAGGATAAGGATGGAGCAAGGCAATGTAGCATATATGATAGCATAAATCAGTAGGCTCACCCTACGTGCTGTTTAGAAAGCAGCATACCTCTAAATCTAGAAATGTGAAAAATGGCTCACTTATGACAACTCTTTCTCCGTAATTCATTTTTCAGGCTACTACGCCTTCCCCTTCTTCAGACAAACTGGATATCTCCCCAGGTGTGGCAGAGAAAACCCAGGCTCCCACAGTGGCCCCAGAGAACGTCACTGAAGGTGGGACCATGCTACTTCCCACTAATACTGTGCCATCTGAGCCCATGCAGCAATTCACACCACTTGCTACTGCTGCTAAAGCAGGTAATGTTTCAACAGAGCCCAGGATCTGAGGGGTAGCTGCAGGTTGGACAGCGGGCAGGGATGGCTTTACCACTGTCAGGCTTCCAGCCTGTTGTTAGTTATGAGCTCGGTCTTATCCAAACATAATATCATCCCACTTAGAGTCTGTAGACCTACAGTGATGCTACAGACTCAAGACCTCTTAGCCAGTTACTTCTGAGGCAAAACTATGACCAGTCCATCATTAATGGGAAAGTATAACTCTAGCAAATACAGCAAAGTAAAAAGCAGAGATTAACAGCCATTTTTAAACGAGTTAATTTTTATACTCTGTAAGAAATACCTGGAGTTTCAGAATAGTCTCTTCTAGCCATACTGTTATTCTTTTGTGACTCTTCAGAACATTGCTCCCTCCCAAAAACTCTTCAGTAGGGTTCCCACTATTTATAGTTGTCAGATATCATGCAGCAGCATAGGTGGAACCTGAGGAATGTCAGCCCCTAATAGTGGAGAAGCCTAGGCCTTGATAGGGGAGAACATGGCCTCCCCATCCTGGGGGGAAAAAAAAAAAAAAGAAAAGAGAAAAAAAAAGTTTTGCTCTAATTTCAAAGCTTATCAGACTTCCAGCTGCAGAGCAAAAGTTTTTATTTTGGAAAGGACATGTTTAACCACTATATCCTCTAGCTGTCTCGAATTCTGTGTGTATGTTAGAGTATCTCCTTTCTCCTGCTCAGTTTGCTGTGTCCTTGTGCACCCTGACAAAGGGTTGGAGAGGCCACAAGAAGCAGAGAAGCACAGAAGTTCTCTGTGCTCTTAATGTACTGAGGAATATGGAGAACTAAGCCCTTTGCTTCCTGGTAGAGCAAGTCTGGTTTGGGACATTGTTGGCACCCTCTGCCAAACCACAGCCTGCCAGCCAGGACAGCAGTAGGAGGTAACAGGAAGGGATGAACTAGAAGAGATCCCTCTCCAAGGCAATGGATCATCAGTACTGTTGAGTGTTGACTAGGCAGCTCCTCCTTCACAGGAGGAGGTCGAAAAGGATTCAAAAACGAGCTTTGAAGAAGCTGAAGGAAAGGTTGTGATGAATCTCACCCTAAGTACTGCTTTGTGCAAGGATTGCCCCCGGTTTATTTCTCAGCCCTACTGTCTTGGAAGTCTTGAAGAAAGACACTCCTCCTCTCTTTCGGTCATCACATTCATCTAGTTGTTTTATTCTCATCTCATGTGGAGGTCCAAGCATAAACCTCCACTCCACTGGTGTCTACAGCAACTCCCATGAGCAGTTATGGAGTCTTGGATACATTTAAGTATCAGTGACAGAAAGTTTACTGTCAATGTGGCCTCTTCATCCATTTTTGGACCTGTAAGCTGCCACTGCTGAGTACCCTCTTGCTCATCTATTCAGGGTTTGTAAGTTGGACATTTAGACACTAGTGAATGTTGCCTTTGGAGAACCTTTGTTCTGTGGGTTCACAATGTTAGAAGGAAGACATTTAAAAACTTTGAAATAGAGGTCTATGGGAACCTTTCCTGAAGTTGTGCTTTGATGTGTTTCTGTTGGGGACTGGATTTGTGGACTCTGGCATTTTTGGAAGAGGAGAGAGTTTTCACAGTTGAGAGCTGGAAAGGTGTTCCTGGATGGCAAATAGATTGAATGTGCAATTCAGCTACAAAATAACACCTTTGCCATGCTATAAAGGTGGAATTTTTAAGAGGGACACTGAGCTGGATGTTGAGGCATGCCACACAAGTGCCACACAAACATAGAAGTAGTACTTCTTGGTGAAAGAAGGTGTGATATCAGAGTTCTATTATGGACTATGTTACTTCATTTAATTAGGTTTGTTCCAGTGCAGATAGCTTTTTTGTCTTCTGTAATTGAATAATTTTTAATTCCTGCACTTCCAGTTACTAAGAAAAACACATAATTATTTATGCAGGGCACTGTTACCTCTGATATACAGGAATAATCAGAATGCTTTTCTCTGAAGCAGAAGTAGGGGAAATGACACTTCATATTTGGGGAAGAAGAAAAATTTTGGCTTGGTAAAAGCTGAAGGAGCCATAGTCATTATTATAATAGTATATTATTTGATTATGTATTGAGGATATTTTTTTCTTATCCTTGCCTGTTCATTGTAGAGTGTTTGTCAAATTTTGCCTAATCTGTTACAAATAATATTTGAAGATACTGAATTTGTATCTGACCCATCTGTTAAAACGTAATGTACTCGTTCTGTCTTAAATACAGTAAAAGAACTTATTGTGTCTGCTGGAGATAACGTACAAGTGATGCTACCCAAAAATGAGGTTGAACTGAATGCCTTTGTTGTCCCACCACCGCCTACAGGTGAGTTGAATGGCCTTGGCGTAAAAGGAGATGCACACGCTGCCACCCTGTAAATGCGGGCAAGTCCTGAATTATGTCAACATCTGTACATCAGGATAAAACCATCTATCTTATCTCCTACTAATACCTTTTTGTGGTTCCAACTGCAGAGGTTTCCTCCTTTGGATTTTAGAGACTTATTTTTTTTAAAGTGGCTTTTATTGTCAGAACCTGAACTCATTAGCCGGGTGGTTCAACAGAAAGCCTGTAGTTTCTACCAAAAGATTATGTGGTCCAGGTTATAGTGTTTTGCTGTAAAGCAGAGGGGGATGGGAAGTAGTTTCTGAATGCAACATTTACCTTAAAACTACCAGCTTCTGAACTGCAGCAGCAAAGGATACATATTCACACACACAGGTAGCTACGTAAAATGCATTCACTTCATGAGAAGCTGGTTGTTGTGAAGAACTCAATTATTTGTGAAGTCCGTTACATCCTTGCTGCTTTACCAAGTTACAACCCACTGTGGAAATTCAGCATGTAGTCATTCTGCTTCATTTTGCTGGCTTAAACAGTCTGTCATGATTTTCTACCGTAGCATTTTATCTGATGGATGGTGAACTTGATTTCTTTGTTTCCTGGGTTTATCTTGAAGGCAAAGCTGATTACTCTTATGCTGTGTTATTGCTCTTAGAAACAGCCTACACCTATGAGTGGAGCTTAATCAGTCACCCTGCTGACTATGGCGGTGAAATGGAGCGCAGGCACAGCCAGACCTTGAAGCTCTCTCATGTAAGTGAGCTGTAAGCTCAGGCTCGTTGTGTTTCTGTGGTCCTTTCACAGGAATCCAACCTGTGGGGAAGGGTGCCTTGATTTAAGAAGTTTGACTGCCAGAGTCTCTTCGCTTGCATGTGTCACCAAATCTTTGCCAGATTAGAAGGGTCTTTTTCATAGTGCTCTAATAATATGCTAAGAGTAAAAATTCTTAAGTGATTGCTTTGTATTCCCCACTTCTGGGCAGTGACTAGGGGCCTTTTGTGTATGTGTTTATAAAAGGAACTCTTGGTTTCAGATACACAGATTTTTCTCTGTTTACAATATGATTGGCAGATTTATGCACACTGCTTTTGTATAATTTGACATGTGACACGATTTGTTCTGTTTGCCTCAGTTGTCAGTGGGACTTTATGCCTTCAAAGTGGCGGTTTCTGGTGAAAATGCCTTTGGTGAAGGTTTTGTGAATGTCACAGTCAAACCAGGTAAATCAGTTGGCTGAAGTAATGAAATTAATTTCTTCAACACAAGTACTTGTACAGCATGCTCATCTAATAGTCTGTCCAGGACATCTGGTAGTCCAGTCATGCAGAGATGTTTCATATCTTGGTGTCTGTAAAGCATTTTAAGGAAGTAGAGTTCAGGATCTCGCTCACTGCTCTCTGGTCTTGTACCCTCCTGAGGTAAGGCCCGAGATAGCACCATGCCACCTTTCATAGTCCCCTTCTCCAGTACAGCCAGGAACAGCAGTTAGGTGCTGAACTGGCTCTAGCTGCAAGTCACAGTGCACAGGTCTGTTCTGAATTATACCAGTTACAAGTGGCTGCAGCAGAAAAGTGCTGCATCAGTGCTATGCTCCTCAGTAACCTTTTCTCTCCCTTGACCAAAAAGGACAGCAAGTCCTGCAAAGCTGTCAATCCTAGATTTGAATCGCTATGGACTATTGATCTGTAGAGTTAAGATTAGTTTTGCTTGAGCTTTCACTATTTTTTTCCCCACCCTCTCCCTGCTTTCTTTCTCACAGCAGTCAGAGTTAACCAGCTGCCAGTTGCCATTGCTTCACCCCAAGTACAAGAAGTTTCTTTGCCTACAACTTCTACATTCATTGATGGCAGTCGTATGTACTGGACCGTCCTGTATTTTTAATATACAGTTATAATATTATTGTTTCTGAATCACATGTGTAATTCCTCCTTCTCAGTCGGAAGTTTCCTGAATCATGATTTATTTTGTATATTTTAGTCTAGTTATAGATTATTTTAATAAATAAAATAAGTGATAAAATGCAGCCTTCCACTTGGGGATTGAGGTGCAGTGTGTCAGAGGCTGCTGCATCCAAACAGCAGCTACAGCTTCTTCCTGACCTGCCCGAAGGCCTCTGTGCCAGTACAGCTGGGGCCACGGCAGAGAGCTGTCACATAGGGTATGATGAGATGGCATAATTAGGTTCATAATTACTGAGAGCAGACAAGTTGGAATGTGCAGAGTCTGAGGCTGATTTTTATCTTTGTGTGTGTGAAGAATTTTTTTGTTTGGTTGTTTAGATAAACCAAACCAAATGTAGCTTGGAATCTGCGTTTTAACAGCTGTGGTACATGAACCCTGTTTGATATGCTTGAAAAGATAGTTGTAGCAAATCAGTTAGGTGTCCGTGCATGAGAGACTTGATTAATTCTAGCAATTGCTACAAGAATTTGATATGTTTTTCTTTAATGAATGCAGAAAGTTCAGATGATACGAAGATAGTGAGTTACCACTGGGAAGAAGTTAAAGGTCCTTTGCGAGAGCAGAAGGCATCTGCTGACACACCTGTCTTGCACTTGTCTAACCTTGTCCCTGGAAACTACACTTTCAGGTACCTGCACAGATGCTTTCCTTTGGGGTTTTAACTGTTTCTCTGATGTCAGCTAAATGTTTGTTTCTCTTTGTGCTCACATGTACCTCCTAAAATGAGAAACTTCGTTTTTCTTCTACATACTGTTACACTTGATTTTGCACAGTGGACATAGGGAGCAGTTTTATTTAAAAGTACTTGCAGTGATTTTGTGATACTGATATAATGATACCTTACAGCACAAAGTTATGCAAAACAAGCTATCAGAAATTACATACCTTTCACTCCCACCAATAATAACTGTGACAGAACATTTTAATTTTTTTTTTTAATTTTTTTTGTCCTGACAATGGAAGCAAAGTTTGTGGTTCTGGAATGCTTTATTTAAAATTAGAGTTAATTTTCTGAACTTCTTAACTTAAAGCCTGGTCTGCACAGAGAGAGACTTCCCACTGACCCGTCCTGGGTTATTGGACTGACAGTGGGTAACAGCTCACCGGTCAATATACTATGTCACAGTGTAGCATCAGCAGAATGTTGAAGCCAGTGAACATATACATTAAATGTGGTGCTTTGCATAAGCTTCACCAAAAATTGCATAGCTTCGACTTTCATTCTGTGTTCTTTACTGGAATTGTTCCACATTGTACAGTGGCAGAAATGAGTGTAGGATTTTTATCTGTATTAAAAAGGGCAGAGCTTACTTACAAGCTATGTTCTAAGTGTGTTCCAAACAGGAACAGGGCAGGGCTGTCAAACCCATTTTCACCAAGGGCTGCGTCAGCCTCGCGGTTGCCTTCAAAGGGCCGAATGTAATTTTAGGACTGTATAAATGTAGGAGTAGTCACATTCGGCCCTTTGAAGGCAACCGTGAGGCTGACGCGGCCCCTGGTGAAAACGAGTTTGACACCCCTGCACTAAGGAATTTAGAAATCACTTGGTATTTGTGTGCATTTTTGGAGGAGGCTGAGGTACTTGAACAATAGCAGTGTGTTCAAGCTTACAGGAAATCAGTTGGTCAACAAAATCCAGTATTCCTGATGTGCATGGATGTGTACCCACTGTAAAAGTGTATGTTCCCTAATGACAGAATTAACGACCACTAGTTTTGTTCCCACTCAGGGAAGGCTTCAAGAGTGGTTCCCTTCCGTGTGGTCAGCTGTATGCAGTTTTCAAAACAGAGGTGAATTAGAGATGTATTTGGTTACCACACTGTGGAGGGCAGTCTTTTATCACTTTCAGGTGCTAGCAGTCTCATTTTAAGGTGACTTGTCATTGTGTTTTTGAGAAGCAATGGTTTGTTGTTTTAAATGCAGTACTTTTTTAGTTTTGTGACTTGACATCTTCAGTAATCTGAGCTGATACTAAGCTTTGTTAAAGTTAGTAATAGTGTGCCACAAAGAAATAAGAAATTAGGAACTTCTGCTGTGCTATAAGCAGAGCTTCTGAACATCCGGAGTAGTGTTGGATGTAGGTGTTAACAAGGACTGTTCTGCTATGGCTCATGGATGAAATCCCTGTTTTTTACTGAGTAACATTTTTTTTAAAAAGAATTTGCAGTCAAATCAGTTTGAAATGATGAAGTTGCCATTGACTGCAGTCAAGGGGTTTCATCTGGGATCCAGAATAGCTACACTTTTTTTTTTTTTTTCCTTAAAGGTTGAAAGCTGTGTTTGAAAACAGTCTTCTGAGTTTCTTTCCTATCCTAGTTGAGGGATATGTGTTTCTGAAGCAGAAGTTCCTGTAATCTTGTCAGTGGCTCTGGTTTAGGTGGTGGTTGAGGAAATGACAGAAGAAGTTAACCTTTGAGCTCAGGACTTGGCAGATGTCCATCTTAACAGATTTCCAATATTGGTTTTCCTGTTTGTAGGCTCACAGTGATTGATTCAGATGGAGCAGCCGACTCCACCCTTGCATCTCTGACTGTCAGCAAACCAGTGGATTACCCACCTATTGCTAATGCAGGACCTAATCAGGCAGTCACTTTGCCCCAGAACTTCATCACGCTGAATGGAAACCAGAGCAGCGATGACCATGAAATTGTCAGCTATGAGTGGTCACTCAGTCCAAAAAGCAAAGGCAAGGTTGTAGCAATGCAGGTATGTTTGTTTCTTCCTTCCTGTGTGGGACTGGAAAGCTCTTTTATCTTTGCCTCAACACGAGTAAACACATACCTAAGTAACTACTCAGAAGCACTGAAATATCTAGAGTGCTATCACTTTTTTGTTGTTGTTCCTTTCTGATGTATTCCGTTCTTTAGATACTACTTTTAATTCCTTTCATATTTTTTTTTCTATTCCTTGTGACTACTTCTGATTCTTGCTGTTGTTTGTTTGCTGGTGTTTTGGAAAGACTTTGAGTTCACAATGTGTGTCCTTGGGCCCTAGTGCCTGCTCCACAAGTTTCTGTCTTCTGAGATGCTGGACATGCTGAAAACTGTTTTGGGGAGAATGTAGGGATAATCAGGGTTTTCTTGTAACACTTTCTCCTGGAGAAAGGACTCAAACAGAAACCGAATTTTCTGAGTGAAAGACGACAAGACTTTTGGCAGTGTTATGCAGCCATGCTCTGTGATGTTTTTTTTTTTCCTCGCTAAAACATGTGTTTCCTATGAAAGCTAACTGAATTTATTCCCTTATTTCCATGGTTGTTTTTTAGGCAGTTGAGGTAATTAATGTAATGAAGCTAGCTGAAACTCGGAAGCCATTTTCTGTAAGAGATGTGTTTTCTGCTATGTTGCAAATGTTTTAGGCCTTAAGAACTGGAAAGAGATCACTTTGTAGATCTCTTAATGGAAGGAGTAATACCGATGCAAGCATATACTGTACAATTATGAAACTATGGAAGAGCATATAGCATAATGGTTTATTTCTGTTCATTTGCCAAGATAAACTTTTACCAAAGGTATCCATGCAACCTGAACTTGTAGCTTTTAAGAGCTGTTAAAGCAGCCTTCCTGGAAGAAGCGAATGACTGCTTGAGATATCTAATTTATTAATTGGGTATTTAATGTGGAAATACAGAAGCATTTTTCAGTTTATTTTCAAGAGCCCAGTAATCTTTTTCATGTCCCTAAAGCTGAGGGTGCTGGTCTCAGGTGTGTTACGTGGTTAGAATGCAATGTAACAAGTACCTCTTGATAGTTAATAATTTATCAAATCCCTTAGTTCTCATTTTCATCTTTATCCAAAAAAACCCTCCAAACTAATTGCATTGAGATTTGTTATTTCACATATGAAAGATGCCACGAATGTTCATTTTAGCAAAAGGACCTATAGCTTATGAGCTTATATAGATATGAACCTAGAACTGCTGGAAGAGTATACTAAATACAGAGTTGTCTTGTTCAGTATTTTTTTCCTGTTAACCTATCTGGCTGTGATCAAGTCAAACTTGGTTTTGAGTTTAACAAGTTTTATAAATATTAAAGAGTGTCATTATGTTTGTTTTTAAAATGTATCTAAGGAAATGGAATAAGCTGTAGTAATTTCTATCTGTTTAATTTCTTAATTGAGAAAGTTAATGTGTTTCGCAATTATTGTTCAGAAATTATGCAGCAATTATATCAAAATAAGGAATTAAGGTTTATTGTCTATAGATGTTTCTCTGGATTGGTAGGGACAGTTGCAATAGTGAATATGTTACATCTGTCTGTGCATCAGATTTTGAGTCTTCTCTTTGTCTACAAGGTGCTTAAATTGCTTCTCAAACACTGTATGAATTAACACAAATGTTACTTTTTTCTTCACATTTGCTCTGTAAGACCTTTCATAATCCATGAGCGTTTCTGTTTTACCTCATTCTCTCTGTCTTTCTAAACGCCGTGTAGGGAGTGCGGACGCCGTACCTGCAGTTATCTGCAATGCAGGAAGGAGATTATACGTTTCAGCTGACTGTCACAGACTCCGCGAGGCAGCGGTCCACAGCTGAGGTCACACTGATCGTACAGCCCGGTAGGTCACCTGCAGGCACGTCTGGGTCCCTCAGGGCTGGGCCAACTTGGTGCCCGAGCGCTGTCCTCAAATGCGTCATCTCCCCGCATTGCACCACTGAGCTGGCAGCCTGAATGTCCACTACCCCGCGTCAAGGACTCTCACAACTCCGTTTTCTGTCAAAGCAAACAGTCGCAACAAGCGTAGAATCGTGGAAAGTCCAGGTGGTGATCCTGAGGGCTCACGCCAGCCTGATTACATAAGGCGACCTGCACAGGGATAGGTTTGAGTGTACTTGTAAAAGCTGAAATGTAGCTCTTGAGTTTAATAGCCTACAAAGTCTGTTTTGCTAAGCCGTTCGGAGTATTAGTCAGTGCTTTGCTCAATTTTATTGTTGTTTTGCAGTTCTCCTTCAAGAATCCTTGTGTGACTTGAATTCTCACAAGAATTGCATTGCACTTTCTAGGGAAAAGTGTCAAGCAAGGAGTTTCAAAACCTGCATCTTTCACACATTGGTTTGGACTTGGGAGCTGAGTGGTGAATGGGCCCAAATGGTCCAGGCCCTTTTTTTTTTTTTTTTTAACGTGTTTGCCTATTACATCCAGGTGACCTTTTCTGCCCCTTCGAAGGTCTCACATTCCACCATAGGGCAATGTTTTATCTTTCTGTTGTTGCTCATTACACATATTTTTGTAGATGACCCCTTCTGGGAAAACTTTACAGGAGACAGTTACTGCAGAAATCAAGATTATGAATTGGAAGTACAGCGTGTGGTGGTGTCTTTTAGACCTGCCATAGTGTGGAACTAGAAAGATGCTTGCGGGGAAGAACCCCGCCAGGGATTCGAACCTGAAATGGCGGAGGAAGAAATGCAGCCGACTCAGTATGAGTGATAAAGCATACTTCAATTTATTAGTCAGTTACACGCTAATTTATAGCCCTTCAGATAATTATGCCTACTAGTCATTTATTGATTGGAGAGAATACATAAGTAGCCCAACCCCATTACATCTTAACCCAGCCCTCTTGTAGGCGTGACTTCCTTATCCTGCTGGAACTAGTTCTGCATTGTCAGCACTTGTCAGCACTTTTGTGCCCTGTAGTACCCTTTATATCGGTCATTCACCTCTTGCTCACTGAGGCCTAGTTATGCTAAGGCTTGAGGCCTAGTTATGTCAAGATTAGGCCTTAAAACATGCTTTCTTCGTACAGAAGATCCTGTGAACCATGCCCTTTCTCCAGCAACCATTCCCCAACAGATGCTATCACTGATAGGTCAGGTCTAAGGTTAAATAAATATCCTGGAAAATGGTAGCATTGCCAATTTTACCATGCCACAAAAGCAGAGGTTGAAAACAGAACCACAGGTTATATGTTTCTCCACAAAATCTGCAAAGGCTCTAAAATGGTATTAACTTAGTGGTGTTGTGCTGACCTCGAGCAGCAGAACACCCGAGCTAGTATCTTTGAGGGCAAAGAACCGTATTTGTGTGTGTGACTTCGAAAGGAATGCAGTGGTGAAACCAGGAGAATACCCACCCCACTACTGTTGTTATAAAACATTTCATACAATGCATTGAGCATGCTGCAAAATTTTTGGAGTGTGGCTGTGCCTTCAGATATGCCCCACTTGCTGCGGGATTTGGTTTGTTGCAGAGGTGGTTTCTCCCACCTACTGTTTTCTCCTGGCTTATGCACATTACACTTGTGATTTGTACCTTTGAGCAATTATATGCAATCCGTAATATAATAATCTGTGTAAAATCTTCCCTCTGATTGACAATCCTTGCCAATGACTACCTAGCAAATGTCATATACTAAATATTATTTTTACAGAAAATAACAGTCCTCCAATAGCAGTGGCTGGCCCTGACAAGGAATTGACCTTCCCAGTAGAAAGTACTACACTGGATGGAAGTAAAAGCCAAGATGACCAAGGCATTGTCTTCTATCGTTGGGAAAATATCAGGTATCTAGAGATTTTAATAGTCTCTGGTAAAATAGGGAACAAAGTGAAAGTGATTGGGTGCCAGGGCCGCTTATGCAATGGTGCTGGGTGGTACCCTGGTTGAAAGCTGCTTTGAAGATCTTTCAGCTCAGGTCGATAAGTCAGGAATTTTAAGTTCAACTTGGAAAGCTTAGACAATCTCTGCCTGTCTTGCAATGTGTAATTTTGAGGCCTACCATATCAAGTTAAGAGAAAATGTCTCCTGTTAAAAAGCAAGCAACAGGCTTGGGTTACCCTCCTGTAATGTACCAAGTTTTCCCATCAGTGCTTAGAACTGGGGTTTCTCAGTCACTTGTTTGTTGAATAATAAAGTAAATTGACAATCTGTTTAGCTTGAGCTTTCAATAGTAGGTGACTAAGGCACTCTTGAACGGTGACAGAAAATGTTTTTCAAAAGCTTGTAATTGTATGTTTATGTGAAAACTAATTGATCCTTAATGAAAAGACAAGATATCAGCTCATGCGACTGTCATACCTATGATAGAGAAAGGCTTCCTGCAACCCTCTATGTGTTGTGAGTGGCTCTTAGAGCGACAGAGTTTGCGTGCTACCATGAAATAGTACACAAGGAGGTTGTACTTTTGGGGTGTGTTTTCTACTCTTCGGATAACTGGATATGTGATGCTTGGGTGCTTTGAATATCTTGAAAAAAATGGATTTATGAATTCTCCGAACTAAACTCATGTCTCTTATAGCTCTTTAACCATCACTTATAGCAGCGGTAGAACAACAATGTACATAGAAGAAAATGGCATGAGCAGTGCTGCGGAAAGAACAATTTGGCTGTCTGTGCAAGATTATTTTTGAGATGTTTCGTTTCAGTGGTCCAAGCTCTGTACAGATGGAAAATGGTGACAAAGCAATAGCAACTGTGACTGGTCTGCAAGTTGGTACCTACCGCTTCAGGCTGACCGTGAAAGACCAACAGGGCTTAAGCAGTGCGTCTGTGCTATCTATTACTGTGAAGGAAGGTAAGCAGAGTTGCTGCTTCCTAGGATATGGTGGGCAACTTGCCAGTTAATTCAGTCAGTGACGGAATGTAAAGGAATTGGAACAGGAAGGGATAATGTGTTTGTTGTCATATGCCAAGGGTATTCAAGAACAGTTACTGCTGTTTTGTAATAAAGTAGTGTTGTGAGTGACTGGTAGAATTAACTTCGCTGACTGCAAGCTTTTTTAAAGTTAAATATATGCAGAATTAATTGTAACAAAAATGCCCTGAAATACTATTTTTGACTATGGTGCGTTTGCTTCATTAAGAGCATATGTTTTTATTTTATTATCAAAGTCAAGCTTTGAGCAGAAAAGCAATTTTACTGTGGGTTTTAAGTAACATCCAAGAAGTGAGGTCTCAGAGTATACCAGTTTTCACTTAAAAACGTAACATTAAAAGACCTGTATTTATTTTGATTTTTTTAATACAGAGAAACAGTTGCTGTTGTGGGGTTTTTATAATTTATTTTTTTTTTCTCAACATGCATGTGGTAGGAGGTGCTTCAGGTTAATAATGCCTACTGTATGAGATCATAGAACCATTCAGGTTGGAAAACACCTTCAAGATCACAGAGTCCAACTGTTAACCTAACATTGTCAAGCTCACCACTAAAACATGTCTGTATGCACCACATGTACACCATATTAAGCACCTACAGGGATGGTGACTCCACCACTTCCCTGGGCAGCCTGTTTCAAGCCTTTCCATGAAGAAATTTTTCCTAATACCCAATCTAAACCTCCCCTGGTGCAACTTCAGGCCGTTTCCTCTTGTCCTATCACTTGCTACTTGGAAGAAGAGACTGACACCCTCCATGCTACAACCTCCTTTCAGGTAGTTGTAGACAGCAATCAGGTCTCCCCTCAGCCTCCTTTTCTCCAAGCTAAACAGCCCCAGTTCCCTCAGCTGCCCCTCGTAGGAGTTGTTCTCTAGACCCTTCACCACCTTTGTTGCTCTTTTGACATAGGTACTGTCAGGTATTCCTGTCAGATTTCATAGCTTTGACTTATGCTGCATCCTTAAGGTTGCAGGTGGTGATAATCCAACTGTATTTTGCCTCATGTTGTTCCTTAGGGAGTGATTTTGAGCAATCTCTGTGCACCTGTCTCCTTTTAAAGAAGGTGGCATAATAAATTTCAAATCTCGTTTGGTCCAGAGTTTGGCTTTCTGTTGCATACCTTGTTTTTTGAAGGGAGCAATGCACTCTGACTTTGCAAGTACGGTACCTGTACCATTTATGAAATGATAGTAGAGTTACATAAGAATCTTAGCTGCTAACTTCAAAACAGTGCAGCCTTGTTTCTTTTTCGCTTGGTATCACTGCAGAACAAGTGGACTTAGCTGGACTTTAGCTTTACACATGTGCGTTATTGGTTGAACTATTTCAGAGTTTCAGTTAGGTTTTAGTCAGAAACACATGACAGCAGCTCTGCCCAAATGTGTCTCGTGGTCTCATTCATGCTGTGAAGTGTAGTTACAGTATGTACTGACTACAGTCATAGGTTAGGTATTAATATATTAAGTGCCCCAATAGTCAGGTTTAATCAACTGGTTTATTTGGAAGAGACAAGAAGATCATTTGTATCACAGAGAACTCTATGCCGCTCTAAAGAACAGAGTTACAGCCAGTGCCCTGGAGACCTTCCCCAGAGTGAATTATTTATGTCCAACCTAATATTCAGACTGGCAAAGTATTTCACTCAGCCTCACAGCTTCCTGGATCTCTATCTTATCAGTTGTGTCCTAAACAAAAGTCAGTGATGTCTGGTTTCTGGAAAGAGAATGTGTTCATGTTTCTGTGGTGTTTTTTGGCCATAGTCCCAATGCATGGCTTAATTTCACTGCTAGCAGTAGAAAAAAGCATTTGGGAACTGGGTTTGCTCTTAAGTTTCTTGATTACACTTTGCCTAAAACAGCCGCTGTTAAGATATAAGACCTAACACAAACTTCTATTAGGTCATAAGTGATTCTCAAGATGAGAAGAGCCCAGCATGGTGATGTCATGCTGGGCTGTGTTTCTAAGCAGGCAAAAAGTGTTTTTGCTTGACTGAGAAGATCTGATACTTAAATTATTGTGAAACTGTAAACAGAATATCCCACAATGCTTTTTGAAATACGTATTTTTGAGTGGTACCTCTTATTGACCTTATGGTGCAGCTCTGCTTTTGTCAGGTTGTAATAATCCTGGAGCCACATTCTGTATACCCACTCATCCTTTCCCTGTACCTTTGACACGAGATTTTGTTGTTACTGCCCGTAGTCATCAGGCAAAGAATTGCAGTGTGGATGTGTTGGCAATGGCATGTCACGGTTTGCATGTCTTGAAAGCAAATCCTTCTCCTCCACTATTTTTACGGCTAGAAAACAACAGTCCACCCCGGGCGCATGCTGGTGGGAAGCATGTTCTAGTGCTTCCAAATAACTCTGTTACCTTGGATGGCTCAAGGTCTGCTGATGACCAGGGGATTGTGTCCTATTTGTGGATTCGGGATGGTCAAAGCCCAGCAGCTGGGGTAAGTTTCTTGAAGGTTGTAATGAGTGAAATTCAACTCTTGTTTATGCATGTAGCATCACTGTAGCAGGATAAGCAGGTGTGACTCAAAAGAGGCTGTGATGCATGGTGTCTGTTTGATTTGTCTCCTCTGCTCTCTCTGATGCTTTGGTTCAAGGGGCTTGTGATATTTTCAGCTATAGGATATGGTGGCTAACTAGGAAGACTGCAGCAGTGTGAACTTAGTTGGGAAAGTCTTGAGACAGAAGAATAAAGTTGTGTCTCTTAAAGAGTAATTGGTGATAGTGCCAAGCTAATGTATTTGAAAGAAAGATAATCTGAGATACAGATATTCCAAAGGAGAAAGAGTCTGAGAGAGCAAGAGGTACCAATAAAGACTAAGGAATCGTGCCTGGTACCAGATGAGGCAAAACTTGCAGTTTAAGATAAAAATAGTATTTGGCACTAGAGGAATGTCTCTAGAGGCATTCAAAACTTGCCTGGATGCCTTCCTGTGTAGCCTTATCTAGGTGTTCCTGCTCCGGCAGGGGGATTGGACTAGATGGTCTTTTGAGATCCCTTCCGATCCCTAACATTCTGTGATTCTGTGAATAGATACTATGGTCTGCCAGGAGAGGTGAATAGTCAGGGTCCTTAAGGCAGTGGAGTCTGCTCTCCAAATTGGGGCAGACAGCAGAAGTACCTCATGATAAACTGGAGTTTAAATGTCAGCTCCTGAAACTGTGATAACTTCTTTTGCCTGTCTGCACAAAGTGTTGTGGACAGCTCTTTATCCTTCTGTCAGGAAGGTAGTGGCAAATCAGCAGGAACTAGGAGAGGACGAACAGCAAAATGATAACAAAGCTTCTAGAAGCAATTCACATGAGAAGAATTGAAGAGCTTTAGTTTAAATATAGCTGACAGAGATGGCAGTTGGAAATACATGAACTCCAAGGAGCGGAAATAATTTGGGAGTTCAGAAAGCAGAACTAAGGATACTGGAGTAAAATTGAGAAATAATAATGTAACTGTTCCAGATTTCTCAAGTACTCATCTGCTTGAAATGTCAGCTCTCCTGTCTGGGGTTCTTATTTAATGAAAATATCCATACTGTGCAGACATCCTCATTAACTGCCACATCCAAATTTGCTTTACTCTTCTATGAACTGTGGGTAGGTCACATTTGTCCCGAAAGCCAAAGCAAGAGCTTGCACTGTCATACCAGATACCTGACTTGATAGTCACACCTGCAACTTTCTCTGAGTGTATCATCATCTCTGTACCTTTTTTTGCAGGATGTGATCCATGGCTCAGACCACGAGGCAGTACTGCAGCTAACTAATCTGGTGGAAGGAACCTATACTTTTCACTTGAAAGTGACAGATGTTAAAGGAGACTCAGATATTGATTCAGCAACTGTTGAAGTGCGGCCTGGTATGACAATTAAAAGGTCATCGATACGTTGTGAATACCTCATCTTTGTTCTCCTTATTTATTTATTTCAACGTTGACAAGATTCTCTGAAGTTAAAACACAAAGCAAAGAGGTCTCTCTCTTCCTGCCTTCTTACTGTTCTCTTAATAGGCCCCAGTGTGTTTTAGAAGACAACATGTCAGGATTCTTAACTACCAGTTACACCGTTGCCTTACTGGAAGCATAAATAAATAAAAGTCATACGTCCTAGTTAGTATTTTCATTAAGTTTTTTGTTGCTTTTCATTCGTTGTAGGTTTTTTTTTTTTCTTTTTTCTGGTTGTTAATCAGTTTGGCCAATGGGAAGAAATAGGAGCTGAGCATTAAGTTTTAGGTGCAAATGCTGCAATTGTGTGTTTGATGGTTGAAAGTGTGTTTTTATGCTTGTTTTCCGTATTTCATCTTGAAGGACAAAAACAAAGCCCAAAGAATGTCAATGTTTTTTAAAATTATATTTTCATGGTTTGATATTGCTCGTATGTAGACTTGTCTTCAAATGCAGTGTAAATGGCTATTTGATGGAAGCATAAGTTGATGTTTCAGGAAATGAGTCTGAAATATTTGGTCTGTCAGAGATTTCTTGTTTGTCTGGTTCCTGGGCAAGGATTTTATTTCTGTCCCTGACTTTATTGTTGAATGTAGTCACAATAATTGGCTCAGGATTCTCATTGGATATCTGTGGAGCTAGTTTTGTTTGCAAGACACTCTAGAAGTTCAAGTATTATTTAACAGAACCCTCAGTTTGTGAAGGTAAATGTATTTTATGTTTCTCAAATTGACGCATCCTCATTTAGACTCGCTCACACAGCCTTGCATGCTACCGTATGAGTCCATCTTTGCCTCCCTTTTCCTGGCTGATAGCCAGTAGTAGATAACTAGCAGAGAATTTAGGAATTAGAGTTACCTTGTGCTTACCTCTGACCTTAAGATAGCAGCGTTTAGGGAAACAGAAGTTGCTGTTCCTCACAGGAAAGTATTTATGCTGAACTGAAGTACATACTGAAGTGCTTTCTTTCAGCTGATAAGCTGGATTGCTATCTTAGCATGCACCACGTTTGTTTCAGAGGGAATGTGAAAATGTGGTCTAAGTACTTTTGTAAGAACACAAAAGGATTGGGTTTTAAGGGATATGGGTCTTATGCAGGAAAATATAGTATTAATCAATACTGTATTAGTTGTACTGGATGTTGTCTTCAGTTGGTACTGAAGTGTTTGCCAGGCTCTGAAAGAATAGCATGTTTTTCTGTCAGATCCCAAAAGGAATGGGCTGGTGGAGCTGATTCTGCAGGTTGGAGTGGGACAGCTGAGTGAACAGCAGAAGGACACCCTGGTGAGACAGCTGGCTGTGTTGCTGAATGTTTTGGATTCAGATATCAAAGTTCAGAAGATACAAGCCTACTCAGACATAAGGTACAAAGATACCCTGCTGTGCCAGGAAGATTTGTGGTTTTCATTGACTCTTACACAACTCATAATGGGTTGCAAAGTAATATTTTCTAGGACAACAAAAGTGCTATAGCTCTCAACAGTATATGCTTTAAAAAGTATATTTCTTCTGCTGTGGTAGAAGATTGATGAAGTAAGCTCTCAGGAGGCTCAGAACTGAAGTGTTTTGTTTTTAAAAAAAAAATTTAAAATTATCTCTATAGTTTGGGTTTTTTTTATTCCTTTGAAGAAAGCAGGTACTGGATGGAGTGAGACAGACATTTTCTCACAGTGAAGCAAGTATTGTATTTCAAAATAAGGTTCCAGCTGTATCTGATCAAACCTGTTTTACTTCCCTTTACTTCTACTTCTAAGTATTTTATAAACATTTTCCCAGGTACCTGGTGATGAAAATCCATTTTTTTTTGCAGAGAAGACTACACAATGTGGTATCTTTCTCTGAAGTAGAAATACCCCCTATGCTCAATGCAGAGAGCTATAGATGGCTGTGCATACCCAGAGAAATTTCTCAACATGATTGGTAGACCCTGTTGACATGAGTTATCTTTAAATTACTTCTTGTTAACTACTTGGTAATTTAAAACCCATTTAAGTGTCTAATTAGCTCTCAGGGAACCTCTTAAAAATTAAAAACAAACAATTTAGAAAGTTTAGCATTTATAGTTATGATATTTTTAATCACAGCTTCTAATTACTGCTTTTCAGATAAAAATGTTCCCTGAAGTGCCTGATAACAGGATGAGATTGATACCACCCAATTTAGAAAGAGCTGGAGGGGGAAGGGGAAAAGGGCTCCCACATGAAGTCATCTGGCTCCCTTGCTCTGAGCTTTTCCTCTTCTTAAATTCAGTTTCCTCAAGTTATTCAAACTGCTTCAGAGTGTTTTGTGACAGGTTCTAGATGAGAGTGGGAAAAACTAATGTATACGTATGTCTCTTAAAGGTAGAGTGAGGAAGACCAGGGAGGAAATTACATTTGCTGTAGTCTATGCCTTTTTTCAGTGGAACTGGGAAGCCAGAGAACTGCTGGTGCTCTTGGCTCAGAGTGAAATCCTTGGCATTTGAATGGAGTTGACTGATCCCTAATCTTAATCTGTTCCCTAGTCTTTATCAGTGGTGACATTTGCTTTCCAGAAACAAACAAAACCAAAGGCTGTAAACTGAATGCCTGACAGAAGTGATCTTTGACAGCAGTCATGACCTTAGCTGTTCTTCCTGCAGCACCGCGGTTGTGTTCTACGTGCAGAACGGGCATCCTTCCAAAGTGATCAAGGCATCGGATGTCTCGCGAACTCTACATGTGCAGCTTTTGAAAGAGAAGGCTGACTTTCTGCTTTTTAAAGTCCTGCGGGTTGACACAGCTGGTATGTTTTGAATCGGGCTTGTTCATCTTGGCACCTTGCGGGCATTTGGCAAACACCGCACCTGGAAGCAGTGTCTGCCATCCCGTGTCTGGTCTTGGATGTAGCTTTCCAAAAGATGGCGTTGAAAACAATACTTAAAATGCTTGTTCATTTGTGGTAGACATGCCAGCTACTTGTATTCTTTTAAAAGACATCATCTGTAACAGTAGGCAAAAGCACATCTTAATCTGGTCTGCATCAGGAAGGCCTATGCAACAAGGATAAAGATACCCCGCTCATACCATCTTTTGTTGAAAGATTGGCAAAACTTAATATAGCCATAATAGATAATGTTTTGTGTCTCTGGTTCCTTCAAGGCTTTTAGTGTTCAGTAGTAGGCTTGTAATGTAGCTTGGTTTTGTCTGTCTGTATCAGGCAGAATGGTCAGGTGATCACTGTGTTATAACCTAGTCTTCTATTATTTGCAGTGTAGACAGGCCACTGGAATTTCTTATAATGAACTTCTCTTTTCCCTAAAAAGATGCTTGAACTTCTAAGCCTACTTTAAACTTCACTAGTAATGTGAACCCTTTATAATACTCAGATATTACAGATATAACTTCTCCATAATTTAAAATCAGGACATAATGATCCAAATGCAAACAAAGTGAGCGAGCTCTGGCAATAAAGTAGTCACTGATTCTGTAGTAAATTCTGTCTTTATTTACTTGTTGAAAAGGAATGTTGTGCTGTTGTAACTGTACTTGGCTTACTGACATGCATAGATGTCACTTGAAAATATGCGTTAACATTTTTCTTGACATAGCGAATCTCCTACTCTGAGTTTTATGGGGAATATTTTTTTATTTTAGTATGATACGATGCATTGATCTAGCAATAGCTACCTACTGTAAGCGTACGAGATATGTAAATGTTCTGGCCTCAGATGCTGTAATTCAGTTTTGAAATACTGAAATACAGTTTAATTTATGGGTATGATGCTTGTGTTTTGTTACCTGAGAACACTGATACTCGTCAGTTCTCAGCTACTTTAGAAGTTCTTACAAATATGTCATAAAGGATAAGGTCTGAATTCCACAATTTCGACTAATCTTTATTTCTGGTTAGAATAAACTGTTCTTGCATACAATTTCAGTATCGTATGCATAAGATATATTCTAATCTTTCTCTTCACAGCCAGCAGTCTCCTGAACTGTAAATCTGTTTAACACATAACACCAAAGGAAAGGGAGGTTTAAAAAATATCAGAATGTTATGAGCTAGATGCTTTACCACCAATCTAGTCTCACAGTAGGAGGATGCGTGACAAGTTGTTCATTTACACAGCTGACCCTATGTTTGGTTTTGTTCTTAGCCTGTCTTTTAAAATGTTCTGGACATGGACACTGTGACCCCATAACAAAGCGCTGCATTTGCTACCAGCTGTGGATGGAAAACCTGATTCATCGTTATCTAAATGATGGAGAGAGTAATTGTGGTGAGTTTCGGTGTTGTGGGATGTATTTCAAGAATAACTCATCATCTTGTGAGATTGTTATTTGCTGTCAGAATGGGGAGTGCTTAGGAGGTAGATGCTGAGGGAAGACTAGCACGATCTGTTTTCCAGCCGAGCAATATCTTTCTATAGAAAGATATTTGAATAACATATTGAAATTATAATTTCTTGATAGTAGTAGCCTATGTTTAAAATATTTTTAAAGTATCACTATTTTTAAAAGTATCACTATTTGAGGGAAAAAAGCATGAAAACTGTCATAGGAGAGAGATCTTTGAAATTATTTGGAGCCAGTTGGAAGGGTTGTTGAGTAGTGTGGACACTGCAAAGCTTTTGAGTAGCATTCTTCCGATTGTTGCAAAGCTGAAAAAGAGGCAGTAACTTACATTCTTTGGGTGGGTGGTTAAGGCCTCTGTGCCAGAAGTATGATCTGACCCAAGGAAAGAAAACACTAGTGTTCTGGACTAACCTATATAGGCACCTTTAAAACCTCAGCTTTTTAGCATAATTAATTTCACTGTTTCTTTCAGTTTACCTGTTGCACCTGGGAAATGCAATTTAGTTTCAGCAGCTTAACAATGTCTATATTCTGTGGCACACCTACCATATCAGCTAAGGCTTTCAATTTAAAATATTTAATAGTTTTAGTTTAACTAAATTGGTCTCCCACTTAAGTTGTAACAAAGCTCCAGAGTACTGTGCAGTCTTGGAAACATTTGTTGAGCAATGCACTAGTCTTCAAGTAAATCTGTAGAAATTTATAAGGAGCTTGCTACAAGCCATTAAGTAACCATGGCCCAATTGTCTGTTAGTGAGTGAAGACTAAGTGACCAACCAAAATGAGGATGATAGGTTTTAAGCTTGAGGCTGGCATCTCCTGCCACCCTGCCCTAGTGCTGTGTTGTTCCATAGTGTAATAATAACACTGAAATAGTGAGTATACACATTGGGAGTTCACATTATTGCACATCTCTCTGTATCCTTCTCCTGTTTTCCTTGATTTACAAACGTTAAGCATGCAGGTAGAAGGATCTTTCTCTAATTGTCTGTTCTTTTAAAGTGCTAATGAAATGCCAGACCCAGAGTACACCTATGGTTATTTCAGTTAAGGAATGACAGCTGAGGTGATAATCATGCCCTTTTGGCTTTCAGTTCGCACATAGACTTGAGGTGTCTTGGGATGGTAAAAGGTATTGGAGTGGAAGGAGATTTTCGAACATGCACTTTCAATCTGGAAGCTTAACAATTTTTAGGTATTCTTCTGAAAATATGAAGGTGCTAAGTTTTCCTAAGTTCCTGTTGCCACTCCTCATTCCTCAGGATTGGTTATTTTAATAGAATTGTATTAGAAATTATCCTATTCATATTACTTTACAAAGCACTGTTCTGTTTCTTTTTGCAGAGTGGAGTATACTCTATGTGACTGTGTCTGTTTTTATTTTGGTCGTGGTCATGGTAGGGCTTGCCTGGTTCTGCATCTGCTGCTGCAAAAGGTATGTGATTTGTGTTTCTTTTTGATGGGGTATATGCAAAAACTGCACACAACTGCCACATTTTAGTCTAATCCTTGGCACTAAACCACTGAACTCTTTTCCGACATGTAAGGAGCTTCCTGTGGCTATTTCTGCATAGACATACTTTTGTTGAAAAAAGGAGTATCCATTTGTGGCTCTGTGCTCTTTCTGCATTTTGAAAAACAAAGCTGATGTTGGAGTGTACTTCATATTGAGAGATAATTTGTTAAAATGCTGAGAGTATACCGCAGATCTTCATAGTCTTTCACTGAGTCCTCTTGTACTTAATGCTAAGAAAAGTGTGGCACACCCTGAAGGTTGCTGACATAGGAGTGTTCTAGGCCGTGGGAAGGGAACTGCTCCCAGCCTGGTGGCTCCTGTGGACAGGAAGGGTGGACATGTGGGCTGCATCTGGCTGACAGGCAAGGAGTGCTCCAGTGATCTCAGTCACGCAAACTTCTTGCATCCTCCTTCCTTAAACAGTTTTGCCTACTACTGTGTGTTGTTTCCCTCTCTGCCCCTGCTCCCATCTTTCCTGATGAGCTGATGAGAAATTCTCTTTCAAGTGACAAGTCCCTGCAAGTTCTGTCACTAGAGCAAGTGTTTTCGCTGCTGCTCAAAAAGCCCAGCAAATAGCTAGCTTTTTCAGGTGTTAGCAAAAATCAAACGCTACCAGAATCTTTCTGGATCTTCAGTTTTTTCTAAGTTGTCTTTGCAGTATGTGAAGGGTGCTGTTTGAAATGCATGAGAGTTGACACTGATTTCCTTTTTATGGCTAAAGGAACAGTGCTGTTAGTAGAAAGGATTAAATAGAATTGTGTCCCACTCCACCTCCACAGTGTGGGGTGGAGCCTCACAGGCATGTGTGGATTTGATGAAGAGGGATGGTTTATGGAGTTCAGGTGTTTCTGTCCTGTGTCTTCATGTGGCTTGTGCCAGAGAGTGAGGCTGGTTGCTACAGATACTTGTAGAAAAGAGGAGGGAAATGCTGTACCGTACAGAATAGCAAGAGATGCCCTTTGCCTTATGGAAAATACAAGAAAAGGATACTCTAGTAGTCCAAGACGTGGCTGGAGTTTTGGAGGTTTTAAAGGCTTTGAGGTGCCGAATGAACTCCATTTCTAGGAAGACTGTAGAGGGGAAGCCAAGTGGTTGGCTGTTGCTGCAATGTTGGCTGAGCAGTAGGTGTCTTCTCTGCTGTGAACTGTGCAGTCTGGGTGGGAGAGCTTCTCCAGCTGTTGCCAGAGTCAAACCTTGCCTTAACAAAGGGCATGTGCCACACACCCACCCACCCTCCAAAGTTATGAGAAAGAGGGCCAGAAAAATGCCTGAGGTGTGACAGCATCTTCTAGGAGGTGTCCCCTTGGTTTCATGCGTGAATGCCCTTATTTCTACTGTGAAATCCTTTCTTTGTTCCCTCTTGATCCAATAGAATAAATAGTTCTGTGTCTGTTCCTCTAGCCCCAGGATTTTATTTCTGTATTAATGAGCAGATGAGTAACTCTTGCAAATAAGTGAAACTTAACGTAGAAGTGATGATGTTTGAAGCATTGCAGAAGTAGATGCTGGGGAAGGATTTAAATGAAGAACAAACAGCTGGTGATTTGCTTGCAGACTAGTAGGGCTTTGTCCCTGCATATATATGAGGGACCCAATTTCCATTTTTGTCTGGTCTCCTCTGTAAGCATAATGAGACAAGCACAGCTTAAATTCTCCGAGTTAAAATAAAATAAAATATTGGGGACTAACCAATTCTTACAGAAATTTTATTTGGAAATGAACTTATGTCTACTTTGTGTCTAGTTACTACATTGAAATTAAACAAACTGAACCTCTTTGGCCTAGGAAAGCAAGTCAGTCTTTCTTGCTTTCTTCATCGTTGTATATCAGAGAGAAAATAAATTATACCTTCTGTTCCAGATTGTACAGCTGCTTGATACAGGTATAACCTGGAACAAGCGTTTAGAGTGGAGATAAGAAAGAACAGTGAGGTTCTCTATATTGGGGTATGTGTATGAAAAGGGAGAGGGAGCAGATTTATGTGCATACATGGTAGCTAAATGTGGTAACTTCCTTTTTAGCAGAAAGAGGACAAAGATAAGAAAGAAAACAAAATATACCATCCTAGATAACATAGATGAGCAGGAGAGAATGGAGCTACGACCTAAATATGGTAAGCACTGTCTGTTTCATCTGGATATTCATCCACCAAGCTTACAGTCAGTGTATTTGAATTGGCACCTGTAGTCAGGAGGTGGCCTACACATTTGGGAATGGCAGGGGCAAGCATAGACAATTAAATGGTTGGTGGAAAAATCACTTCATTTATTTTGTGAAGCCTTGGGCTCAGCACTGCTCTAAGTTTCTTGGTTAATCTTAATTTAGAACATCTAATTGTTCCACAGACTTTCTCCATGCAACCCCTCCTCCTCTACGCACACTTTCATTTGGAGCTGTTTTTCTTGTTGCACAGCAGTTCCCTCCTGGCCCATAGGTGCCTTGTTAAACATCAGCTGCTACCTTCTGCTCACATATGTGTTGATTTACCTGAGTTTCAGTTTTTGGCAGGGAAGTATTGCAATCCAGGTAAATAAAATCATCCTGAGAAATTACTGTCCTAGAAAGACAGACATAACATTTCTGTAGAAACCATGACCTTTCATTGCCAGTAGTGCTAATCAGATAGTTGAGTGGACAGACTAATTTCCAGATTCAAGCTATTAAAAGTATGTTAGCTATATACTAAGATAATCTGATTTTTTCAAATTTAAATGCATATATTCACATTTTGGAGCCATACACTAATGGACCTGCATTGTCGGTGGTGGCAGTGGTGCTTGCTATTATGCTGAATTGAAGAGAATGTTTTCCCTTACCTTGCTTATCGCAGCAGAGGAGAGGATGGTTGGTTGTTACTAAAAAGTGAAACATTTCTAATGAACTTGTTTTGCTTTTTTATTGTCAGGTATAAAACATAGAAGTACAGAACACAACTCCAGTCTGATGGTCTCTGAGTCAGAATTTGACAGTGATCAGGACACTATCTTCAGCAGAGAAAAGGTTGAAAGAGAGAATCCTAAAACCCTCATGAATGGATCCATCAGAAATGGAGTTTCCTTCAGCTACAGCTCCAAAGACAGATAACTGAATGAGGGTAAATGTGCAGAACACGCTGGTCCAACACATCTGAAACATGTTGGCCAACCTCTGTTTTTCCAGAACAAAAAGCTTCCTAAAATATCAACTAGTTGCAGATGAAAGGGTGAATTTCTAGCACAGTTAGGGGAAAGAAAGGAGGAAGGATTAGATGGTCAGTTAATTCCTTTTGTCACTGTTATAGGAACAAGGAAAAGCACATGTTATTTTTTGCATGTCCCGTGCCGAATGTTTATCTGGACTTCAGAAGGCCTTTTTTCCTCTATCAATGCTACAAAAGTAGCCAGGGCTGTTACGCTACTAACAGTGGTGAGATGCATACAGACTCATGTCTGTGCTCCTAGCTTGCTCTCAGAGAAGCAATGTGATGGTGATGCTGACCTAAAACAGCAAAAGCAAATATAGGTAAATTCCCTTACAACCATGGAGAGCTGTAAGTGACCACAGGCTCCATCTTCATCATAAGTTTAGGTTGGGAACACAGAGAGCATTTTTAGTGCGTTGTATTTATCTCTGGCTATGCTTTGTGACTTCCTTTTCTAGGGTAGTGCTCATCAGATGGAAATGTCTTCGTTTTTAAGGAAATTTACAATTAGCAGTTGCACTCAATCAGCTGTAATGTGATACATCTGTGTCCTGTAGGATGCAGTGTTCCCTTTGTTTACCTAGTAGGTATGGAGCCTGCAGGGAAGTCCAGCCTCGGGTTGCTTCTGTAATGATGAACAATCTCTGGGTCTCTGGACTCTGCCACATCCAGCCAGGAAACAGTAGCAGGAAGGACTTGGTGTGATGCACCTTCAGAAGCATTTTGAGCATCCCAAACAACTTTTTGCTTAAGGAGCTCTGGACCTTTTGAAACTGAAGCCTCAGCCGAGATGAGTTTTCATCTGTCAGGCTCAGTGCTCAGTTAAAAAATGTGCCAGGCATTTGTGTAGTGGAATGCTGTGGCAAAATACCGTACGTGGAGCAGGAGGTTCAATGTCTACCTTCATTGTCATGGGAACTGGTACTGAGAAAGCTGGAACATTGGATTGTTTTACTTTTTCTTCTGTGGCTATTCCGTGACTAGATGTGCTGGCCTGAAGAGGTCCCTTTATGTGTTTGGGAAGGGTAGGTGTGTTCGGAGTTTTGATGTTCTTGTTCACAATCTGAATTTATTTACAGCGTGTTTGTTAGGCTTTAAAGCCTTGTCCCTGTTGTAGTTTAGCCCCAGTCCCCCTCCAGCTGGCAGCTAAAACCACGTGCTGCTTGCTTGCTCCTCTCCCACTCCCTGTGCGTTGGGGAGGAGAAGCAGAAAACAAAGGTAAAACTTGTGGGTTGGAATAAGAACAGTTTAATGGAACAGTGAAGGAAAGAAAACAAACAAAGAAACCCAAAGAAACAAACCCCACAAACAAACAAAATTGTTGTTGCAAAAACACAGAATCACAGAATGTTAGGGATTGGAAGGGACCTCAAAAGATCCAGTCCAATCCCCCCGCTGGAGGAGGAACACCTAGATGAGGTTACACAGGAAGGCATCCAGGTGAGTTTTGAATGTCTCCGAAGGAGGAGACTCCACGACTTCCCTGGGCAGCCTGTTCCAGTGCTCTGTCACCCTCACTGAGAAGNTAAGGTCACCCCTCAGTCTCCTCTTCTCCAAGCTAAAAAGACCCAGCTCCCTCAGCCTTTCCTCATAAGGGAGATGCTCCACTCCCTTAATCATCTTTGTTGCCCTGCGCTGGACTCTCTCCAGCAGTTCCCTGTCCTTCTTGAACTGAAGGGCCCAGAACTGGACACAATATTCCAGATGCGGTCTCACCAGGGCAGAGTAGAGGGGAAGGAGAACCTCTCTCGATCTACTAATCTACTAACCCTTTTCATACACCCCAGGATGCCAGTGACAACCTGGGGTAGTTCTTGCCCAGATGCAAGACTC
>VWYH01002702.1:502-57728 GCA_013399365.1 Pampusana beccarii | reverse complement strand
TCCTCCACCATTTGCATCATAAAATTGATGCTAATTTAGTATTTAAAATAACCAGAAATTTGACTTCATTTCACCCTGTAAGTTATCACAGAAGTTTTTTCAAGCCTCCCCTTTAAAACCAGCTCTACAGACTCCTTCATTTTTATGAGAAGGAAGTCTGTGCTCCACTCATAGTCATTTGATTCTCAAAGCTCAGGCTCCAATATACTTCCTTTACAAGATTAGTGATCAGCTTTTTGTGACTAAGCCTTCAAAATTATAGCAATGACAGCACAATTGTTTTTTGGGTTTTCAGATCCCAAAGTGCCAAGCTATAAAGCATCACTTACCCAGGGGTATTCCCTACCACCCATAACCAAACGAGGGCTGGCAGCACCTGAACGGACCCACAGAGGTTCCCATCAGCTAGAATGCAGTGGCATTACAGACTGCTTGAAGTAACCAGCAAGCCATCTAGAAATAAACACTTGTCCTGTTTTGTTGCTGTGCTATCTGCTCAATAAGCAACCTATTCTCAGAAAAGGAGAACAGCACTGATCTCTGTGATGGTTTTGCAGTGAGTAAATTCAGAGACAACAGGACAGGAAACTGAAATCTGCAGAACTGGTATGTTTATAAAGGATCTCTTCAACTGTATTCAGCATACACCAATATGGAATAAATCTGACATTTGCTTCATCATTTAAAAGCAAGAAAATCAGTACATATCATATGCTACCAGCTCTTTTACAGAAATAAATCACTATATTGGATATACAGCCTCTTCAACATCAGCTGATCATAAAGGTGAGAAGTCACTGTTAAAAAGTGAAAATTTCAAAAGGTAAGAGGCAAAAAAACCCAACCCTGCCTACAAGCCCATGAAAACCAACCCAAACCTAAAGTAACAGCAATTAAGAGAAAAATCTTAATTGCAGTGATTTGAAGGTAGAAACTTTATTTATCCCATACTCAGATCTCTGTTTTGTTGAAGTCTTCAGATACCACAGTTGGATTCAAGAACCTGCTGAATAATTCAGTAAAGCCCACTAGACTGTAGTCAGAAATAGCTGGAACTGCTCCTCCCTCAACAAAAGAGAGGGAGTCACATCTCCTCCTCTCCAGGGAAGTCATTTACTCATCACTTTCTGAACTTGCACAGTTATGGCACCTGAGAGACAACACAAGGGGATACAAACGTGGTCTCCAGGCACCAGGAACAGCAGTTTTAAGCACTCCAACTCAAAACTGGCAAGTTCTATATTTTCTGTTTCTTCTTTTTCATTCACTGTCAAGCCACTTCTTGGTTGACTCCTTGGCTCCTGTGCCTTTTATGTGAAAAGAAAGCAGATTCAAATGACCATTTTAAGGAACAGCTTAAAGAAAGAAAGAAAGCTGCACTCCATATTGACTTGAACACCTCTATTTTGTGCTGTATTTTCAGCAGAGGAAGAAAGGAAAAAACACAGTGACAAAATGATAGATGTAGAATGTCACTTCATTTTGTTTCTATTTCTTAAAAAAAAAAGGGCAACTTTTCTGTAACTGAGTCTTTACAAAGAAAAAATGTTTCTGTGGCACTTCAGAAATCATTTTGGCCTACAAGTAAAGAAGTTTTCTTCTGTAACATCAGTTGCCACACGTCCCTGAGACCACAGCCTTCCACAGATTTCTCAATTAGATTATTTAATTTCATTTTTATTTAGCTTATATGGAGAATTATTTTTCAAAATGAAACAAAAATATTTGCTGATTGTGGAAAGCATGTTTTTCACTTATGTATAAACAAAACCAGTGAAGTTTTCAAGTTTTTATAAGCAGAAAAGCAATATTCAGGCAGCTGTATATGTTAGTATAAAGTAAATTTTATGGTGTCTACAGAATTCAGCTTTAATCAGTGAAGCAGCTTAGAAGGGTAAATGCTATCTGTTATCCCATATAACCAACAAATATAGTAAAAATTACTAAATCTTTCATATATATTAATTTGAGGGGTTTTTCCTACCCTTTTCCTTTACCTCTTGATATAGTTGCAAAACAGAAGTCCCTGACTTACAGAGGGTTAGTTTTAAGTAAAAAACCAAACAAACTCCCAAAAAACAATTTTAAAAGATGGAAAGAAAGATAGAAAATAGGCAATCTAGGGCAAGAATGTTTTGGGACATCTACCAAACAAGACAGGAGGAGACAAATCACTTGAAAATGCCTGAAGTTTCTAGGGAGAAATGAATCACAGATTATTACAATAAGGAACTCTGAGGATATGTACTGAAATCATAGCAGTAATGAGACACACACATGTCAATATATAAAATTAAAACAACTCTGAATTCTATACATATTCCTATGGTGCTGCCACTGGAATCATGAAGGTTTCAGCAAAGATTTAAATGACAGCAGGCACTGGAAAAGGTAGAAAAGAAAAAAAAACAACGCAAACCACCATCTATGATTCTCCTGAAGCAGCAGCAGCAGCACTGTTTGCAGAGATGTGTTCAAGAAGATAACTAAATTGTTTTTATCAAAAAATGCCCCCAACAATTATACATAGCTGACTTTGTACTTTCATCAAGTAATACCAGGAAAAGCATATGAATGTTATCAGTGCAAAATACATTTTCCATATGTTTCAAATGAAATGCAAACACTGATGACTGGCAAGTAATATATGAGCCTGAACAGTAAATAGCACAGGAAAGTGCTACAACTCTTGGTATAGCTTTGATAGTAAACTCTCATTAGTTAAGCAGTGCAGACAACGCAGATTAAAACACCAACAAATTTGTCACTGAAATGTCACTTATGGCTCCAGAGATGAGGATGCGTTAATCCACATCCATGAACTGAGAGTTGCTCAAGCACACCTTTAACAGTCATTCAAAAGAATTAAGGAGCAAATTTATTCTTAAAATGAAGGTAGAAAAATTGCACAGGGAATATTAACAAATAATTTATCACAAATTTGCTCAGTAGAAGTTTTACTAAACAGAAACCACCAGCTCAAATTTCAATAAAGCTTACATTCAGTTGCAGTTTCAGTCTGAATGACCCCATATTATTCTAAAATTCTCTATTTTAGGCCTTCTAATACATGAAGTTAGCATATACCCAATTCTGTTACCTGGGAATGACCAGGAATCGGCAAGGGTCGAATAGCTGCCCCAAGGCACCTCACCATGCTGTGCAGCAAGTTTTGTAGACAAAGTATGCTTAACAAAATCACAAAAGCAAACACTCTGTTAATTAAGCTACTGTCACAGCAGACAAATGACAGCAGACCACAGCGTAAGAAACTAAGGCGAACAAGCTATATTGTAAATTCTCCTTCTGATTAAATAATTAAAATTCCCCACTGATTAAATAATAAGTATCCATTTACATCTTTTAACAATCTATCAATCTAAACACTGTTTCAAATGTGAGCTACAAGACGGATTTGTGTATTTTATGTAATTATCTTTTTTCCCCGACAAAAAGATTAAAAATCCATTAAAAAAATCCCAGCCAGTACAATACAGCAACACCTGTCCTCCTTACAAGTGTTCTAGTGGTACCAGTTAGAATAACATTTGTCTGGAGTTAACATCCCTGCAGCAGAAATATTTATATGTACTTGCTTCCACATGAATATAATGTGCCTTCTTAAAAGATCCTGTACAAGTCTGGCAGGTGTAAACATCACCCCAGGCTGATTCACTTTGCTTCTCCTGTAAGATACCTCTGTGCAATCCAGATTTGCAGCTACTGATTTTTTAACTTAACATTTCCATAGCTACAGTATTTCTGTTTGTTCGCATTCATTATCAAAATAGCTACTAAAGCTAGTCCAACCCCTAGACTTGGAGGGCCACAAGGCGTGAACTCCTGAGCAATTCCAGAAAGGAGCGGGGCAACTATACGTCCCACTGATGTCACAGACTGTCCAATGCCTAGGAGCGTACCGCTGGCCTCATTCCCACCAACAGTCAATTCAAGATCAATGATACAAGTACGACTTATAGTAGTTGAAAAGGCTAAGAACGTGGAAGACAAAATGACCATCCATATGCTCAGCGCTGACGCATACAGGAGAATCAATGTACAGGTAAGTGTGCTGGAGTGCAACAAAATTCTGTAAGTGTTGTGCTGATAGAATCTTGTTATCGGTCCGAGCAGACAACCAGCCAGGACTCCAAGCGCACTGCTATAGCTCATTAGGTATCCAGAAAACAAGGGTTTCACTCCAAATCTCTCCTCCAAGGCCATACTAAAATTGCTATAGTACAGCAGTATAGCAACAGACATCAGCAACCGCACTAAAAATATATCCCACAGATCAGAGCATGCAATTCCTTTAATCCTCTTCAGCACTGTTGTAACTTGGATCCACGGAGACTGGAAAGGACTATCGCTTGCCATAGCTCCATTAGTTGCTGATTTCAAGTGCAGGTCACTATTTGCTTTTGCTGAGAAACTGTCTGTTCCTTTGTTGCCTCGTTGATGTTCCCTATTGCCAGTGTTTTCTTCACTCCAGGGTAACATCCAGACAAGACCTACATAGATCAAGAAATTAGCTGATTTCATTCAATTGCATTAACTTTATGTGGAAGACATTAGTCTGATTGTAAAAGTTTTCTTAAAGATCAAAATTTAAAAAAGGACTTTAACTCCACTTCAAAAATTACAAAGATTAAGTCTACTGTTATTCACAGTATCAGTTCAATTTTAGATGAGGTGAAAGCAAGGAAGGAAAACACTGAGGTGACACATTTGCAATATTTAAACAAATATAACGGCTAAAGCCAAAATTGTGATTTCTAGTCTTCATCTTTGGGCACATTAAAAATTCACATTCCTATGTCTGAATGCAAAAGATATATACAAAGGAAAAGCATCTGGAGGTTAACGGTTTCAAAATTCCCACCCTTCCACACAGGTTCAAATTCAACAGGTAGCATTGGTATACAGAGCGTGTATGCCATGGATGATAAACACACCATGAATTCAAGGTATTACAAATGGCATAAAAACACAAGAGCGAGGAATTAAGAGGCCCAAGATGCAAAATATGACATACAACTTACCAGCATTCAGAAGGAAGATGGAGGCACAGATGAAAGATGTTAGATAAAAGCCATCTTCCAGCTCTGTAAGGTAGCCACCAACAACAGGCCCCAGAATGAAGCCCACACTAGAGGCTGCATTGAAATGTCCCATTACTAATGGGCGATCTCTCTCAGAAACCAAGTCTGAAAGCAGGGCTTTAGAGATGGAAAGTGTGTGCTTGAAAATACCTGTTACATAATATAAACAAAGTGATAAACATGTCTTGCTCAGTCCAAAAGATTAAAAATTACAGAAGCTATATGAAATAACAAAGTTCAAAAACTGTATGACTGGTATTTTTAAGATTCCATAAGCTACAAATTCTTCAAAGCTAAAGTCATGCAGCCTTTTGGGCCATGACCGTCATCCTGTCTCTTCAAGAATTTGGACTTAAGAATCAAAATTATTCATGCATCTGCTCTTGCAGTCCTGCTGAAAGAAGAAGTAGCTCAGCTGAGTGCTGAAGCACAATAGGAATAAAAGAGTCACTGAAACAGGAAATTGTGGGTGGGTAATGGTGGAGCAGGAATGGCTTGTCTGCTTATGAACATAGCTCTGTACCAACTTTGCTGAGCATGGAGATTTCCAGGATTGTAACATACCAAATTCACGTGGGAGACTGGTGACTGGCAAAAGAAGAGCACAAGAGGGTAAGCACACCACAGGAATATCTGCAATCTTTTGCAAGGTATGCAATGCAGTCTTTTATGCTCCTTCCTTCTGACCAGGGCAACACTGTCACAGTCACAGTGCTGTTAGCATTAAAAAGTATTCCCTTTACTAAATAATCAAATATCAACCAAATAATTAATTAGCATATTGTGTTTAAATGAATCACAGAATGTTAGGGATTGGAAGGGACCTCAAAAGATCAAGAAGAAACATAAACAGTTCCTATATCAAGACTATGGGCCATAAAAATGCCCTTGGGTAGATGTGTTCACAGTAATACTGATACTATATCAGAATACATGTAATAGGTGTTCAGCTATTATAAGAAATCTGATATGAACCCTGGCACAAACTTAGCTTCAGTGCTGCAAACGTACATGCTTTTGCCCAACATAAACATTCTGTTGAAGCAGTGACCTAAAATTTCTGCCAAATTTTGCAGTATCACTTTGAGGTATATTTTCAGCATGAGAAAAAACAATAATGCACATATCATTTCATCCTGCATTGCCAGTACAGGCCAAGATTTCCAGCAGTGATTTGGTGTACTGGGTACCTGTTATGACTAACCTTACAACAGCTTCTTTCAAGGAACTGCTGCACTCCTATTCTCACAAAATTCTGCCATTCAAGGTGGCATAAAATTTGTGACAGTTGTTGAGTAAGTATTTCGAATTATTTTCAGAAAAAGGCCACGGGAATGTTTGATTTGTAGATATTTTTCCATTACTGAGCTTCAGCTGGTGTTGCTGGGTGATTATGCCATGTAGCCGTCCACATACCATGACTTCTCTAGCAATAATTCTCGAGCTGAGACTACAGGGAATTTAAACTGCAAAATGCCAGGCATTTACTCACCTACAGGGACTCTAGAAATGGCAAACAGCAACACAGTGGTAGATGTTCCAAGAAGGAAGTAACCCAGTGTGCTGAGAAGAATACAAGCAAGCAGGGAATACCGTCTTCCTGCTATGTCACTCCAGCAGCCCTTTCATACAGCAGGAAATTAAGATTAGCTTTTTATACCATTTAACTATGCACAGTGAACAATCAGTACTTCTAAATTAAATTGAGAAAAGAGATCAAAGGACTGTCAATGAAAGCTTAATAAGCTTATTACACAACATTCCTAAGTGCTCAAAATCTGGAACTGATGAGCAAAGCTCTGCCCTGCTGGCAGTGCACCTGCTGGAACTATCATTCTATTTAATATCATGCATACAGCTTTTTAAAAAACAATTTCTCTGTTTTAAAAATACAATCCTGCAATAAACACCATGAAATAGTAGTAGCAGCTCTCTAAAAATGTTATCACAACCGACCACAAATATTTCTTTGCAACAATGGTTGCTATGTACTAGACACCTGTTGAGCATCCTAAAAGGAATGATCTTAGCTATGAGGAATTCATCATCTGAGTGTAGACAAGTGGGAAGTATTTATGAGAAGGGTGAACAGTGAATTTGCACGTAGCACGCTTATAAATCAGCTTGATTGCAAACAGGAAGCTTAATAAAGCAGGCAATAGTCTTGCATAACAAATCCTGAAACAGTTTTTTCCGTGGGATGCTCAAAATCTGCTCTTTTGGAAGCTAGGAGGTATCAGGGTAACATTAAAGGTGTTCCTGGCTAAATGTAGGGACCTAAGGTATTAATAAGTAAAGCACACATTCAAGAGGTTCAGCCTTGACATTTAGTCTTTGTACTCTTGCTTAGAATAGGATGTAAAAAAATCAAAAGCTAATGGAAAACAAAACCAAACAAATCCCAAAGGCATAATACATGAATTTAGGCCATATGGCAAATTATGGGGCACTGCGCATTAAGCAGGGAAAGCAAACAGTAGGTAACAGGCTTATGAAGAGCTGACTTGTGAGACTGCTTTTTGGACAGGCTACTGCACTGAAGAAAACTGCTTTACTAGCACCAACACTGAGGAGAACCCCATGTGACTGTGACGTGCTCAGTAATGTACAACTGAGCCCAAAATCTGGATTCCTGATTTTGACTAAAGACTGTATTCTGTTTAGTTCTGAAAAATTTGATGATTCCCTACAAAGGAAACAAACATTTTCCACACAAACTAAAAACTGGATCCACCAACCAAAAATGCTTATATGAACACTATAAGCATTTTAAAAATTTCAAGAAACACTCATTAACCTCATCCTTTTTTCCCCTAAAATCCGCAGAAATACCAACATACTTAGGAACACAGTGTTAGAACTCACCACAAATGTGCTGGAAAATAGTTGCATTATACCATAGAGAGATCCTAAAATAAACAAGTAAAATATCAATGCTAAAAATTAAACTGAGGTTTTGGGTTTTTTTAATGAAAACCACACAAAATTTTTAAATGAGGCAACATGAGAGAAACTTGGCAAATAATTTACTAGAAGAATAAGAAGAGCGAGCAGGACAAACCAAGGGCGAAGTTTAGCATATAAACAAAGAAATAGTTGTACAAGTTTTCAGCAGAAACTATGTAATGAAGAAGGACGTTGCTTTGTATGATGTATTAAACATCGGCATTCACAATCACTTTGTCAGAATCAGGAGAGAACTTCCTTACTGGGAGGCACTCATTACTTTCCATTTGGCACTCCAACATGTTACAAGGTACCACAGAAGCCCTGAAGAAACCACAGACCCTCCTCTTTCATTTTGGAGGCTGAGTTTAGTATTATAGCAGTTTGTAACAAGAGAAGCCGCAAAAAAAAGCAGAAAGAAACATCTGCCAGCCTTTTTTGTTTATAAGAATACACCTCAAAACCCAGTTTCTTTTAAAGTTAAAAATCAAAGCAAAGCAGACTGTTGAAATGAAACATACTTTTGATAAATTGCTACTTTAAATAATACTCTGACAACTCAGAGCAGAACCAGAATTATTTCATGAAAAGTGCTAAATTTCATTGAAAATAAAAAAGCAAGGTAATAAAAACTGAATAGCAGATCCCATGTCAACTATACATAGCTATAAAGAATATCATACACCATACTCGTATCATTAAATAAGAACTTTAGAACCATGGAACTTCATCTTACCACTTCATTTTTAAGACAAAACTCCAAACCTTCAGAATTTACTTGTAAACACTCCTTAAAGATGATAAATATTTTGCCAAAAGACAGCTGCAAGGAATTTAATCAAACTGGGAGCAATCATGGGCTTTGGAAAGCTCAGGAGAACCAGCTGCAGAAGTGCTGTTTGCAAAGCTTGTAAATAACAACAAAACTAAAAGCAACACCTCTGGCTTCCAGAGTTGCTGAGCTGTGAATTCCTGAATGCTGGAAAAGCATCTGTACAAGTGTTACTGCAAGATTTCCTTGTTCTTTCTAAAAATTCTCTTTTTCAAGCACCTGCTTTTGGCTACTATCAGTACACGAGTTTGGACAGGTGTTTGGGCCTAACACAGTATGGATGCCCTTACAGTTCTACTTGGAAATCGGTCTTTTTATTATGCTAGTAGCAAGGAAGAACCATGTTACAATCTCCAATTTGCAGTATGGCATAATCCGCTTCACATTATCTTATTCTTTGGGCAATCAGTCAAGTACTGCAACTCACCTATTATTCCAGCAACTGTATGACTTGCTCCTAGAGATTTTATATGAAGGTTCATGAAAGGAACAACCATACTCACACCAAATAAATCCTGAAAAGAAGGCAGGAAAAGTTTTAATAACTGATCCTTTTTACAAAGATGATAGCAACCTGGCTTAATAACAGTAAACATTAAAAAAAAATTAATTCTTTCCATATCAATACAAGATTAAAATAAAATTTTTCATGGCCAATGTGGTATGCTGTAACCTCTACAATGCATCCAGTATATAGAAAATTACAAAACCACATAAACTGAAAGATAAAGTATAGCCTCACAGAGGAGTTACATCTATGGGAATGGCAATCCTCTTTGCCCCTCCAGATACAATCATTCTGAAGATATATATTTAAACATTAAATATTCCTTTAATATATATTTAAACTCTTATCTTTTTTAACAAGAAAAGTACTTGGTACCTGTATTTTAAATGCAAAGTGGCCTGTAATTTCAATCACCTAAAAATACTTTTTACTTGTGCAATGAGAGTATATTTCGAAAAACTACAGTATTTTAACTGTCAACCACAATGGGGAAGAAGCTCTGGTAGGTCTAAACATACCTACAGACTGTCTTTGTGTATAACTTGAGAAATGCAGTGAAAAGACAGAAAAAAGAAAAAAAAAAAAAGAAAAAAAAAGCATAACTGAAAAATGTTTTGTGAGAGGAGGGCAAAGGACACTGCCCATCCTGAACAGCACAAAAATCTCCTACTTGTTCCTTTTGATTTTTTATCTTTTGTTAAGATGATGACATTGAGCCAGCGGTTCTTTCACTACTACTATTTGGCACAGCCTACAGTGTCCTATATCAGAGCAGAGCCTTACAGAAGATCTGTTGGAGCAAGATCACCTTTTATCAGTGACTGCTTGAGCTAAACTAGGCTAGCATTTCACAGCATGGCCCAAAGCCTGAAAAACTCTAACAGTGTATCACTAAGTCAATTCTCACACAGTATGCCATTAACTATCTTTCGATGAATGAAGTTAAGACGAGGTTAGAATCAGTGTTATATACATGAGCAAACAGAGCACATGACTTAGGAACATCTTCAATAACACAATCTTAGGTGTCACCTACAGACCTGAAGAGAGGTTCAATGACTTCATTGTCATTGATAGAGACATTAAGAAGGACAGGTCTCAGAATATACTCTGGCAGTGTGTTGTGGGCATGCAGGTATAGCAAGACCCATTAACCACTATCCTCTGATGGGTAGTTATTTCTCATTTCACCTATAATTTCTCATGTCAAACGATAAATACATTGTGTCTGCTTGGTTACAGGAAGCTTGCATCCCAGGCAGCAGATCTTTATGATGATATTTCACCACACTCTACACCCTCTAACAGGACACTCCTTGGGCAACTTCAGTGTGTACTTCTGCTCGGTGCAGTGAGGTATGACAGAGATGGAGAATCACAGTGTTTATAAGTGAGCTAAGAAGCAAAGTTTGTTCTAATGCACCTTTTCCTGGAATGTTTGGTCCAGGACCCAGGCTGTTTCTACTGCCCAACCTAAAGGTCGGTGAGAGAACATACCCACGTTTCGCACTGCAAATTTGTACTCATTTTGCATTCATTTTCCAAGTTATCCATTTGAATTTTAAACTAACTAAATGACATTTTTGCCAAGGCTCATGAACCGCTACAGAATACAAAACTTCTTTAAAGCCTGTACGCTGTGGTCTTGCAGTAAGGGGCGCCTTTTTTTTTTCCTAGAAAAATAATTGACTTTTTTTTGATGGTTGGTGTGTTGTTTTTTTTTTTGGTTTGTTTGTTTGTTTTTTACGTTTACACCAACTACCGGTATTTCAAGCAAACAAGGTACAGCTCTCTGACTAGCCCAAGGCAAGACTTCGCTTTAAAGAGCACTGCACTGTTCAATTTCATTCACAGGGTAACCCCATACATTTTTATCAAACTGCACGCAGTTTGCACGGATAAAACAACACCGCCGCTGCAAACGACTGTCGCTACAAACATTTAAACGCAAAAAAAAAAAAAAGGCAGCTGAAGAGACGGACTTCATAACCCAGTAGCTTTATCTGCGCCGGAACGGGGGAGCCCCGGGACTCGGCCGGGCAGCGGTAAAAGACACGGGGCGGGCGGTGTTGGTGGGGGCGTCTGCCCGACACCGGGCTTTGCAGCATCTCCTGACAACCCTGACGGGACCTCAGGGCTCCGGGTCCGGCTGCCGGGCTGTGCCCCCTCACCTGCCTCCAGCACGGCCCCTCCAAAGGCTGCCCCGGAGCCGTGAGGCCGGGCAAGCACTCAAGTGAGGCGGGGAGACTTCCCCTCCCCAAGCACGCCCGCCCGTTCCAGGCGGCGCCGGAAGGGCGCCATGGCCACCGCACCCCGCCTCCCCGCTTACCAGGAAGCCCACCACGTAAAGGCACCGCACGAAGCGGCCAGACGCCGCCGAGCTCCTGGCGGCTCTCCGGCCTCCATCCCTCTCCTCCATCCGGCCAGCGGCGGCCGCCGGCCCGCAGCCAGCGGCGGCGCGGGGCATGCGCAGTGCCGGCAGCGGGGCGGGAACATGGCGGCGGCGGCACAGGGAGAGTGGAAGTAGTACAAGCTCTCGGGGTTTTCTTTACATTAACAAGTGTATTCTTTGTGTTTTTTTCTCTCTCTCTCTTTTTTTTTTTTTCCTTTCAGGTGGGGAGAAGCAGGAGTAAGGATCCCTGCCCCCACCCCCCCCCAGGACTTTGTCCTTTCTGCCTCTTGCCTGTTTGTGTGTGGAGAGTTTTGCAACGAGTCACCTCAGGGCCGAAGGTTCTAATGAAAGCAGGAACAGCGAGATAGGGTGGAGGGGCTTTAGAGGCAGAAGTATACCCTGGGATCTGTTCCGCCTGGAGAAGAGGAGCCTGAGAGGGGATTTTATTTATGCTTATACATGTCTCAAGGGTGGGTGTCAAGATGAGACCAGACGCTTTTCAGTGGTGCCCAACGATAGGATGAGGGGCAGTAGGCACAGACTGAAACATAGGAGTTTCCATCTAAACACAAGGAGGAACTTTTTTACTTTGGGGGTGCCAGAGCGCTGGAACAGGCTGCCCAGAGAGGCTGTGGAGTCTCCTTCTCTGGAGACATTCAAGACCCCCGGACACGTTCCTGTGCAATCTGTTCCAGGTGAACCTGCTTTAGCAGGCGGGTTGGACTAGGTGATCTCCAGAGGTCCCTTCCAACCCCAACCGTTCTGTGATTCTCTGAATGTAGCAGCAGGTCCCCTGCACTATTCTCTTGGTTGATGTAGAATGATGACTTTGGAACCTATGTGCCTCAGGGCCTGCCTCAATCATGGGGAAAAGCAGCCATGTCCCGCTGCCTGTGCTATGGCTTGGTCCTCCTATGGGGCTCAGCCAGGTGCCTTCATCATGTGTTTCCTGTGACAAAATGTTTTCCTGCCTTGTTACATGGCTGGTGGTTGTGGCACTGAGTTGGGGAATAAGGGCATCCCTCTTTCTGCTTAACAGGTATGCTGCTGTGCTGCGTTTCCATTAAAGTCAGGGATAGCTGGGATTGTGGATGGCTATTATGTTATAATGTTTTTGCATCACAGAATCACAGAATAGTTTGGGCTGGAAGGGACCTTTGAAGCGCATCTAGTCCAACCCCGCTGCAATGAGCAGGGACATCTTCAACTAGATCATATTGCTCAGAGCCTCGTCCAGCCTGGCCTGGAATGTCTCCTGGGATGGGCAACTTGTGCCAGTGTTTCACCACCCTCATAGTGAAAAATTTCTTCCTGAATCTCTCTTCCTTTAGTTTAAAATCATTACCCCTTGTCCTATTGCAACATAAAATGATATTCCCAAATATCTGAGGTGCACAGGTGAAAGCGATTGTCACATGCAAAATACCTTTTATGTTGAAGGGCAGAGGAGTTTTTTTTCATACAGTTGCTAGGCCAGGGATCAGTGAAAGGGCTGCAGTTTTAAACACTTTGAAAAATGCACAAGAGAACAGCAGATGCTTTAGCTTATTTTTAATTATCAGTAAGAAGAAACTTTTGGAAAACAGTGACTTTAAAAAGTTAGGACTAGTTGGTAAAGTCTGAGAATGATCAATCAATAACTGACAATAGGATAACTTCAACTCTATCTCCATGTTTTCAGAATAAGTAAATATTACAGGATTGAGGGTCTCCAGCACAGGTCACAAAAAAAGAAGGAAACATGGTTTTCCTTATGGTTATGAAGAATTAAGCTCAACAAACAAACAAACATGAAAACAAAACAAACCCCAACAAAACAAACAAACAAAAAAACTCACAACCCCCAAACAACCCCGAAACTGGAAAACAAGACATATTCCTAGATACTCAGTTTACTTATAAGCTACTAAGGCAAAGTGTATTCCAGCGTATGCATAAGGACAAAGATGTTATCAGAGTCTCCAAAATAACTCAATTGTTGAATATCCCAGTGGCTGTGATATTTTTATAGTTGACTTAGCCAATATATTATCTTAGTTTAGTTCCCTGAAGCCATCAATTTACTTTGAATAACAAATCCTCTGGGTGAGTTTTTAAAATTCTTGATGTAACACTAATGGGGATCACAGTTGCATTCCTCTGAAATGGACAAAATGGTTGCAAGATATTTAAATATCAGAGCATCATGGGAATTGACACTACGTTGCTTAATATTGCACTAATATTACCATTGGTCAGTTTGACAGAAGAAATGGAAAAGGGCTGATGACTCGTCAGGGGAAACGATTAAAGAGGTGGAGGATTAAAAGATGTTGCAATAGTATAGGTACTGTTCCTGGGTTATAAGGCGGATTGATTCCTATGCTAACATTGAGCCCAAATGAAGTTTTTGAGGTTATATGTAAATGTCAGTCTCTGCGGTAAGCCTCAGAAACCATAGTTAGCAATTCTGCCTTCTCAGATTGTGAAGGTCAAAATGGTCTAATACAATGTGGACAAGATATTGTAGGCAGGAGTACTGAATTCCCTGGCAATGAAAACTCTCTTAGTTTTGTCTGTTATTTCCAGCTATCTCCATGCAGAATTGCTTGTAAAGCAGAAAATAACCGAACTTTTTGATGCTCCAATAACATCTTCAGTTTTTTTTCATGGAGAAAAAAAAAATTAGAAAACATTTAGATATCTTTTCCTCTACCAGATCTCTTACTGCTCTTGTATTGCCAAACTTGATTAGGTTATTAAAGAATTGTGCGTATTGCATGTTTACTTCTGTATAATGTATAAGAAAAGGGCATTAATATGTGGTAACACAGGAAATACTTCTGTTACCTTTGAACTGAAGGCAGATGGTTCCTGCTGCCTTGGAGGTTCCCACTCATGCTCTGTCGTTGAAATTACCAGATCTAAGATAAAGGCTTCCAAATAAAGTGATGATATGACTGACAAGGGAGTTGCCTAACAAACAATTAAAGGAATGAAATACAATGAAGACCATTTATCATAGTCTGAAGGAAAATAGAAGCAGTCTAATGTATTTTGGGGGCAGAATTACACAGCTGGTTAATTAAAATTACACTGTCAGTGTAATACATTTACATTATATTAAGGTATTTGACTCGTTGCTATTTCATGGTATTTGCCTTGTTACTGGACGATTCTTTAAGGTAGTGGAGCAATACATACTTGGAACTGGCAAACAGCATGTGGATTCAGAATTGTTTGATGTGTCTCCAGGCTGTATTTGTGAATGGATAATCTTCCCTGGAGAAAAAGTATGTCTAAATGGTCCTCTTGTTTCTCATTCTTTTACCATGACCTGGAAGAAGAGGTAATCAAAATTATTGATATTATGGGTAATGCTAGGACCAGGAAAATGATGCAGACTACTGACATAATGCAATCTGAGTACTTCTCTCTCATGACATATGAGTATTCTAAGTATAAAGACAACTGGAAACAAAGCATTAAGGCCGCGCTTAGAGGCTGCCCCTCTCTGTTGTGGCAGTCAATGATTATGAGATGAACTTGGTAGGCACAGTAAATAATCATTGACCATAAGTCTTTATTGCTGTTCTGTGGCCCAGAAAGCAAACTCCATCTTTTGATAATAAATAAGGGAACCTCAAGTAGAAAAGCAGGAAAACTTTATTATCAGTTATTTGGATGGATACTAATCACAGAATCATAGAATTGTTTTGTTTGGCAAATACCTTTAAGGTCGACGAGTTGAGCTGTTAACCAAACACTGCCAAGTCCGCCTCTAAACCATGTCTCTAAGAACATCATCCGTGTATCTTTTAAACACCTCTAGGAATGGTGGCTCCACCACTTCCCTGGGCAGCCTGATCCAATGTCTGACAACCCTTTCCATGAAGAAATTTTTCCTAATATCCAATCTAAACCTCCCCTGGCACAACTTGAGGCCATTTCTTCTTGTCCTGTCACTTGTTACTTGGGAGAAGAGACCAACCCCCTCCATGCTACAACCTCCTTTCAGGTTGTTGCAGAGAGCGATCAGGTCTCCCCTCAGCCTCCTTTTCTCCAGGCTGAACAGCCCCAGTTCCCTCAGCCGCTCCTCATCAGACTTGTGCTCTAGGACAATGTTGAATGAATGAAGAGGGTTCAGAAAAAGAGACTTTAATGGCAGAAAGAACGTTTCTTACGGTGTCAGGCTGCTGCAGATGGGACAGTCCTCAGGCTTGCCTAGTGGGCTGTTCTTGCCTCAAATTATGCATGGGATGAGAACTAGTCCAGGGGAGAATGCTTGAGGTTCAGTTTGGTAATGAGGAGAAGGGGTGAAGGATCTGCAACCCTTTACTACAAGCATCCGCTGTGGCAAATGCGTGGTGTCACCTGCCAAACAAGGGGTTGTGGTGGTCTGCAGCTGCCCTTCTGCAGCCAGCTGCGTGGTTGTGTGTGCTCCAAGCCAAAGTGAAAGCTCTGGTGGAAGTCATCTGAAATCTAAGAAAGTTTTGAAGAAAAGATCCTTTTATTACTTCAACAAGGGAGAAAATTTTAAACCTTATAAATTCTTAAATAAAGTTCATAAAATAATTTTGTAAGACAGGTCTAAGACAACTATAGGAATTTATTGCAGTAAATGGAACATATTCTTGTATTCCTGCATTACAAATAGGTAAGGTCAAGACCCCAAATGTACAATTTGTCATCAAATTTAGCAAATCTAACAGTGACTTATTTCATTCTGGTTTACCGCTTCAGTTCATTAGTGTAACACTGAACAGCCATTTCAACTTTTCATATACAAATTGAGCCCAGTAGAAAAAGTTACAATCCAGCGGTCCAGAACATTTTAAGAGATACTGGAAATGAACTTGAGTATAGCATCTGCTGTTGAAGACTTGTAAAGTGTAATCTGTCTGAAAAGATCTGCAGATTAAAGAAATGTGGAAAGAAACCTTTTAATTGACTCCACCCTCAAAGCTCTAAGTGCTGGTGGGCATGACAGGGTGACTTAGAAAGCATTTCTAAAACTTTTCAAAGGAAGAAATTGTTTTGGATGTTGGGCCTATTTCTCCCCTTCTGGAGTTTTCTGTGGCAGCGTAAGTGTAGCTTTCTATATTTCTTTCAATTCGAGTTTAACTGATAAAATAAATATGCCAGGAGTGATATAGATAGCTGTTGATCCTGCTCTGGAGCAGAAGATGGCCTGGATTACTTTTGTTGACTTCAGTCAATTTCCTGTCGTACTGCAGTACCCTGATTTCACACACACCCCCAACCTCTGATATTTATCTTTTTTTTTTTAACCTCTGGAACTCTGTAGAAGCTGGAAGTATACAGAAAGGAGTGGAGGCTAGTTGCTCAGACTTTCCGAATAGAATCCTAAAATATGTACTAAAGTGTCTGTGCAGTAGATGGGAGGAGTTACTGCCTCAGAATGAGATTCATCGTAGCTTCCTGCTGTGGAAGGACCCCTGTAAGACAGCAATAGAAATGGTGAAGAAGGGTGAAACTCTTAATTTCTGACTGTTTCTGGGGTGCAGGCACATAGTGATTTCCATGGGAAGTTGCCTGGAACACCTCCTAAAATTAGGCAACTTGCTGATTTCTGTGAAAATTGTAGATGGGATGAGTCATTCCTTTAAAGCACCACAGGAAACATTAGCGGTATTGGCCTGGCTTTCCTACAATTGTAAGAAAGGTTTAGAGCACTCACCAAGGATGTGAGGAACTGTGATGCACCTTCTTGTACCTCTGATGGTTCTAGTTATCTTTCCCAACTTGCAGGGACATGAATTCATCACACTTTGAATCAGTGTTATGATGCAATTAAAAATTATCATGCTGATATTTTTACCTATTTTATTCAATTTAGATTTAATTTAAAATAATGTGGAACAAGATATATGAAACAGTGACCCACTCACAGTCAGACTGAAGTTTTCCCTTCCTTTCTGTGGCTGAATAAATCTGTGATGCTTTGTAGAGTGTCAAAGTCCTGAACACAGACAGGGCATGAATCAGGGTCCAGATGGGATATACACCCTGCAGCTTTGTTCATCAGGGTGGCTGCAAGTCTGTCACATGTTCCTGCAGATGCATGTTGCACCATAGAATAATGGAATCATAAGATAGTTTGGGTTGGAAGAGAACTTCAAAGATCATCTAGTCCAACCCCCTGCAATGAGCAGGGACATCTGCAACTAGATCAGGTTGCTCAGAGCCCCGTCCAGCCTGGCCTGGAATGTCTCCAGGGATGGGGCATCTCCCACCTCTCTGGGCAACCTGGGCCAGTGTTTCACCACCCTCAGTGTAAAAAATTTCTTCCTCATGTCTGGCCTGAATCTCCTCTCCTTTAATTTAAAGCCATTACCTCTTGTCCTGTCGCAACAGACGCTGCTAAAAAGTCCATTCCCATCTTTCTCATAGGCTCCTTTTAAGTACTGAAAGGCCACAATAAGGTGTCCCCGTAGCCTTCATCAGATTGTTCTAATAGAAATGTGAGGGAGAGGTTGTAGTTTTCATTGCTTCCCACACAGCAAATAAGCAGAATGTGTGATATAATCTATGGATATATAAAACAGTGTAGATATAATGGCTCATAAAGAAGATAATTCTTGTTGGTTTATTAGGGTTTCTGTTGAGGCTGTTGCTGGGATATGGGCTGCTTCTGTCTTTAGGTCAGAAGAAAAGTATTTACCATCATCTATCTCTTCATAAGCTTAGTATAGCTCGTGCAGGATGAATGACTTAGTGGTACCTGTGTTCAGAATGGCTTAATTTCTTCCATGTGTAGAGAACTTGCACTCTCTACAATCTCTATTCAGGTTTTACATGAGCCAATGATGTGCCCTTGCTTCAAAAAAGGTGAATGTATCCTAGTCTGCATTAGGCAAAGCACTGCCAGCAAGTTGAGGGAGATGATCCTTCCTCTCTACTTAGCACTGGTGAGGCCACACTTGGAGTTGTGGGTCCAGTTCTGAACTCCCCAGAACAAGAGAGACATGAAGATACTGAAGAGAGACCAATGAAGGGCCACTGAGATGATGAAGGAGCTAGAGCATCTCTCTTATGAGGAAAAACTAAGAGCTGAGACTGTTCAACCTGGAGAAGAGAAGGCTAAGGGGGATCTTTTAAATGTATATAAATACCTGAAAGGAGGGTATAAAGAGGACAGAGACAGATTCTTTTAGTGGTGCCTAGTGACAGGACCGGATGCAATGGGGACAACCTGAAACACAGAAGGTTCCATCTGAACATCAGGAAATGATTTTTACTTTGAGCGTGACAGACCACTGGAACAGGTTCCCCAGGGAGGTTCTCGAGTCTTCAGCCTGGAAGATATTCAAAAGCCACCTGGACATGGTCCTTCCTGGGCAACCAGCTGTCGGTGGATCTGCTTGAGCAGAGGGGTTGGACAAGCTGACCTCCAGAGATCCTTTCCAACCTCAACCATTCAGTGATTCTGTGATTTGTGGCATGATTTACTGTATTGTTACAATTAAAGTGGTCATATCTAATACTAGTTTTTTCAGGCCCCCTTTTAGTCAGTGGAGAACAAAAAAAAAAGTAGTTGCGCTTTTAGGGCATGATTCACTGCACATTGAAGTAGTCATCCAAAAATAGGTCAGATGGACTGTGCCAAAGAAGTGCCAATATGACTGTAAAGGAAACCTGAGGTGACCAGCTTAACTGGAGCCAGCTACCGTGCAGTTGTCTAGTGTTAGGTAAGGTGAAGCCCAGCCAAAGATTTAATGGACAATGTGTACTATACTCTGTGTGTCTGCCTGGCACACTGCTGACAGTTGATTGTGTAGGTGCCATGGATGACATATCGCCCAGCTGGGGACGAAGGACAGGATGAGGATCTGAATCAGCAGGTAAGGTGCTCCATCACTGTTCAGATTGTTTTTCTTCAACAGTAAATGGGCAGTGAGGTCTCAGAAGGACTCAGCTCTGAGGCAGCTGCTGAAATTGTTTCTTGGTGTGTAGTGAGAGATGCAGCCGGTTCTAAAAGGCTGTTTTTAGATCATGGACATATCTGCCAGCAGAGATGAGGAGCTGCCTGCCAATTCCAAACATACACACACCACATTTACTCAATCACATACAAACATAAACAAGCAAATAAACAACCGCTCCCTCCCATAAACTAATCAAGCTTTTTCTCTTTCAGATGGAAAAGAAAGAAACAGACAGCTTTTTTATTTTCTTTTTTTTTAATTTTTTTTTTTTCCATTTTTAAATACAAGGACCTCAGATACTATATTGAAGATACTATATTGATACTATATACTCAGATACTATATTGAAGCTAGAGCTATTTAGGTACATAAATAAACAAAATATGCTGATTTAGGAGTTAGTTTGGGCCTGTCTATCTGGAAAAGAAAAATAAGTGGAAATAAAATCGTAAAATTTTTGCTGGCTTTATTAAATGAGATTGGAATCCATCCATTATGTGAGGGCCTTCACACTATGAAACAACAAAATCAATGAATGTTGTGCTTAGTTGGCCAAATTGATAGTATGTTAAAACTGATATAATTACTTTGTTCTCATTATAGTAGGGATAAATGTGACTAAGTCACTTCAATTTTAGAATGCCAGTATTTCTGTAGAAATTTAGGAGTTTTGGAAGGAGTTCGGGAATGACATCGTTTAAGATTCAGAATTGTTTAATTGGCTTGATAAGCCTGGCCCTATTTTCACTGCCTTGATACATTCTCTGTTATTGAGGAACCTTCAGAATTGAATTGAAGAAAAAGTATGCTGAGACTTTCTGTGAGTATTCAAGTAGTGGATAATGTGAATTTCTAAGCTGACATAACAAGTCTTAACATGGCTTCTGATTCATTCCTGACATAGCTGGGCATAATACTGGAGATATCAGAGTGTTTGGAAGATAGCACTGCTGGAGAATGTGCCGTAAATATAAAAGAGAATAATTAAATTAGATCCTCCCAGGATGAACATGCTAAGTTGAGACCAGAGTGCGTGTACAGTATATTAAAAATAAATACTTTTACTGCACAGGCAGTAATTCAGCTGTCATTTGAATTCAGTGAAACTTCTCATGCAAACTAATTTCAGTGAAGCTACTCATGAGAGTAAGTTACTCTCATGCAGAAATGAGTTCATGGAGTTACTGATGTATTTCTGACCTGAAGCCAAGTGGGTGCAATAAGACTGAAACCAGCCATTTCAGTTCTTTTATTATTTGTGGTTCAGTGGCTGAGACTGGAGCTCTCTTTTTACTTCTGATGTAACACTGAAAAAGTTATTTTACCATTGTGTGCCACAGTTTCGTAGTTACAGGTATGAATGACAGTGCATAACCATCTTTGAAAAGAGCTTTGAGATTTTTAGACTAAAAGCATGAGAGTGAAATGTGTCTGTATTATTTTCAGTGCCAGAACTCACCAAATCCATGTTTGTCCTGTTTTGCAGTACTCATACAAAGCACTGTCCAGCTGGTGTTTTGTAGGTTGTAAATACCTGTCTGATAACACTGAAAAATAACATTATTTAATGTAAGCCAAATGGCATTATGTTAAGCAGCACATCAGAAATAATTCTTTTTTTTTGTTGTTTGTGTTTGTTTGTTTGTTTTTGTATAATAGATATCGTGAAGAACTTTGTGTCATTGATTTTGTTTATGTCATGACTATCTACATTTCTGTATTTCACTGAATAAAATTTCCTGATCTCTGGACCAATGCTTTGTAAGGCCACACATACAACAGCAAAATTGTTGGGGGCTGTAGCCCACTGAGTAGGATTCAGTTCCAGATGAAGACCTTTGCATTCAGATGTCTCCATGTGAAATAAAGGTCCGTGCTACCATTAGGGTGGATCGAGTTCTGGTTGAAACAGTCAGTAGTGCCTCCAGAATGACCTGACCAGCTAATGGGAGCTGTTTTCAGCTGTCTAGACAGAGGTATCTAGCATGACTTTTGGGTGGTGTGAACGTGGACTTGTAGCTGTCATTCAGGAAAAGTGCGGGTCTCCTCTAAGTCCTTTGTCATACCTGCCTGCCAAACGTAGATGTCTTAGACATCCTGGAGCATCCAATGGCAGAAGATGACATGATGACAACTGTATCCTTCTGTTTCAGGCTTGATTCTGTCACCTTCACATAGGCTCCTACTGCCATTTGAGGTGGTAGAGGGTACCTAGGACCCCTGCATGGGGCTGGCAGATATGGTTAAAATTGGGAGAGAAATATACTCTTCTGGAGTGGCAGCTAAAAGCCAGCAGGATGCCCTGGGAAGCAGCTGGAGCTGGGTGTCTGCCTGAGTGATGGCACTGAGCTCTCTGTGATCCAGGTTGTGCTGAGCTGCTCTCCAGGCTCCACTGACTGTATTGATGAGATCACCATTGATTATAATGGAAAAGCATCCAGCTCATGTGAAATTGTCTGAATTTTGGCATGTTAGTCCTGAACTAAATAATTTTTTTTTTAATTGGTATTTTGGAAACATTATTCTAATCCCTAAGTAAATATTTTCTAAAATATGCCTTATTTTCTTTTATAGCACATTCTGTGTGCTCTTATTTTTCCTAAATATTTTTTTTTTTAAATTTCTTTAATAACATAAAAACCAGTAAAATATCACTTTGTGCTATAGCAGAAAAACATCATTTTCCAAAGTGATGTTTCCAAACATGGCTTTCTGCTATAGAAAAGTGAACCACGTCAGTGGCTGTCAGGGAAAGCAAATATTGCAAAAGTGTCTGGCTGAAAGTTCATTTACTGTTCTGCGCTCACTGAAATTGTTCGTTGCAAAACAGCCACAAAGTATTAAATGTGTTTGTGTAGGAAGTTAGTATACTATCAAGTCTGGATAAAATATGACTTGTAACAAATGCAAATGTGGGATTAGGCAGATAATGTAGTGTTATAAAAACACTCAGGACACATCTCTGGTTCCTCTGTCTGGAAATGCGGAGAGGTGGTAGGTCTTTTCCTTGGTCTCCTTGAATACGCTGCTGCACTCTCCACACAGATACAGGGATATTGGAAGTTGGAGTCCCTCTGGAGACCTAAACCTGTTGCAATAATATTTTGTGACAAATATCTTCTGGAGTAAACTGACTTTGTCCTTCTCTTGGTCTCAGAATTTCTCAGCATGGGAAGTCCGTTTTTTGGGGGTAAGGGCTGCAGGATCTGGTATATGATGAACTCAGCAAATCTCTACAGGAGCATGGCCTGTACTCCACAAGAAATGTTTGGGAAGGCCTGCTTGGCATGAAAAAAAGTTGTTGGAAAAGTCGTCTTCTTGTGCAGTGAGGCCTTGAAATTTAAATGTGTTACCTCGTCACCTTCCAAAATGGCCAGAGTACACGTATGGGAAAGTTTTTCAAAAAGGCTGAGGTTTCTTTATGAGGTGCTGGGAGGTGTGCTATAGTAGTTGGTTTCACTTTTTCATCTTTAGAATAGCCTTTATTTTTTTTTTAATTGCATACTTTTGTGATATATGCGTATAAACTAAATGTGAACAAATTAAATAGTTAAATGCTTAGTTTAGTGTTGTTAAGGCCATTACTTTAAGATGTAGATTTTTAAATCTAACTGCATTTCTAATAGAAATTAGGATTTTTCAAAGGCATCTCTGCAATTTGGCTGCCATGTTCTAAACTTCCATAAAAAAATCTCAATCTCCATTTAGTAACATGACTTATAGTAACTTCCAAGGCATTGCATGTGTCTCCTTCCCTGCTAGCAGACATGGAAACATTCATCACCAAGCATGAACTTTGGAAGTTCTTGCTGCAACTGTGTGCCCCGTAACACAATTCACGTGGATGGCCAGAGCCATCGCAACTCCATCACCATCTGCATCTCCACTGATGTTCATGCAACAACTGCAATAATATTTCAAGTCAATCCCTGATTAGTTAGGGGAAGGTCAGCTATTTCTGACTGGCCTCACCCAGACAGAGAAACAGAATGAAGCTCTGCCATCAGTGTCCTAAAATAGAAGGCCCTTTTCAACTGTCAGGCTTGAGTCAGCCACATGGAACACAAATTAGGAGACACAAATTGGCTCACAGGGCATTGGGAAACACAGGCAGAAAGTCAAGCGAAGAGAAACTTCTTCAGATATGAGCTGTATTCTCCAAACAGCTTTTTAGTCACTTAGTCACTTTCCCAAAACTTTTATTTATTTTACTGCTTCATCTTAAGTAATTTTAAAAGTACTTTTTTTTTTTTTTTTTTTAAAATATAACTTTGATAATGAAACTGAGTGTGGGGATATTTTTTGGAGGCTTCTTTGCAGCTCTGGGGGTTTTACTTTTTTTGGTGGCATTTGGAACTGATTATTGGCTTCTTGCTACAGAAATAGGAAGGTGTTCAAATGCATCTGAAGATGCTGGGGTTAGTATGGTCATTTTTATTTATAATGAGAATTATAAATGTAGGTTTCTTGGATGTATTTATTTTGTAAGAATTTACTTCTCTATGAACTTTGGAATAAGCTCATTTTGACTTTCTGGAGTCTTACAAGCCTGCTTCAAGACCTCTTGTAACCAATTCTAATCAACTCTAAAATTAATTTGTCTTTTGTGATACTACTTTTGCAACATGAAATTCTTTCAAAGGAATTATAATAATTATATATTGTTTGATAATGGCTTCTTTTTTATTTTTGATTTCGTCCCCATAGGGAGAGAAGGCCACTTTCCATCATGAAGGTTTCTTCTGGAGGTGCTGGTTTAGTGGAAATGTAGGAGAGAATAATGCTAGCATGTGGAATTTCTGGTACAGTAAGTATCTTTACATTATATACAGTAGTTTGTTCTCAAAATGTTTTTTTTTTTTTTTTTTCTTCTTCTTATGAATTGCCAGATTTCATATGGCTTCTATGCTGGTCAGGTTCTTCAGCTACTCTAAAATAAATTATTGACAAACATTTCTGTAATCTGTACTAAAAGAAGCCCTGAGACGAAATCATACATATTTAACTATCATCTTATACAGTGAGTGTTATGGCTGTACTGTTAACCTGTTAACCATTCTTATCAGGACAGCTTCTTGTGATTTATAGTTAAACAGACTGTTTATTTCTGTAACATAGGACAAAAGAGGTTAGTGGTTAGAATGGTCCATGAATTTTTCCTTGGAGTTTCTCCAACTAGTTCTATGAGGGGGTTAAGGAGGCCAATTCCATTGTGAAAATGGTGTAGCACACATCATCTCCAGAAGAATCCCTCTACTAAATTCACAGATGGCCCTTTGCTTTCTTTCACTACATGCCAGGATTCTGGAAGATCAGAGAATATCTTCCAACCAAAATCCTCCATGAAGAAGAGGTCAAGCAAAACTTTTCCTGTCTCTGACTGTACCTCTGAGGTACAAAGCTCCCTGTCCTTTTTGCAAGTTTTCCACAATCCTTGTGAAATGCAGGTGCCATCATACAAATTTGACCTCAATAACCCACATTCTGTTAAAGTATTGCTTGGTTTTCGGTGGCAAATGTAATATTCACTGTAGTTAATTTCCCCTTGTTATTTATCTGGAGAATTCTGTGGTCAAGCTATAGTCAGCTGTTATCTTTTGCAAGGAAGAAGGTGATGTTTTTATAAGCTTTTAATATAAGGAGTGAAATTACCCTTCTTTGGAGATATTGATTCCATAGACTAAAGTCATATTTGTGGAGACTGTAAACTTTCTGAAGATGATTGATACTTTTCACTGTTCTTTCACAAGAGAAAAAGTAATTTCCTGGTGTGCTGTGGTTTGTTTTTTGTTTTTTCTGGGGCATGCAATAATGAGATGGACATAATTAATCCTCACAAGAGAAAGGTACATGTGCATATAAAAGCATACCTATGCATTGCATATAAATTGCAGTGTGCCTTCAGCAAGGCTGCTTTACTGTTCCCGTAATACAAATCTGTACTGCCCTTTAAGGAATATCCTTGGCTGGATAACAAGGCTGGTATCTCTTATCAAACCAAATACACTCTAAGCTATTGACTGGGAAAGAACCTGGAATCTTGACCTACAAAACTCAGTTTGCCCGTTGAAGAACAGGCTTAAAATACTTTATTGTTAAGGCAGTAAAACATTAATCTTCAGTTTTATTTCACTTTTAGCTAACCAGTCACCTTCTAAGAATTGTACACATGCTTACCTGTCACCATTTCCTCTTATCCGAGATGAACACAACTCAACCTCCTATGACTCTGCAATCAGTAAGTATTTTTTTGGCTGCAAATGGATACAATGCCTATAGTTTCAAAAAAACAATCTGAATGCTTCAGTATAAAACTGCATTATCGCTCCACACAGTTTAATTAATAGAGTTTTGGTGTTTCATACTTCTCATCATTTTACAACACACATATTTAAACCACTTAAATGAATGCTTAGCTTTAAGCATGATGGCAGAATGGAAGTAATTTCTTAAATAAGAGACATTTCCTTTTTTAGTGCTTTTTATCCAACATGAAAAGTAACTTCCTTGGGGTGAATGCATTAAAGAAGTACTTCTTCTCATGTATTCCATTTTTTTAAAATAAATAACCACATTTGGAAATATATCGCATTTTTACTTTATGAGGAAGGAGCAGCAGGGCTTTGATACTGTCTAAATTTATTCAACTAACTCACATATACTGCACCAACCACTGGTTGTGCAAGCTTTGCTCCGTTGACACTATAGGGACCTAAGGCTCTGCAATTGCTCTGAACAGTGTTTGCCATAGATGAAACAATGGAGCCTAAGAGTGTAGCAATGGGCTGTTTTGTTTTGTGAACCAAGCTGGTTTTAAATATATATATGTATATATATTCTTAATAATAGTTCAAAATCCTTACGATGTTTAATGGAGATATTAATATGAAAAAACTCTAGTGCAGTAACAAAATCTATATGGAAGGTATACAGTAATTAAAAACCTTGCATTTGATTGATACATGGAAAGATCTGGTTTTATGACTTCACTTAAAAATATTGGTCACATTTCAGTAGATCAAGGGCTTTGTGTGACTGTATGTGAAGTAAATCACTTCTGACACATTTTATACAATTTTTTATATAACTTGTGATGTGTGGATGCTGAATATCCCAGAGCTCACTGACTCAGCGACTTGAGTGATCCCTTCCTGTCCCAAAGCTGTAATTATCCATTTGCTAACTTCGAAGTATCTTCAGAAGCCAATTTTTATGCTGCAGACCTGAAAAAGAAAAGAAGTTGGACTGATAGGTATTCTGTTAATCTTTAGAAATGATGAAGTGTTTGTCCACGCAGAATTCAGACCTCACCATTCAGAAATCTAATCTGTAACTTCACAGCACATCTAGAACAGTTTATCTTTTCATTTGAAAGTGACAGAATCATCAGCTCCTAATAATCTGGACAGACTTTGTATTCCACCATTCACTCGTACTTTCACAAAGGATCCTCAAATTATACTGCATGATTACATAGAAATGGACAAACAAAGAATAAGGAAAGGAGAAGGAATATCATCAAAATTTTAATTAATTTTAGTTAATGTTTGCCAAAAGAACCACTACTCAAATATAATTTTCCTATCTATATTTCATATTAGGAGTTTAAAAATAGACAGAACTGTACTATAGATGCTGGCCCAGGTAGAGTGTATTCAGAGCCATTCCTGCTATATAAATAGATACACTTGGATTGCTTTCAAGCTCATTAAAACTGAAGAGGCTTTTTTTATTCCTCCAGTTCATTTTCAGCTTCCAAGTTGAGTTATTTACTAGGGCAGGTATGCTTGTTTGAGAATCTTTCACAACTTTTCATGAAGAAGGTTATGTCATTGTCTGTTCTGTTAGTTGAAAACTTGTTTGTTCTTCAGTCTAGTTTGACAGTCCTGCCCATGATATTTGGCAAACAAGTTTTTAAAACCTCGCTGCAACTGCAGTTGCTAAATTAAGAAATACTAAAAGGTTATCCTCTTCTTGATTCACAGTAGAGGAAATGCTTCTCTGTAAAAGCCAGTGGTGAAAGCCCTTGGTTTGAATTAATGAAGAACAAGATTTCATCAACTATTTGTACATCCAGTTGGCTGCATCTAATACCGTACATCAGCTAAGCATAGAACAAAAGGGCACTACCAAAGATTGAGGTTATTGTCTCTTTGTTGTTTTTTTGGTTTTTTTTTTAATTATACTACTGTTTCTTGATATAATATTATCATTTACATGGCTCATATAGCTTTCTCAATGTACTCACTTTTGGGGATTAAAAAAAAGAAATCTCCCACACAGGTTTATCACTATGTTTTTAGTGAGTTCCTCAAGTCTTATTTTTAATTAGGAGTGGATAAGAAAAAATATCCTGTCATCTGAAAAATACTTAGTTGTTCTTTCATGGAAAAATAAACAGCTGACTAAAAAGCTTTAAACTTCATTAGAAAAATCAAATGTGTGAACAACACATATTTGTAGAAATCTCTAACTTTCTGTTAACAGAACTGTCAGTTCCTGAGCAAGTAAAAGCACGTGACTTCTTTTACAGCCTGTTTGGCTTAAGAAACTTTGGGACCTTATCAGAGGAATTTAGATTTAACTGCAGGCCCTAGTGGAAACACAAGTCTGGTTTATTGGTGGAGTTCTGTGTTACCATCCAGTGAAAAGGGCTCAGGCAAAGATAAGTTTCCTGAGGAACATATAATCTCTGATGATTTTTGAGTTAAGTGACCAGACCAAGTTCTCTGTTGACATAGCTCCTTTGGCTTTAGTATCAGTAGGAATTTGGCTCAGAGCTTTTCTTCGCCAGAATTCAAAATAGGCTCAATCTATCCCCTCTTAGTTTATTTACATATTTTTGTATGCTGGTTTTGCAATGTCTGTGTGATAGTTCCCAAAAGACTCAAAACACTGAAGACCTTGAAGTTTAGTGTTATAGTACACCTTACAAAGCTTTAGACCTAAGGCTTGGTTCATACAAGCCTAGACTATGAGCTCTTGGTTTCAAGAATTATAGGCTTAGATGGAAATGCAGAGACAGAAAAAGCCTGCAGTGCCTCTTGTATTAGGGATTTGAATGTGTGTTTTAATGTCTCAGATTTCTTTCCTTCATTACTGTCAGATGCATTATCAGCTTCAAATGGTTAGATAGCATTGCCTTGAAATTGCAGCTTTCTCTGTCTTTTAATTACAGTTATAATGTTTTTGTTCATTCCCTGCTTTTGTTAAATATCTTGGTGGAGTGGGAAGGACTTCATCTACCTGCAGTGTAAGGTGTGCCCAGAGCTGTGCTAACCATCATTTATGGTTAATGCACTTAAAGAAATGTGCAGGCCATGTCATTTATCTTAACCTGAATTAGGTATCTAAATAAACTCAGGGGAAGCCTGACTCCTATTATAGTAAAGTGGTTTATAGTGACAGCTGTTATAGTGTGCAGCTATTAAGTGGACTTAGACAGCACCTTATTGTGTTGTCAGCACATTCATTTTTATGATGATTCACAAACATATGTGCAATAAAATACAAGCTAGGAATACCAAAAAAAAAAAAAAAAAAAAAAAATTAGCCCATACAATAAAAGTGCCAGAGTAGTGATCTCTACATTCTAAAATAAACACGCATCTGTATAATCATAATCAGATTGGCTATCCCATCAGGCTGTTTTGGAAATATAGTAGTATAGTACCTAACTAGTAATTCATTGCTAGCTAGATTAATGCATAGGATCATGTCATTAGGTTATGTAACACTGACATGCAAGGACTATACCACTTTTAAAAAACTGTCTTTTACTACAGGACAATACTACGCCTGTTTTGAAAAGTGTACGAAGTCCTTACTTGTACAAGTAGTCCTATTTACTATAGTGAGATTATTCCTAAAAAAAAGAAGTGCAAGATCTAGCACTTGAGTCAAGTCATTAATTTTATTTTTGAGGGTTTATTTTTACAACTTTATTTGGAAATAACAATAGTTTATTAACTGTTGTAAATTGCCCCAGCACCTTCTGAAGCTAAATTGGAAGCCATTTAATGGCGCTGCACTGACACATTAGTTTAATACTCTGAGTTGTAGCTGCTATTACTTTTTTTTCTTGACCATTAGTATCTTATTTTGTCCAGCACTGGGCACATTGCCAGCATTTGAAGCAGTGCCTAATATAATGTCAAATACAGAATGTTTATAGGACTGAAGCAAAATTCCCATTCAGCAACTATTACATCTAAAATGGTGTGATCAAATTTATTGGCAGGTTTGTTCCTAGGTTGAAATTAGTGTAAAGTAATCCAAAAAATATCACCAATGAAATCTGAAAATAAAAACTGTACAGTGAAATGTTAGCAGTAGCCTATTTCTAGGGTAAAAAAAAAAATTATGTTAGGTAATACAGTCACATAATTGCCCATGAGAGATTGTTATACAGTACATTTACAAAGGGAGAACTCCCCAGCCACCAAGCAGTGATAAAGCAAGGAGTGTTTAAAGAGACAATGTATTCATACTGTGATTATTGTATTTGTTTTACTGTTAAGGTTATTTAAAAAAAGATTATTACTACTAAGGGATAGTAAAGGGTACTGAGTGAAACTGAGAAAAGTTTTGCAAGGTTTACTATTTGCCAGGTGTGTCTCCTGTGCTGCTGCTGAGATGTTTGATCTCGTTTACAACTGTTTATCTGCAGAGAAGACAATCCTGATTTAGAGCAGTTCAGGCACTTTACCTTTCACTGTATTTTATATTGTAAGTGATGTTTGGATACCTCTTGTCAGAAGCATTTGGATACCTCTTACATTAAATAGAGAGGTAAAAAAGAAATATTCTAAAATACAGTCCACAGTCAAATCATAGGAAGGGTTCACTTCAGGATGTGTGCTTGTCAGTGAAAATTCAAGGCAACTTTTCCAAGTCTTTTTGCCTATCATTAGTATTGGTTATGCAGCATTGTACTCACATATGCTTCAAAATGTTTTTCAGCTTTGTAGTGCTTAATAATTTGTATTCGATATTGAATTCAAGATTAAGTGGCTGAGGGTTTTTTTGGTAGGCAACAAAAAAAGTATGGGCTCTTGGCTGATATTTTAAAACACTTGAACTTGGCAAGGGCAATAAAATGTGCTATGGTTTCATGAGGTTGGTGTTAACATCTGCAGTTGTAGCTGGGTGTTGCATTTTGTCATTAACCTGTTCCCGAATAAGCCATTATGGAGCTTCTGAGGTGTGCGCAGCCACTACACAACAGGCGTGCACTGCAGGTGACACAACTGTGTAACTTTGTCAAATATATTATTGCTTCTCTTTCGTATCATGCACCAGTAACATCTTAAAATATGAAGTTGTGGCTTCAGTTTATGATCAATGCTGTGATGTACTACACTAGAAAAGGAGTCTTTTGACAGTTTTCAGCCATTTCTCCAAAATTGTGTCCCTTACGCAAAACCAGATACTTCAGCTAGTTTTCGGATGATGCGGAAGTCTCCAAAGGAACCTGAATTAGGATCTTTAGGGAGAAAAGCAAGTAACAAGGCAAGATTACACGTCATGCAATTTTGGAGGAATATTCTGCAGCTATAATATCCCCATAGTATCCTGGCTGAACGGTGCTGAGCTCAAAGGCAAGCATACCATGTGTACTCCTGTTTGCCTCTATGTACTATTTTATTTTTAGGCTTGCCTGTCACTGCCAAGGCATATGTTGTACCCGAAGAAGGGGCAGCTTACCAAGACAAGTTACAGCACTCTTGCAACACAGAGCAATGGTATCTAAGATTAAAACTACAGATAGATTTACTCGGACTCTATGGTAGTTCTTATACTTTATTTATTTCTTCTAATGTTGGAAATACTTGGAATAACGCATGTACTTGAGGTAACTAACTCAAACATATCTGTGAAATACCTTTCAGAGGCAAGGGTACTCCTTGTCATCTGGACCAGAACGTGGGCTGTTTTATGAACTGCCTCAGTGAGACTTGAAATGGTGCAAACTTCTCTTAACACCTTGTATAGGTACACTGAACCATTATTTCATGAAACAAGATGCTTGTATCTCAGTGTCATCCCTTTTCATGGGATACAAAGAAGCATAATTCAAAGCAGCATCTACAATTGTGGTGGTTTTGTTTGTTTGTTTGTTTTTCTGTCATGGTCCACCTCAGTCTCAGAGCAGCAAAGCCTTTGACTTGAAGGGTAAGTTCATTCTTAGGTAGTTCTAATTTTAACCACCTCTTTTGTGTTTATCTTTAGATGTCAGCTAAAGCTAAATGACAGCAGTAGGACTGCATTGTAATTTTGAACAATTAGCTCTGCAGGAACTGATCTTGCCCATCTAGGGGGAGAAGATGGGAAATGCGGTCTGTGCAAAAATGATCTGAATATGAAATAAGTAAAGCCTTCTTTGCAGAAAAAAGGTTGCTTTTTAACTCCTTTACTAAAGAAGAAGTCTAAGTGCTCTTAGGATGTTTCCTTAGATCTGTGCCACAAATGACCCTAATGACTCATTGTCTTGCAGGTTAGAGGGGGTAGTCTTTTGCTTGAAAAGTAGCAGATTTGGGATCATTGCAGACTTTTTATCTGTCAACTCTGCTCTGTTTTCAAATTGATGTTTAATGATGGAGTTAGCTGGCTTAACAATATTACGATTATCAGAATTTATCTATGATTCTCTAGAGTAAATAATTATTTCTAAAGAAATAGAATGGAAGCTTATTTCAGGTGATAGGTCAAATTGGAATTTCACATATAATGCATAAAATAGTTATGCTGTCGGAGCAGAGAAACAGCTTTTCTCTTGTGTGGTTACAGAGGGGTTTCAACACATTTTCATTAGTTACATTTGTACTCCTTTTGTGTTCGGTTTCCAGGAGTATTTGAATAAATCAAGCTTTTTGGGTAAAATTTCACTAAAGGCAGACTTTGAAGCTTCCTATATGAAGAGTAGATAATGAAACTGTATAATAATTTTGTAATTCTGGAGAAGCTTGTATCCTCATCCATTCAGAAAATAGCAACACTGCTGTATGACTTAGGTGACTGACCATAATGATATCAAACAAAGATTTTTCAAGGTCCATTTTGGCCAATGTGTCCTATTATGTAGCATGACTTTGAAGTACCTTGGGCCATCCATGTAAAAGAGTTGGGTGGTTATAGACTGATTTAGCGGTATTAGGTTTTAAATGAGAAAGTAATGTCCCATGGACTTGGGGACTGCAATGAAGCTTAGCAAAGTAGCCCCGTGAGTAAAATAATATGAAATTGCTTCAGAGACCCAAGACTGAAGGACTTGAGAGATTTACCTTTCTAGGTCTCCATTCACTGTCCATTTACATTAAGTGAATCATTTAACTATCTATTTAACTTTAAACAGGTGCCTAAGTCTCATAAGAGGTGGAGTACTTAAATCAGAACACAAACTAAACTGCTTTGCTAAGCCAGTCTTATTTCTTACAAATTATTTCCATAGGTTTTTGTTTATGTGGAAAGAAGACTTATATTGAATGTGGACTAAACCACAGTTTTAACCCTTCTGCCAGCAACTTTCAGACACATTCATCCTTCCCATGCCCAAATCTGCTGATCAGTGTGGTGGAAAATTGTATCTCTGAATGCTTGCCTGGATTAAAAAGGATGTTCTTTAAAAAGTGTACCTAATGTGATGTGAATGTGATCTAGCTAATACATTTACAAGGCTTATAAAAGCAAGATGGTATGTACTTACACATGAGTTAAGCTGGTCAAGTTAAAAACTATAGATTTTTGGAACACATTAGTGGGAAGCACAAGCTGATAATGTCTAGTGCACCTTTAAATTTCAGATGGGAACAAACCTGAATTATTCCAGAATAGCTGTCTCTAACAAGCTGTATGAATTTGAAACTTCCATGATATGAACCATTATAATAGTTGCTTAGTTGTGTTTTGCCATAACAGTAAGTAGGTGCTGTCAAATGATAAGTGGCAGTTTCTTTTGTGACTCACTTTTTGACTTGCCAGCTGGCTTAAATGCTTTCCCTCAGTTGGGTGGAAATGTTTTTCACTGAGTGAATTGTCAGTGCTTCAAGATTTTCAGATCTGACGATGGAGATCTTTGCAACTCGTAATTTTACTAATGGGTTGTGTTAATATACCAATTTTTAAATTCATGGGAGAAATTTATGTCACTCTTGTAGCATTTGTAAAATGATGACTTTGTTAAATGGATGTGCAATTAACCAGCTAAAAAATAATTGTTAGAAAGACTCTTTTGGCCAGAGTATGTCACAAACTCTCAGCTCATTTATCACCAGCTGCATCCATTAATTCAGCACTGCTTGGCACTGTCTAACAGGGGCTTCTGAAACATCACATTTTAAATCTAACGAAATACAAAGAGCTTTAGAGCAGGAATAGGCTGCTTTAAAACACTTAACTGTTTTTCAGAAACCTGGTTTACATTTTTTCTTCTCCTCTCTGCTGCTTTAGATTTCCTTCTATTGAATATGACTGTGTGGAAGGAGAATTAATCAGTTGTAAATTGTAGAGAACTTAAGGATTGCTATTGGTGATGTGATCTGAGCACTATGAATGTCAAGATGCTACAGCTCTCTCCTTCTCCCAGACAATTTTTGTAAAACAATTGTATCCTGTCAGTCTACTCATTTATCCCCAAGGATCTTTGCTACAGCTTTGGTGTACCGTTCTCCAAAAAGCATAGAGTTGGTTAAGTTGCTATGTTGCAAGTCACTGCTAAATATTAAGTAGATGGATTTTATTCATGGTAGCTTACAATGTATTTTCTATGATCATGAAATAAGGACTGGCATTCAAACCTAATTTGGTCCACATGACATATATATGCACCATGGAATGAATGCTTCATTTGTTAATAAGGAAAGTGAAGAGAGGGAAAAGAAAAATCTTTGTTAGCCAAATATGTCACTTATTTGAGTTCTAAAGAGTGTTGTATTCTTTTTTCCTTCCTCCCTTTCTCCAGTTTATCGAGGTTTCTGGACAGTTCTTATGCTCCTGGGAGTGCTCACTATTGTGCTGGCTAGTTTCTTCATCATCTGTGCAGCTCCTTTTGCCAGCCACATTCTGTACAAAGCAGGAGGAGGCTTTTACATCATTGCTGGTGGGTATACAGTTTGCTCAGCCAATTAAAGAATAGAAAGGATTAGGTATTTCTCCCATATTCTGTGATCAAAAATTGTATTAATTATGGTTAAAAGAAAGAAAAAGCATGTGATGCTACCCTTTGGTTTGTGAAGTGTCTGCCTTGGAAACAATTATTTCCACAGTTATTTAGTTATGACACTATTCTAAAAGCTAGTTTTGGATTAAGATAAAAAAATCCAAGACGAATCACGGAATTACACTGCAATTTCAATCTACCTTTTTTAGCAGGAAGAAGAATGCATTTTTAGGGATGCTGCCTTATAGGATTCTTAAGGGCTTATTAAGGGTTTTTTTATCAGTGACACAAAAGCAATGAAGATGATTATGGTGGGCTGCTTCTAAAGAAGTCATAAGACAGAGTACATTCACATGACCAGTATAGGAGAAATGTTTTGTATATGATTGGAGTACACAAAACAGTTGTCACATATGAGTAAGTGGGAGGTCTCAACTCTGCTGTTGGAAGATAACAAATAACTGAATTCCCTCCTTCCTCACAACCCACATGTACCATCGAGGATGCCCCCTTCCAGGATTCAGCTGATATGGACAGATGTCTGGGACGCTGTTCTGCTAACCTTGCAAAGCCTGGGAAGGTGCTACACTGGTGTGTGAGACACAGTTGTATAGGATATAAATGACACTATGTGCTCAATCACTGTTCTTTTTTGTATAAAGTCTGATGAGAAGCACTTCTGTGAGAGCAGAATTGTGTTACAGGGTAGAGCCACTCTTGTCAGGACCAAAAGGCCTGGGCTCTCTGTCTGCTTCTGTCACTGACCTGCTGGCCTTGCTTACCTACTTCACCTCGCAGCTCTGCATACGCAGCTAGCGATCGTTGTTCCCTTTTAAAGGGCAATCAGTGAAGTGTGGGAAGTATTTTATAACATTTTTGCTGAAAAATCTCCTACATACTTGCATTTGATCCCTTGAGAATTACTCCTTCATTCTTTTAAAAGACATACAAAAATATTCATAGTCTAAGACATTTCAATGCTTTCTATCACTAATTTGCAGGCTAGGAGCCCATGTGAGTCCTGCTCTTTTCCTGCATTTGTACTCTCTAAAAACCTCAGTTATCACTAGGAAATAGCAGAGGCTGTTGGAGAGGAAATGGGGACTTGGGAGCACTGGGAACTGATGGGCATAGGTCCGAAGAGACGTGTGTGTTCTCCATTCTGGGTCACATCATCTTCCCTCACTTAGACAGGACTAATCTCCCTTGGCTTCCCTAGAAGGCCTGCAGGAGGCAATAACATTAATTGACAGTTTAAATGGTAGCTGTGTGAGAAATTCCCCCACCTGGGAATTAATTTCATCCTGAAAGAGGGGCATAGTATGTGTCAGATGAATGTGTTATGGAGGAGCCCTACACCTCTCTTTCCTTTACTGAGGGAATCTGGAGAGACTATTTTTTTTCAGATGTGTCAAGTTAAGCGAGCTTTATTTTTGCTGTGTGTGACCTTGGGCCTGTCTCTTTGCCCCTGTCACCTTTTGTCCCTCTAGAGAAGATGTTCTTCAAGGGAAATCCTGACTTTTTACTCTCTTTCAACTTTAGGACTGTTTTCAATCAGGGCTTCTGAGAAGGCCTGTGTTATTTTTACTATTACCGTTGCTGTTGAAAAATGAAGGTATTTAGTATTCCACGGTGCACGCACTTGTCCCAGTTACAATAACTTTATTATGTATTTTTTCCGTATATCCACCTGAAATTATCCTTGCTGTAGCTTGTGACCATTCTATCTAATCCTTTCAGTGTGCATGTGTCTGAAGAATCTATTTCCGTCTTCTCTATAACTCCATTTAGAAAGTTGAAGACTGTTTTCCTCTCCAGATCAGAACTCCCTAGCTCACGCAGCCTCTTCTTTTCCTCTGTCTCCCTGACTATCTTGTTGGTCATCACCTCAGTTTATCAGTATCTCTCTTTAACCAGGGTGTCCTCAAATTGGACACAGTATTCCAAATGTGGTGTCACAAGTGCTGAGTAAAGGGAAATAACAGTATTTTCAAACCCGCTGACTGTATTCTTACTAATGCAGATCTGCAGGAGGTTAACTTTCATTTCTGCCAGACCCGCTTGAATTTTTGCATACTGAGAGGGACTGTTATTGTGCTTTAAGAAAGTCACCTGTGAGGAAGAATCAGTTTTTCCTGGCCCCTTTGCCCTTCAAAGCATCCTTTGTCCTTCAAGGTATACTTCGCCCTTGAAGGCAGCCTCTGTTGATATCCTGCCTACCAGTTCTCTGAACAGACTGTTCTCCTGAAGTTCTGGGTTTTTTAATCTCCTAGTCACCTTCTGTATTCCTCCCAGGATACTGAAGTTTGCCATTTCATGGCCATTATAACCACAGCCAGCGCCATTTGTCATATTCCTGGCCAGTTTTTCCTCATTTGTGAGTGGCAGGTCCAGCAAAGCACTTCTGTTCATTGTTTTGTTCCACATCTATTTCAAAAAGTTAGCCTTGATTCAGTCCAGCTATCTGGATTGCTTACAGTCTGCAATCTTGGCCTTCTAGGAGATGTCGGTGTGGCTGAGGCCTTCATGGGAACCAGAAATCATAACTTTTTCTAGTATACTTCTTCTTGGTTGCCTGGCCTGTAGCAGATGCCCGCCGTGACTACACTCTTTTTGTCCACCTTGCAGATCTTAATCCATAAGTTCCTGTTCCTTTGAACTCTGTGTATTCAACATATTCTTTGTGCAGACTGCATATATCCCACCCCATCTTAACTGCTTTTCCTTAAAGAGTCTGTATCCATCCAACACAGCTCTCCAGTCTAGCAAGCTGTCTTATCATGTCTGCGGTTGCAGTGGTCTCATCCATCATCCAGTGACTGCATGAACTTGAATTCCTCCTATGCTATTACAGCACTGAGTTCATTTGTGTACAGGCATTTGAGATGGGCTTTCAGTTGTGCTGCTCTCGCAGTGGAAGCGTATGAGCCTCCCTCATTGCTCTGTGCCATGCATATGCTCTTAATTCCCTTCCCCCTGCTTATCTGGAGGCTTTGATGTTCCTTTGCCAATGGTCTGTGCTTGTATCCCTTCTCAAAAAGTTACTGAGCTTGTTGCTCTTGCCCCACCTTGCCTGATGGGTCTCATCTCTCCCCAGCAGTCCTTGTATCTCAAAGAGAGCACCATGGTCACGGAAGCCAAAGTCCTGCTTGTGACACCAGCTGCAAAGCTAGGAGCTGATATGCATCGATGTGTGCCAACTTTTCCCCAAGTCTTATCCTTTGGGCAGCGGGTTAGAGAACATCATCACCAATACCCCGTGCCCTTATCTCTCATCTTCAGAGCCCTCAAGGACTTGAGGCCTCTGTGCCAGCATCACTGGTGCCCATGTGGATGAACTGCAAAGGGTCTCCAAGGGCTAAAGGAGCCTCAGAATGCTCTCCGTAGTATCGCATATCTGGGCTCCAGAGAAGCAGCAAACCTACCCAAAGAGCAATTCTGATGTCTGATCTATGGCAGAGTCACACACCTGCCTTTTCTTCATCCCAAGTTTTAAGAAAGGCTGCCCACTTCTCTTACTAGGTGGTGCAGTTGCTAGTTCAAAATGGAGAGGTACAGACAATTATTAGTGCTGGTGGCAGCTTGTTGACTAGCAGCTTTCCCCATTAAGCTTTATAACTACATTAACTACTTGAGGCTGCAAGTGAAACTGCAGATGCTGCATCTGTGGGGTAAAGTGTATATCACTTCAACAATAAAAAAATACGTGATTTGAGCACTGTCTTTGCACCCTCACCTCCGTGTCTACAATATCAGAGGATGGAGCAAGAGCAGCTACAGTAGTGCAAACTGTAAAAAGCCTTATAGTTGCTTCAAAAATCATAGGAAAAGAAGGGAAAGCTGCCATAAAATAATCACTTAAAGCAGCCTTCAATAAAGTCCATAATTACCTTGGGCCTGTTCCCGCCTGGGTGGCAGTAAAAACTGTCATCTTGTACTGATGTCAAACAAGCAGTCCCCCAGGATATGCATAGAGCATTACAGAGTCACACCCTTGTGAAGAAGCAAGATTAGAAGTATGACTTCTACTTCCTGCCAAAAGAGTGAAAAAAACCTGATATTTAATTCTAGCTCCTAGATGAGGACAAAAATCTGTCTTCAGAGATCGGTGCCAACTCCCATAACTCTTAAGTGGGATCCTCTGCATATACTTCAGAGTGGAATGTCAACCACCCTTTTTAAATAAAATCACAAGAGGCCAAGGTAGGTGGTAGAATCTGTGATAAGGACAAGGACACAAAAATGCAATTGGAAAAAAAATAGACACACATACAAGTTTTCCTCAAGTGAGATAAAGATTTCTAAACTTCTAGGCACAAGTAAAAATCTCACATCATTCTTTCCAGCACCTGTTGTCTTCGTGTCTGCATAGTAAAAGATTCATGCCGTAAACAGCCATTCACCATTGACAAGTGAAAGGCATTTCTACGTGGGAAGAATAAGTACTAAAGGCCAGCAAACTGCTTCTTGAATTCATAGACATTTCCAAAGGTTCTCTATTCTTTCTCCTCTGCAATATGCACAAGTATTTCTTTGAAAGAAATTCAAAAGAATAAATGCAAAAGACAGAAAAGAGTGACCTCAGAGAAGTCCATGTCTTATCACACTGCACAGAGCTGTGTATCAAACATGTGTGTTCTTAAAAAATGCAAAATGGAAAAAAAAGAAAGAAAAAGGAGAAGGAGGGAAGTATTTATTTGTCTTAATCTCTCTCAGACATATTTCATGTTCTAGGAATAATTTCCCTCATCACTCCCGATTCGTGCAACTGCCGTTTTATTTTATATTCACTAAAAGGCAAGGGCAAACGGACACCCCCACACTATGCAAAAGGTCTAAATGCTGAAAATTTAGAAATACATTACAGTACACATTGTTCCTAAAAATATTTGCTTCATTAAATTGTGGAGGTTTTTCTCAGTCTCAGTAATTTTGCTTTGGAGCTTGAATACAAGAGTTCATGACATTGACAATAGATAGTCAGTGTAGGAGTGCAGCAACAGATTTCCCAGAATAAATATATATTCATTTTAGTACATTCTCCTTAATAATGGATGCGCATTCCTATTACACTTCAAATAGGTGCTTCCTCAAATCTTACTGGCATGACTAATATTCTGAAGGAAAGAGATAAGCTGGTGTGGCAAACCTGTGGATACAGAAGTAGGATGGAATAGCAGTAGCGTAGTTACATAAATAGAGGAATTCTTCCCATTGTCTTCCACAAGCAGCGTAAAATTTATCTAAGGAAATACTCTCCAACAGTTAAAGAGTCTAATTCTGACCTCTCTTCAGTTTTGCATGGGCTCTCCCAATGGTTCTGAGTTACTAGTATTACAGTAACTATACTAGATTCTGCACAATTGACTTCAAGTCTTGTGATTGGGGTGATGTAAAGAAATAGGCTAATTTTTAACTTTTTGCAATATATGACTTTTCTTCAAAAATGCTGTATTCCCTACATAAAAATGGAGGCAATGAAATTTTGCAATGATGGGATCTAGTTTAAAACACTTAAGCAGACCAAGATAGACAATTGCTTAACAAGATTTTGTATTGCCTTCAGTCCAATGCCTTTCCTTTTGTTTAAGTACACTCTAGTGAATAGAACCTTCACCAACTGGTATAAATAACCAAACCAGAATGTTGCAGAAATAATGTAGATGTACGAACACAGTAGAAGGATGGAGAGGCAGAAAACTTGTATTTATTAGCAAATCTGGTACGGTATGTGTTATGTGTTAAGCCAATCTGCCTTGGCTTTGAGGAGCGAAACTCCTTTGAAAGCCAGAATTGAGAGCAAAGCTTGGATACTTAGAACCGCTGAATATCAGATTAGTTGTTTCTGTGCCTCATTTTAATTTCTACCAAATGGAGATAAATCCAGCTTTTGATCTATATTTTTGTAAAGACTATATAAAGTGCTGACTGTTATTTGACATGACTATTACGCTTCCTAATGCATAGACCCAGTGGCTGTCTTGTGTCCTGGAAAAAATACTTCACATGTTATGTGTATCTGAATTTTACATGCTGCTCAATCGACTGAACAAATTATACTCTGTTCTTGATACTACTTATTCTTCAAAACTTTCTTGAACCATTAGCATCCCTCCATTTTGTTAAAATAAGACAATGCAAATATAATAATATAATCTGAAAAGAAACAGTATTCTTTTGGAATCTAACAACCAGATAAATATTTAAGCTCTAGTAACCATTCATTAAGCTCATAACTTGACTTTGAACCAGGTATTTTGATGCAATCAGTGCGGATGCTAGGAAGAAAAAACGTTTAAGTCAGAGACTTGCACATGTGCTTAAATTTAAGCACAACCTAAAGTGCTTAATGGATAGGAAGGAACTAATGCCTCTGGCCCTAAACATCAAATGTTTTAAGTAGATGCATTAGTGATAACGGAAGTACAAAGTCTGCTTCTCTGCTCTCACCACTGCTTCTAATGTACTCTAACATCTTAGGAAACAAGACCAAATGGACAAAACAGAGTCTACCTGTTAATAGATGCTCCTGTTTTCCTTTATCTCTGTTACTATTTGCAGCACACAGGAGCCTCAGTAAACCTCTGTGAATGTGCTTAACTCCCATGAAATCATAACTCTCTGAACCTTCTACAAAAGGAGCACTAGTGAATGAAATGCTGTTGGAGGCAACAGGACGTGGTCAGTTTTTACGTAGCCTGATTCTACTGTTCAAGGCATTTCTTGAACAAACCATGCAATAAACTTACTAATTAGCCTCCCTTAGCAGATAATGAGAATCCTTAAATACTCCTTCAGAACCTCAATTAACTAGGAGGGCTTACATATTCTCCCTTTTTCTTCTCTTTTGAAGAAGGACATTTATCTCTGCTTGACATACATTTCTTCAGCAAATTTCCATACCCAACAATTTGCCACACACAGGTATTAGCAGCTTGCTGTGAAATCACCCGATGGATTTCAGCTTCCCTGAAGCTTTTTTACCACTGGCAGCACTGGCTTGCTGTTTTGCACCGACATGGACTTGGCTCTAGCTTAACCACCTAGAAGGTCTTGCTTCAGACTGACAGAAGAGCAAGGGGTGCCCATTTCATGATGAAAGCACCTCTGAGACTTGTTTTTATGGCAGATGTTTCTGACTAACCGGGTTGCTTAGCTTTGTGTCAGCCCGGGGTGCCGGAGTTCAAAAGCATTCCAGACGTGCAAGGCCTGGTTACATTTACCTGCTGCTACAGTAAGAGAATATACATCACCACTTTCTGTAATTACTAGTGTTTTGGACAAAGTTTGCCCTGATGCAGAGGGTAAATATCAGACTACGGACATTTGAAAATGCACAAACATAATCATCTGAAGAGGTGGATTCCAATGTTCATATGGATTGTGCTATATTACCAGATCTTTGGGCTAGAGTTTTTTTTTTTGGCTGAAGTTGTGAAACTTTGAGAAAACTCCATGTATCTAATGACTCCACTTATGAATTTGGCCCTGAATCTTTTTACTTTTTACATCGAAAGTTACTACCCGTGGTTCTAATTTTCCTGTGTTGCCTACATTATCTGTTATCATCAGATGTTCTGTTAGAGGAATATTCTGCTCAAATTGACTTACATTTGGAGAGTCTTCAATTTAATTTCTTGTTCTTTGTATCTGGCCCTAAGGTGATCCTTCTCTCTGATTGTTTCATCAGTTGCATTTTTAATACAATTGCAGCACTAAATGCCATCAAAATTGAGTTTTACTTAAGTAAAATACTTTCAAAATCAAATTTATGCCTTTTAGAGTTGAGTGGTAATTTTTTTTTAAACTTTGTTAGGAATTTGAGCCCTAGCAAAAACTGTAATCCTGGAAGTATATTGCATAGGCAGGAAATGTGTCTGCCTCCTTTATTTAGTTTTTCTCCTTTCAGCCTCATAAAAATCATAGAACCTTTGGGATTTTCAGTCACACTTTTATTATGCCTCATGTTAACTACTTCAGCTCATTTTTTGGTGGGCTTCAAAAGGTAGTGCTCACAAACATTAAGCTGTGAGCTCTCACCCGTCAGATGTTCAGGATGTCCAGAATGTAAAGCTATTACATTTTGACTATAAAGCACCAACAAGAATGTCACCAGATCACCAATTTAAACTGCTGCAGCTAACCTGATTTTGCCTGAAGCAAATGAGGGAGGGGTGATAAGAGTTGCTCCCTCATAAGTGGGTAAGAAGGGCAGGGAATGGAGATGGTGAGGCAGCATCCCAGGGTGGGGATGAAGAAAAGTAACCATGGAAGGAGACCAGAACCAATGGGTCTGGAAGCAAATGCCATGGGTGCTTACAAAGTGCATTTGTGGGTTTTGCCACATGTGTCACATTTGCTCAAGGTTGCATTGCAAGTATTTAGAGGGATGGGGAAGAGACCACAAATACCTTTGACTTTGCTGCCCTAGAGCCGGTAGACTCAAATTTGCCAATAGGTGTTCCCAGGAGTATGCACTGGCTTGTTGATTTAATGAGGCACCTAAACACCCTGGGATAAAAACACGGTGGGGTGGTGTCTCCCAAATATTTTGTTGTTGGAATAGGTAGTCCTACTGCTGTAACTGTGCTGTGACAGCTGGAGCTCAAGGAGCAAGTGGGTACAGGCTGGAGCATGCAAAAAATTTAGACTTGTGCCCTCAGTTTTCCAGCAGATCTGCTAGAGCATCTGTGCTGCAGGCTTGCATTTCTCAAGTGTCCACATTCCTCTAAAGTGGAATGAAATATTAGGCATGCCACTGGTACTTTGGAATGCACTTTCTTCTTATATCTCCTTCTGGTGCATAGTAACAAAGAGATTAACAGAGTTTGTAGGGACATGTGCCTCTATTACTAGCGTATGTAAACAATCCAAAGGCCTTTCAGAGGAGTAGTTGGGAAAAGGCTGTGAATTATGTGGTGGATTATTTCCAGGAAACTCTTGTATCCAGTGTGAGGTTAATACTAGTAGCCTGCTTCTTAGCTATTATTTAATTATTGCTGGGTTTTGTTCCTATCCCAGGAACCTCTTATCTAATGTGGAGGATTTTGAATGAAATACGTCTGAATTTGTCTGCAAAATATTTGAGTAGAATAGTCTGAAGGTAGTATGTTCCAAACAAAGCCCTTTTCTTAAAAAAAAAAAAGAAGCAAAATCTAGAGAGGTGAAGATAATAGGAAGATTTCCCACCCCTTTCCCCTTTTCCTATCTCATCCAAAACACTGTGATAGAAACACTGTCAGAGTTTGGGAAGCAAAAGTGAGGTTTTTCCCCAGGTCATCCTATCCTGTGCCCCCTTCTTCCCCCCCCCCCTCAGCTCCTGAATACAATATGGTAAATAAACGCCTAAAATTTGTCCCTAAACTCACCTGTGTTTTAGTCTGCCTACAAAAACCAGATATATCCTTTGTCGTGGGAGTGTGCCTTTCAGTGCAAATCAGAAACAAGATGGAGAAGGTGCTTGTTAGAGGAAGCCAAACACAAAACCCATCCAGTGGTGACTGCCCGTGCCTTGCAGACAGGGCCTCAAGCATTGATGGGTTTCTAGGTATAACAGTAAATGCACCCAGCATTTGTCTCACACTCTGTTTTTAAAACCTGGTATTTCTTTTCCAGGTGTCTTGTTTTCGCTGGTAGTCGTGATGTATGTCATCTGGGTCCAGGCGATGGCTGATCTGGAAAACTACACAAACATGAAAAGAATGGATTGTCCAGACTTTACTGTTTATGTACGCTATGGCTGGTCTTTTATGCTGGCTCCTATAGGAGTATTTTTTGCTTTATTGGCAGGAATGCTGTTCTTGTTGGTAGGACGTGCCATTTATTTACACTCAGACTAGTCATACCCAGCTGAAAGGAATACAGGAATCCTAGTGGATCTTAATGACAATTGTAAACTGGAACACAATTTTATACATTATTACCATTATGGCAATCCTAAGTATGCAGGCAGACTTCTGGAAGTTCTTGTGTTACTTGTTTAAGGGTAAAGGACACAAATCGGTACAGGAAGAAACTATGTTTAGTCCAAACTAGTTGTTTTTAATTCTTTATAAAGTACACACATGGTTCTCCATACTGTACTATTAGCAGCATTTTTGCAGTTTTGCAAACAGAAGAAGGCAAAAATTTTCTGCAACCAAAGGCCCAATGTGAAGTGGGCCAAATCAACATTTTATACATTTGTCTTTTAACATTTACTTTGTGCTTCTTCTTGTGGAGAATGGTGCAAGGTGGAGGAGAAAACAAACATTCAAACACAGTAATTCAATCTACCTCCTCTCCTGCTTTCCACTACTTGCCTTAGTATGATACAAGCAAACATATTTGCACATTACAAAAATAGAGTGCAGTTGTTTATGCAGCATCCATGGGAAGGGGACGAGAGAGAAGACAGTTGCTGTGAACAGCGACCTGGTACTAGTTCATACATGCAAAAGCTTAACTGCTTCCGTTACATGTTTTTATTTTCTGTATGCATTTGAAAGCTGTGTTCATCTGTATTCTGAAATCCATGTTTGTTGCATGATTCTGTAAGCCAATATGCCATAGTTAAATCACTAGCTGAAGTTATGCCCAAACTGTACTTTGAATTACAGCATTAATATTTTTAATCGAGTTTTAAACCTTTTATTTTTGAATGGAATAATTGGCTCCTCCAACAAACATTTTCCTGCTTTGTGTAAAATGACTTTTTTATTTAAAAAGGTTCATTATGAAGACAATATCTAGGACATGAAAATGTATGTTTTATGTAGCCTTCATTTTCTCAAATATTAAAAATCGGCATTATAGACCAAGCCAAACTTGCCTACTGGTCAGACCAGGGGAAGCAGTGAGCCTAGCCGAGGCGGCAGAGGAGATGGGTTTGGTTCTGTGTTGTACGAGTGGCTGGTTCTCTGTGTATGTGTGTGCGCACATACGCTTGGAAGATGGGTGAGGATGGGACTGTATGCATGGTATGGAAAAGATGGGGTGGAGCTTGGGCATTGGGCCCAAGTTGAAATTAAATCCATCTGAGGGTGTATTGGTTTTCGCTTTGTAACTAAATGCAGAATAGTTTGGGACTGATGGGGAAAAATAAAGACAGCATGTTGGTTTCTTCTTGTTCATGATGCTTAATTCCACAGCTGTTATGAATACTGAAAGCATCACTAAAAGGCAGGAAAGGAATGCCCACCTAGAAGATGGGGTGGATCAGATTGGATGTTGCTTTCATTTCAGGAGTTTTTGTGATTGGACGCTTTCCAGCCTTCCCTGCTACTTATTTATTTCTCCATCATCAAGATTAGCTTCATACATTATAGAACAGGAAGACAACAAGGGCGGGGGGTAGGGGAGCTGCAACTATGAGGTTTGGAATAATTACCAAATCACAAAAATATTTTTATTGGCAGCTAACATGGTGTTTTTAATTACTGTGTCAGAGAGTACGATGGGTGAATTTTAACCAAATATTAATAAGTGTATATCTGAACTCCGTATAAATGATAGCCATCCGGAGAACATTAGGGTTCCAACATAATGCCCTTGGTTAGTCAGGAAATGCTGAAATTAACCCTGTCCCTTGTGCATATGGTATTATATTCTTGGCCTTAATTACACAATCACATACTGTTTCTCAAATAATACAATCTGTTGGTATTTATCCCCTTTACAGTCTAGGATACTCACTGGTAATTGTGGAGGTAAATTCAATAATCACAAGTTACTTGACTAGGTACCCCTCCCAAACCCTGTCTGCTTCTCTGCAGGGGAGAGTCCTTCTCCACGAGAGCTTAGAGGGGGGCAATATTCTTGAGCCACTTTCTTGCAACTTTTAGAAGCTGGAGGAATTGAGGGGTGCCTCAGAGCTGGACTTCTTCCAGCAAACCTAACCATGTGTGCAGCAGCAACTAATAAAGTCTACGAGGAATGAGCCAAAGGCTCCTGTGGAGGCCTTAATTCAGCCCATGTGCATCTTCAGAACTCTCTCCATTATGCAGCTAAATAGCTGCGCTCTTTTGTGCGAGACAACCCTTTGGCGTAATGGCTGTTGAAGATCCAAGGTGTTTCTGAGGGTTTCCTTAGAAGCTTCAGGAAGCCTTTCTGGTGTCAGCAGAAATTGCTGTAGTACTCATAAATTCTTCACTCAAACTCACACCTTTGGCAACAGTCTGTAGCTTGATCCGTTTGCTTTAACTGGATACCACCTTCTCTTCCTCACAGCAAAACTGAGAGCCAGATTCCTTCTGAAACGGTGTGGACAGGTTGCTTGCTCCCTCCGAAACATGTATGTAGCTGAAAATATGATGTGTAATAAGCTGCTGCAGACCAGGGCAATGTGTTGAGGGTGCTGGGGAGGCACTTCTGTATGGATATCACCTAAAAGCACAGTCTAACTCATCTTTTTCTGATTTTGTTAAAGAACTATGTGCAGGAGAATGGGTTTGTAAGAACTCAGAGGAGACAGGCCAGATAAGGAGACTCACACCAGGATATTCTTCCAGGTAGCTTTTGTGTAGAAAATCCTTGGTGGCGATGCAGGGATTTTCATGATTAGAGCTGAGTAAAAGATTGTAAAGCCAATTAAATACTGTAATCAAAATATTCCATGAAATTGGTCAAAGAACTGTGTTCCTCACAAACCTATAGGCTTGCGAGGTTTTTATTTTTAATTGGCTGGCTGGCTTAATAACCTGTGATCATATTGGAAGAAAAGAGATTTTTTTTTTTTATAAGTAAGTAATGTGTTTGGAAAAGTGATGGTAAAAGGAACAGGTAGATAAGAAGCGTTTTCTGATTGCTTTCAATCTGACAATCATCTGCTTGTCCAGTGCAGACATGATGAGGACCATGACTGCCCACAAAGGAGGGAGTTAGAAAACGAAGGGACGGAGGTGAGAAAGGAGGATGAGCATCTCTCTGTGATGCCCTCTCCCAGCCCCCTATGCAGCTGTTGGGGATTTCTGGAGGACGCAACCTGGTAAAGGCAGCTGCAGACAAAAACAGTCAGAAAAGAATTTGCCCTGGGTTTATTCTTGTTATTCACTAGGGTGGCTGCTGGAAGTTTCACTGGAGCTGACCTGCGTGAAATATGTGGCTGTTTATTGACATTTATGTTTGTGAGGTAAAGCAATGTTCTCCTTTGAAGAAATGCAAAATAAAGCCTGCTCTATTTCTCTGCAGGGTGCCTTACCTGCTGCGACTGAGACCGTACTCTATAGTATGCTAGTAAACTTCTAGCAGGACAATCTTAAGTAGTGTCTGTATTGCTGTGTCACCATTCTTGCAAAATCCTGTCTGCAAAGTATGTTGTACTTATTATCTTTTAAGAAGTCATATTGAACCCCAAAGGTTTTCCTCTGGCTCTCCTGTTCCTATCTGTACTTCTGGCGGTATGATTTCCAGGCAGTGAAGACTGGATAAAGTATGTTCACATGAAATTCTGCTGCGTTAACTTACAGTAAGTCTGGACTGATGCCGCTGAAGTTGATGGAGACACTGAAATTGAAAACAGAAGTTGGTCATCTATAATCAAAAGTGACAGAAGGGATGAAGAATCACAAGTATTTACTGTACCACTTTTCTCTCTGGATCTCTTACATTACCAGTTTAAACTGGACTGTCTTCCCAGTCCATAACGTGGCTCATCTACCCAGAAGACACGCTGACAAGAGGGGTCAGGAGAGCCTATATTAGACATCTCCAAACACTGCACCTGAGTTTTTGCTACATCTCTTAGTGCCCAGAGGGGCCTCACAGTGTGCTGCAAGACTCTACATTTTACTGTGAGGATAAGGGGAGGGCCTGGAGCAGAAGATGCCCCATGTTATTTTCCACAGATCTGTTCTTTATCTGTTCCTAAAAATTGCCAAGTATGCATTTTGTATAAACTAGGAGAAACCCCTAGATAAAGGGGGTGCCTTTCGCACTGGGAGGCAGCCGCTCTGACCTGGGCTGCAGCAAGGGGATGGTCTTAGCAGTGGTACCACACATTTGGCACACCATTCCCCCTCACCTTGTGCCCGGGTGCCCAAGGAGACGTTCTCTGAAATGACCTGCACATGATTCAGGTTTTAAACCAGTTAAGAAAAGACCTTAAATTAATGCATCTTTAAGATGGAAACACATTTTAAACAGAATGAAACCCAGAAAGAAAAACATTCCCCCCTCCCTTTCTATACCACATCAGATTGACTTATCCTCTCTTATGTGGCTTTACTTTGAAACAGATCACTCTCATTGCAACACGTTTAATGCTGCCAGCCACCACATGGTTATTTGGCAGCTATTTAAAGCTCAGATCATATTACTCTGTCGCAGTGCTGGGCACCCGTGTTGCAAATGGTATACAACTGATCTAAAGAGAAATCAGCTTCAGGTTTTGTTCTCTGAAATTAAATGTGACGGCATGGTCTCTATGATCCTTTTTGGTTTTTTCTCCCCTTTTCTCCTTTTTTTTTCTTTTTTACTTTTTTCTTTTCCTTTCCCATATGCATTATTACTTTTTGGAACAGCATTTTGCTTGCACCACAGGGGAAATTCAGTTAGGTTGTCAGCCTGATATAGCATATTATCAGATACGTTAGCTTTTCCTCCTTCTTACATTTGCTTAAGAGCTTATAAACCACAGAGAATAAAAAGTGCTAAATAGAATGAAATGACCTGTCAAGGATAGATATAGTATTTGTGAATGACTTAAAAAAATTCCACCAGCTTCAAGCACTTCAGTCTCACTGACTATCTGTGCTATCTCAAAATTTGGCCTCCTTTTTTTCCCCCCAAGTAAAGCGCCTTGATGGTCATTGATCTTTGATGACTGCTTCTTGAAAAGGACTAATTTTGTCTTACCATATTCAGTCCAGGATGAGATTTTGAAGCAGGAGAGGATGTTATTATGAGATTTGAAATAGATTTGAATCCTGCTCTTCGTATAATAAGCCTAATCTTGAATTTTACAAAACATTGAACAAAGTCAAGACAAGCAGCTCCCAAGAAAAATTAACCAATAAATACTTTACACTGCAGGGAATTTAATTATTTTATTAATGGAGAATAGGAGAATTTTCCATAGGAATTAAAATGACTGATCTCATACCCACGTCATTGTTAACTATGATAGGTGTATTAAGGTGAAGAGCTGGGGTGATCAGTTTGCATTTAAGCTCTCTCAGGAAATATGGGATAGTGCTTACCCAGAAGCTCCAGTATGTATTGATTAGGAAACTGAAGTTTTGTATGTAATCCTTCTTTCACTCCTTTTTTTTTAAAGTTCTGTCCGTGTCATTTGTCACCATCCCTCTCCCACCAATTACATCAGAACGTTTTCAGGGTTTCAAGCTTTGCCCTGAACTTTAAATAGCGACTTGACAGTCAAAGCAGTATGAACAGCATATTCCTATATGTTCCAGAACTGGCACTAAGGTTATAAGGCAACTTGTTTCTTTGGCACATACATCACACAATCCAGTACAAGAGCACCCTTTCAGCCTTCCTGGGGGCCGTGCTTTAGGGAGGGAATTGTTAAGGCTCCCTCTGAATATCGCATGTTTCAAGGCACCGGTGTGCTGCTGCCAGTCATAGACCAGCCCTGGACATGCCTGGTGATGAGATGAGCCTGCACAGCTACGTGACCTGCCCCAGGACCCACACCAGGATTCAGACGTGGGAGAATACAGCATAAAATGCAGCCTTCAGGGATGTCAATGTAGCAATGTAGTGTGGACACACCAACTAGCTCCAGAAAGTTAGCTTGAGTACTGGACTCTGCCAGCTGATGGTGGATACACTGTGGTGTGCGAGATAGAGTTGGTCAAAGGAGGAGGAGGAACTAACCAGGACCATGCTCTCTGCCTTACCCAGTGTGCCAGTACTGTGGTCCCATCACTATAGCTCCAAGTGCATGTTTTGTTCCTGAAGTTGCACAATACACCAGTTGTGTCTGAAGAAATGAGCCTGGTGGGATTCAGAAAAGAATGTGGTACGTGTAGGTTGTGGCTTTTCAGCTGGATTTATGCAGAACTGTATAGAAGCTGTGCAGAGCTGCATATTCCCATAGAAAACGTTTCTGATAGACTACTAACTCCGTTTCTATACAGAATGCAGCCTGCAGGAGGTAATTCTTCTCATTGCTCTCAGAAAAAAAAAAGCTCTAACCTGATCAAAAACCCCAACTCCTATCAGCTTAGTTTTTCTAGCCCTAATGAAAACCTAGGAGTGCGTTACTGTACAAACAGTCCCATAGAAATCAGTGTCACAAGGCGATGACGTACGTACTCGAAGACAGAATGGTGACAGCTGTTTCTACTATGTGAGACCCTCTTATAACTCTAACCTGTGATTCACCCAGTAGGAAAATATTTGGATAACCTTTCTGCAGTTAGAAGCATTACTTCATAATTCAGATGTATGGGAATATTAAGTAATTATATTCCAATTATTAATTGCTATAAAAAGGCATGTCTGACTTTTTTTTTCTGTGCAGAAAAGAACCCCAACAAATTCTATGCATATTTCAGTGTCAGTGAAATACCCTTCAGATTACCCTTGGTGATCTGTGCCCATATCTGTGCTGCTCCAGTGACATAAGCGCACCCCTTGAACACTCTGCATGAATGAGCTATAGGCTCTTTAATAAGGAGCTTCTGCACTCAGAGAGGGAGGAAGTTCATGAACAAGAGGGACCAAAGTATTACGGAAGCCCCAGTTAGAAGCTAATGCCCTACATCTGGGTATCTGAAACTCTTTTGATCAGTCATATGTTTGGATTATTCGCTCATAGCCTTATTCCAGCACAAACACACTGCCTATTCAGTTATCGCCTGTATGTCTAGACATAGGGGTACCTTTAGATGCCAGAGTGCCTAAAAACTGCTCAACAGCAGAAAAAGATGGGGCCCTGAGAGAGGGATTTAACTAAAAGCGTTTGGGCCATGCCAGCTTTTCCATACACACGGATTCCACAGATGTAGAATGCTGAAGGCCTGGTTCTAAGTGGGAAAAAGGGCATTTGTACTACACGAGCTTCTGAACTACCTGTTCTTCCAGCGTAAGACAAACAATTGGCAAAAACAAGCTCTCACCTCATGAGACAGGGACGCCCAACAACTTCTTCCTCTGTGAATGAAGAGCTGCAACCTACATCATGTTTATAGAGATTTGTGTTTGCTGTTTAGCTACAGAGGCAGCAGAGGTAATGTCCACATCACCCCTGCGCATGCCATAACCCATATGTCGTCCGCAGGGTGGAAATCCCGCCAGCCGATGCCCACAATCTGTCAGCCCGCCGCTGCTCACTTTCGCCTGGCGACTCGTAAGAGCGGGCTGGAGGAAGATGACGACGACACGTTTGCAGAGGGGTGTGCGTGGGCCAGGGCTGCGTGGCTGCGGCGGGGTCTGCCCCGCTCGCCAGGGGAAACCGCGGGGTTTCCAGCAGAGCCGAGCGAGAGCTGCGGGCGGGGAGTCGGGGGCTGCAGAGCGGCCAGCGGCCACCGGGGGGCTTCATTTCACCTAGAAAAGGAGCTCAGCCGGGAGCTGCTTCCAGAGAAGGCGGCTTGTTAGCGCTAATGAGAGCCTGGCTTTCCTCCTGCCGCCCGGGAGCGTTTTCTGTTAGCTCAGGTTTTAGCCATTTAAAGATATCTCGGCCTCCTTGTTTATTTTGGAGGTTTCAAGTCTGTCGGCCTTCACAGAGTTGAGGCTAATACACTTAAGCACGTTTTACTCTTTGCACGACCCTCATGTTACCTTCATAACAACAAGGGCTGTTTCTGGAGCAGGACAGCCCCAAATGTTATGCTAAAAGCTCCTTACAGCCTACCAGACTCCTGTTCCTGCGGTGCTGCTCTACTTTTTGCTATAAACGGGTGTTTGAATAATTTCTTGATTAAATAATTAGCTGTGAGAGTAATACGTACTAATAACGATAATACATGGGTTTTTTTAAACACTTATATTCATTCATAAGATCTCAAAGTGCTTTTTAAATGAGGTCAGCACAATTAACCCTATCGAACCACTGCTGTGAAGAATTTTCAGACGTGCTCATAACTGATGCTCTCACTGTGCATTGCTGGGCAAATGGTCCCATTTCTAACACCCTCAAGCCAAGGCTGGAGCCAAAACCAAAACAGCAGGAAGCCCCCATATTAGATAAGGTTATTGATCACAGAAGCTGCTGCTGTCTTGAAAGGAGGAAGAAAACAGCCTAGAAGCATTTGGAAACTTCCCTGCTGTGGTTAAAATGGTTGGGGATCACTGAAGAGCTGAAATGAGGAGAAACAGCAGTTGGCAAAAACTGGACGAGGTAGCAGTGAGAAGGAGAGTAAAGTTTCTTAAGTAACATGTAGCTTAGAGAGCTGTCACAGTTTTTGAGATAGGCTCCTGCCCCTCCTGGGAGAAAAATATTCCCAGTGATCTGGAAGAACAAGGGGGCTAAAGCCCTGAAAGGAGGCCTCCAATTTTAGAAATTTCTCTCTTCTCCATAATCTCTCCACTTTTATAACACCTTCTACATATGACATACAAACTGTGTAACTGACAAATCCTCCGTTTGCATTAGATTTAAGTGGCTTCCCTCCCATTGCTCCTCACTGTTAAAAATACATTACAGAAATTACTATCCTGCCTAGGAAAATGTGTGACGACTCGGGTGTGTGTCGTTTATTTCTAAAACATTTTGGCACTTTTCCTGCCAGGTTGTCTTTCTCCTTCACCTACAAGGTGGGGGAAGGAAAAGCTCAGGGTTATGGCAAGATTTTTCAGTTTCCCTGGTTATAGCATGCATTCATTGCAACCCCCATGCCAGGCATGATGGGATGTAAATGCTGAGCAGGAGCAGTGAAATCCTCAGGAGGAAAGGAAAATAGAAAGCACAGAAAAGCCACAGTTCAGACTGCTGGCAGAATGGCTGTATCGAATCAGACAAAAGGTAAAGGCCCAAGACCTTGTCTTCCTACAGTGGCCAATATTTACAGAAAGATACTCAGCAAACAGCAAGTGTAACATGACCTTTCCTGTCAAGTGACCTTTCAGCTTCTGCAAAGGGGACAAATTCACCGTTGCTTTCATCTCCTTGCCACATGGGCTAAATTTGGCCCTCTGCATCCAAACAACACTTCGATCTCCTTCTCTCCTTTCACCAGCAGGCCTTTGGCTGATACTCCAGTGCTGCTTCTCAGGGGCTGCTCCCGTGGGGTGTTTCTGAGCATTAATCATGCTGCAGAGATCCGTTTTGCCTCTGATAAGAGCCCGGCTCAATCTGCAAAGAAAGGAGGGGAATCAATCTGCCTGATTGCCATAGACCCTTCATTCTGCACCCCGCAGCCCCTTGCCAAGCGGAGCAGCAGGGGAGTCTCCGCTCGGTTGCTCCCAGCAGGTGTCACTATGGAATGGGAAAATGCAATTTCAGCACCGGGAAAAGAGCTCGGCTGCAGGCAGAGCATCCTCTGACACTGCCGCCGAGGTAGCACGCTGCTACGTCCGGGAAACTTTCATAATTAGATCTGAAACAGACGTGCTGCTGCCCTCTGCTTTCCCCATTTTTCTCCCCTCCATCACAGCAACCTTAATAGCAGCTCAGAGGAATTTTCTGATTTTTTAAAACACTGCTTAGCAATGAAGGAAGAGACACCCATCTTCATGGATCAGTACCCTGTGTAGTGGCGCAGCACAATAATGTGTAAAGTTTCCAGAACTGTTGGTAATTACTGATAAGCCCAGTTCAGCTCTCAGTTACATACAAAGCTGGGTAAACAATGAGAAGAAAAAATTAATTAGAGCCTGTGTTTGCTAAAGCTGGCTAGCGATTCCATCTGATCACGTTTCTGCTTCTTTTATTCCCTTTGCACAAACATTTGGGTGCTCAGGTTTTGCTGGCACCTGGGTGTGCAGGAGGGGCTTTTGCCTGTGCAAATAGTGCATCTCTCCCAGGGCATGGGCCCTTCCAGCAAGTGCTTGCCCACGCTCTGCCCTTGTGTTTGCAGCTGGGAATGTGTTTGGAGGCCTGGGGAGGTGGAGGTTAAATGGTCACCTCTCCTGAACAATATGGGGAGTCTCCACATCAGCAAGAGCAACAAAGGAAGAGAGAAGAGAGGAAAACCAGGAATGAGACACAGTGGGAAGGACACTCACCTTGCACACTCACTCATCTTGCATGTGTTTTTATCCCAGAGTACTCCTGTGCAGTATGTCTTCTGTGACAGCAAGCACAGCCTACATCAGAGGCGAATTCAGCATCTCACAGAAAGCTTTTCCTAGGTGTGCTCTGTACACACCGGTGACATGAACATTGGTCTTGGCTTGGATTGCCTCGCATTCTGGGAAAACTGGGGTGGGCCCATTTCTCGGAGTTTTGTCACAGCCAAATGATAGGGCTTGGTGAGTGCTACACGGCAGCTTGAGTGCTACACTGAGTGGGGTGTTTCTCCCTCCCTGATTCATCATCAGGGACTTCGGCAACTTCTCTCTGTTCCAGGGGAGTGAGGGGGTCAGAGGGTGTTGCCAGGGCTCTAAAAAGCATGTTCTCCTTCGTGACTGAACCCCCTCGTTACAGTAGATCTGATTTACTAAGGTCAAAGCTAGCCCTGTCTTGAGAAGGTGGTCAGACCAGATGACCTCCAAATGTCTCTTCGAACTAAAATAACTCCATAATTCTTTGAATATGGGGTCACATTTATTTAGCAATGTACTTGAGCAGAGCCCTTGTGTTTTCTGCATGTCACAGATCAGTTTTATGCAGTGGCAATGCCTGTTCTTCCACTCTGCTATTCTCAGAGATCAGAAAAGATGAATGCAACATCTCGTCCACCGAATATAAACCTGGTGTACATCTTTCCCTCTCCTTCGTCCTCCGATAACTCTGCAGATGAGGACCGTAATTGGTCAAGGGTGAACATGGAAAAGACTTCAGTGCCATCAGCATCCTCTGCCATTCTTAATTCCCTGAAGTTCTCTCTCAGAGTCAAGGCCTCAGTGATTTCTTCAGATTCAGCTCTAAAGTGTAGAAACCAGGTCAGGCAATCATAGGAATAGCTTGATGTTTTGCTGGCAGCCAGCAGTTTGGTGAGACCTGGCATCTGCTTAGACTCGTGACATGCTTCTCCTCTTGTGAAGAAATGCTTGGCAGATGGATCAATAAAATCCTGCCCTTAAGTGCACCCCTTTTATTGGTGGTGTTCGTGTCCTGGTGCACAAAGCTGTGTTTTATGGGGTGCTGGAAGAGGCTGAGATCAAAGCTAATGTGCTTTACCCATGATACTTTCAGCAAGAAGAGGAGTTCAAAAGATAGGAAATCATCTATGAAGACAATCAGGCTTCACATATCCTTCCTGTACTTTATGCTGAGTTGGGACCACAAAAAGAAGGGTTCTGGGCAAAGGCCTAATATCAGTCCCTGCCTTTTCCCATATGCAGCCCATCTAACTTAGCCTGTGGGGTCTCCCCTAGGCCTCCGAACAAAAGCATCTGCCCTGGCAGTGTGCTTCTAAAACAAACTTAGACTGTGTGGATGTAATTAAGTTACCCCTCTCCCTGTTTGAGGTACCGTCAGGAAAAAAATAATCTCTATGCTCTAATTTTTGTTTATTCTGAACACAGCTGTTGGATGTAAGCCATTCTAATTAAACTACAAACTTCTTTTGTAGAGAGCTCGGATGTTGCTGAAATCAATGTCAAGCATTACACTAGTCTGTATCATTTTCACTGAACTTTCTAAACACTGCTGGCATAGAGAAGGAGTAGCAAAAAAAAAAAAAAAAAATCCCCCAAACAAGCCCCTAGATCCATTTACTGTTGCACTTCGACTGTCTCTGGAGTCTCCATGGAATTTACAGAACCAGGAGCAGAGCCTGATGCAGGACATCAGCTGGCAAATGTGGGTGGTACTCGAGTGTCAGATAAAAATTCATTTAGAAATCCAGCCGAGGAGAAGAAAGCCTCCTTCCATATCACAGAGTCACAGAATGTTAGGGACTGGAAGGGACCTAGAAAGATCATCTAGTCCAATCCACCTGCCAGAACAGGAACACCTAGAATAGGTTACACAGGAAGGTGTCCAGGTGGGTTTTGAATGTCTCCAGAGAAGGAGACTCCACAAACCCCACGGGCAGCCTGTTCTACTGTTCTGTCACCCTCACTAAGAAGTTGTTTCTTCTCAAATTTAATTGGAACCTCCTGTATTCCAGTTTGCACCCATTGCCCCTTGTCCTATCATTGGTTGTCGCCGAGAAGAGCCTGGCTCCATCCTCATGACACTCATCCTTTACATATTTATAAACATTAGTGAGGTCGCCCCTCAGTGTTCTCCAAGCTAAAGAGACCCAGCTCCCTCAGCCTCTCTTCATAAGGGAGATGCTCCACTCCCTTAATCATCTTTGTTGCCCTGC
>VWYH01002669.1:42056-69618 GCA_013399365.1 Pampusana beccarii | reverse complement strand
TCTCTGGAGACATTCAAAACCTGCCTGGACACCTTCCTGTGTAACCTCATCTGGGTGTTCCTGCTCCAGCGGGGGGATTGGACTGGGTGATCTTTTGAGGTCCCTTCCAATCCCTGACATTCTGTGATTCTCTGATTCTGTCTTTTGCTTGTTTTTTTTCTGTCCCTGGAGCTCTCTTTTTTCAGCAGTGAAAGTGAAGGAAAGGTGACAAAGGGAAGAAAAAAAAATCAGAAAGTTTTAGTCTTTTTCAAAAATCACACCAATACTGGCAATCTAATTACTTTGGGAAGGGCTGATTAACAAAATCTTCCATTCCAAGCCCATAAATATGTGCACAAGTACACATACTTCCTGGTATTTTTCTCTGTGTTAACAGAAAAAGCTTTTTTTTTTTTTTTCACTTTTATCTGACACAAGTCCTCTACTTTCCTCATTCAGCCTTGCTCAAAGGTCTTTCTCAGCTTGGCCCATATTTTGTTTCTTAACATAGTTTAACTCTGGTAACTGATTGCCAAATGACAAGCTTTCTGTAAGCCAGGAAGGATGCAGTCATGTTTTTTCCCCAGGGTCTGATTCTGCAACAGCTCATTTTCACACTTGCTGCAATAAAAATCTTCCCATTCACAGGAAATTATCTTCAGAAAGGATTTGTGGTTGTGTCAACCACCTGAGTTCTTGAGAAGTTCAGCACAAACCAGGAAAGAAATCCATGACAGAAACACATCCTTTTCTTCAACACAGAAGTCTGTACATACACAGGCAGCATGACAATAGCCTTTTAAGACAAGATATTTGAGTGGACCATTAGTACGATTTATCTAAGAAAGAACCTGTTGGTGAAGACTGTGTTGCACCTATAATAACATGTAAGAAAGAAGGTGGTAGAGAATTAAATTTGTGAAATGCAAGCTCATTTGGACCTTGCTTTTGTGATGAGTATCTACAGTGTACAACAGAGATTAAAAAAACAAACAAACAAACAAACAAAAAAAACACACATAAAAAATTAAGTGACTCTTTTCCATACCTCTCAGCTACCCCACATTATTTCATAAAGACAAATCACATTCTATTCTCACCAAAGTATTCGTGAACTACCCTGTGCCTCAGCAGATAATTTGATACCTGACACCTTGAGTGAGGCTTTCTATCTTTATATTCTTCTGGGAAACTAGACGAGGGCTATAAAAACTGACTAGATATTTGCACATACTTATGCTAAATATATGTTGTAACCCAGCTTTCTGTTAACATAAATGAAATGGCTTATTTCATTTATTTCTCAGGGAAAGAACATATAAACCCATCATTTTGAAAAAAGACAAATGCCCCCCAACCCCTGCAACCAGCACTAGATACTGACAGTTGTCTGAGTTGAAATTCACTGAAGAACAAAGTGTTGGATAAATAGTGACACTCCACAATATGTCTTGGTGGTGTGAGAGGAATCTGTAAAAGAGGATTGTCCAGAATTACAGTGCATGGGGGAAGTTACACAACAAATCTGATATGATAAAGGTAAATTTCTGCTGAAAAGTTTTAAGTAGTTCATGTTCACTATTTGCAATTCAAAGCTGTAATACAGAACTGTAGAATTGTACACTAAGGGTCTGACAGTTTGGAGTAGTTCACAAAAGACTCCCACCAATTAAAATGTGTTTTATATCAGGCCCTAGTGTAATTTTCATGTTTTATCTCATAAGATCTATTTTCGAGGTTTGTCTTTGTGCAAGAGCAGTTAATTACAACCATGCAGACACCAGGTTTGAAGTTTGAAATTCTTTGAAATTCCTCATTGTGTGCATTGGCTGTGCAATAGTAAAATTATGGAGGCTTTGTACTACCCTGCTTTAAGAATCAAAGTGTATTGTGTTGAGAACAGTGAGATTAGAAGGATTTTTCTTATTGTTGTGAACAATTTCATTAACATTTTGTATTAAGAAAAATATTTAAAGAATGTGTGCTGAAGCAATATGAAATGTTCATTCTTGCTAAGGTTAAAACAGAACAGACATGAAGTTTTTGAAAGCAAGATAAATAAATAAACTTTGTCATCTTTTAAACAAAATGTGTAACTTTTGTTTGGTTTTAAAAGATTTTTGTTAATGAGATTGTTTCAGGCTTTTAGAAGGATAAGATGAACTATGAATGAGCAGTTCTGATTCAGGCACCTCTGGTACACAGAGCTGCTCTTGCCAGTTCCCTACACACTGGTGCGATAATACGGCTAAACACGAAGTCTTCCTTCACCCATCCTCTGTGCTGCATGGTCTGCCCTATGGCAGCCTGTAGCATGCATCACGTTGGCAAAGCTCAGGGCATCTGAGCTTGAGAGAGCGAGAGAGATGAGAGAGTTGAGCAGCTCTGCTGCAGCACTGACACTTGTCAGTGGAAAATGCTGTTCCTCAACAAAAGGCAAAGCTGTGGTAGGCCACAGCCCAAATCATGGTGCAGGTGGCAAGAGCATCCAGGGTCCTGCTGGGAGCTGTGATGAAGGGCACTAAGCAGGACGTTTCTGTACAGCATTGTGGCAAGGAAAAAAATATGTTCCTGTATATTTGCATGCTCGAGGCTTCTCAATGACCAGGAAATGGCTAAAACTCATGAAGAAAATATTTTCAATGTGCATAAATTCATTACCAGAAGTTTTACATCTAAAGTTGTAAGAATATGAACCTAATCCTAAAAAAAAAAAAACAGCACAAGAGGTCTAAAATTATTTTGCTAAGTGGAGCAGCTGCTCTTCTCACCTACGATGCCTTAGAGGTCCACCAATCTTGTGACAAAGTCACCCTCGAGCCCCACTTTGCTTCCACTCAATTGGAATCAACTCTTCTGCCAGCAGTTCTCCCTGAAAAGCACAAGATTTTAAGCCTATGTAGTTGGTCAATAGTTAGAGCTTGGGGATGCCTAAGGAAACAGAAATGGACTACTGGATAACTTGCTGTGGCATGAGACAGTGCTCTTCATTTTCAAAGGAGAAGTGAGCTTGAGGTCCTCTGCGGATTCCCTTCTGCCATGAGAAAGCATGAAAAGAGGCTGGTTTGGGTCTAGCAATGCCTTACTTCCCTGCTGTTGCTCTGCCGTAGCAAACCCAGAAAGCAAGAGAAGTGAACAGCATCCAATGGGGCAGACCCACGATAAGCAATGTTTGTTTACCATGCACAGAGGGTATGCAAAGGTGATACAATTGTTAAATAATTCCTCTGTAATATATACTCATGTCACACAGCCCAGTGAGCAAGATAGGGTTACATTATAATTAGTACAACAACACTATGTTTAGAAATTATTTTGCCAATTACTTTAACTAATATGGAAAAGGGAAGAGGTTCCTGGGCACTGCAGCTTTTGAAATCCTAGTATTGACAACATGGTGTGTTATCATCATTACTCATCAGCTTGTATCTGATTGGTAGCTCTGGAACCATGAGAGGGAAGATTCAATATCCACGCCTGCCTTATTCAAAATAGTATAAAATCTAATTACTTCAAAAAGGAGGAAAAAATGCAGCATGGGGAACGTAAAAGAGGAAAAATAAACTAACTAAAAAAACTGAAATGGCAGAATCTGAGTGAAAAATAAAATACATTCATAGAAGTGATTGCCTATGCTTATGTAGTCAAGAAAAAATTGTTCATATAAAATATTTTCAATCCTGAGATTATTTCTTTCAAAACAGAATGAATTGGGTGAGAGGTATAAATGAAGGGGGAATATAGGGTAATATGACATGTAGGTTTGAGACCAGGAAACTTGGGAGCAGCCAAATTATTTATTTTGGATTGGCACAGGAAAAAAGATATGAAAATGGAATAATAAGACAGAGAGCAGACTTAATGAATAAGAAGCAGGTTATCACTGAAGGAAGAAAATTTGGGGTGGAAGTTTACCTGTGACTTAGGAAGTTAAAAGAGTAAGTGATCCTAGTCACTGGACTCTGAAGTCAATAAGGGCTTTCCACTGATGTTAGTGGGAAATAAGTCCAGTTCTCATACAAAAACAAACAAACAAACCAAACAACCAACCAAACAACAACAAAACAACAATGACAAAAAAAACCAAGCCACAAACAAACAAACAAAACCCCCCACCAAACTGAAAAGAGCATGCAACCAGAAAGAAAGAAGTTGGACAAGACAAAACAGAGCAGATGGTGTTTGGAGTACAAAATGCACTGATAAGTGGACCTGTCTACATCTTTGCCTTTGACAGGCATTATTATCTTAAATTATATGCTTAAATGATATACTTAAATGACTGATTGTTTTCTTGATACGAATATTTCTGTAGTCTGAAGAAATTTAAGACCATTTCTGTTAACAATAAGTGGAAGTTCAAGGGTCTTCCTGAACACACTAGGTAGTCGCATCTAATTCATAAAGGTTTTAAACTAATTGCTACATGAATTTTATACACATATATATATTTTTAATTAGGCATGGAGACATAAATCTAAATACAGGCTAATTATCTGATCTCCAATTTCAAATCACATTTCACTTTTAGCTTGTTTATAATGATTTTTTAATGAAGAACTACTCTAAATTATAGGCAAATTCCTACAGAATTGTATATTTCCTTTATAAAACTACAAAAAAATGTTTATGATAATTATTGTTTTTACAATGCATACCTTGGGACATAATGTATTGAACATTAATCACACCAGCTACATGATGTGCTAGTTATTTGAAAGTGCTGCCAGCATATTGTTAATTTTAAGCCTCCTACAAATCAAACCTTTGCCCAAACTGTAAGTGCTGGTTCTCTTGTGTTGATATTAGAAATAGCACTAAAATAAGAATAAAGCCCAGTGGCACGTTTCCCTCCAAAATCAACAGTTAATTCATGCTGTGATTTTACATTGTGAGCAAGCACAATGATACTACTAGTATTTGAGGGATCCTTTGAAAATACTGTATAAATAGAAGTTTCATGACGGCTGACGTATTGCTGTGGCCCAGAGGTTCACTGGTGCTTGATATAGGCAGATAGTTTCAGCCATCCACATACCGAAAGTTGCAGAGCTGAGATCAGAAAACAAAACAAGAAAAAAAACAAACAAAAAAACCAAACCAAAACAAACCCACACACACACACACAAAACCAAACCAGAACAAAACAAAAAGAAAGGAGTCAGAGCTCACTGATGTCAGAGGTGTTTGTGGACCACTTCTAAAAAGGCTAAATATTAATTGAAACAAGAGGGACTCTATAGCTGAATGGGAACTGGGAGCTGGATTATTTAAACTGTTCTTTGTGTTCAGTAGTAGTTTTATCTCTGAAAGGAACATTAGCACATTCATTTTAAGAACATTCAATGTAGCTTTGACGTTCATATAGCAAGATTCTATGGTTTATGTTGTCTTCTATTATTTAAACAGACTGGTGCTTTAATTTCTTTTAGATTCTAAACGAATATAAAAACTGTTACTGTAATTTAAGATTTTGAGGTTAAAAATGAGAAAACTCCAAATATGAAGTTAGCCCTGACAAAGTTAACTAGTTTATGCTACATTATATTTTGCGTTTTTTCTGAATACTTATGAATAATAAACTGTGGTAAGACAATGGCTACATTTAAATTACAAAAAGAAAACAGAACTGTGTATGGCATATCACCAAATTATTTTTCCCAAATTTACCTTCCAGAGATGATCAAAATCCATTGATGTTGGATTGTCATCGAAGATAATTCCTCTTGTCCATTTTTCTGAAGTTTTTCAACAGCAAGAAGAGGTTAAGGAAGAAGGATGTTCAAAATAAATGAAGGAAATGTATATGGAAGACAAATGAAATGCACCATTTAGTCTTCAAAAGCTTCTAAATTTTTTTAATAATAACTGTGCCTCTGATTGGATGACTTTTCAGATCTCCAAATGGAGTTACTTATACATGTACTTGCAGATATGCAGTATTAATACTTGATTGTTGTATTTTACATGTTTTAAGAAATTTTTCCTTTGCTACAATGTATCAATGAGAACTGCATTTGTATGAAGCTGTAGACAAAAGAGAATCTGCAAAAAGGTACAGGCATATAAATACTGGCATGAGAAGTTTAACGCCTTTGTGGTGAGACAAACTCTTGTCACCATACCTCATCTGGCACCCCTTGACACTCGTCCCTTGGCACAATCTCCCTTTGTCGATTTCCACCAGTTCTTCTGAGGACAGGCTTTCTCTGCTTGCCTACGGTATAGGGTGAAGTCAGATTAGGATGAAGATTAATTGTAAGATTAATATTCTCATTCTCATTTTCTATAGCTTAAATGTTAGCCATATTAATATATTTGGTTTGGGTTTTTTTGGTGTGTTTGTTTTTGTTTGTTTGTTTGCTTGTTTGTTTGGTTTTGGAGTAGAGCTACTGACCAGCTTGCTGGTACCACGATGAAGAGCTACCCATCATAGCCCAGCTCAGACCTCTGGTACACCTGCATTTAGCTGAATGCTCAGTGCAATGGTGTTTTGCTCCAGCACCCTGCAATCTGGAAAATCACTGTATCATTGAAAAAAATCCACAAACCAAAGATTGCCTTTTTTTTTTTTCAGCATCAACATCAATAACATTTCATGACAGTTTTTATTACAGAAATGAGTGTGCAGTACCCTCTGCCACTGTTTTGTGTATTGCAGATCTGGCTATAAACCAAGAGATTGTTGAGGAGTATGAAAGAGATTTACATATTGCATTTTACTCATAGAAGCATAAGTTACCTCCACTTTTAAATTATAAATGCCTTCTAGCTGTATGCTCACAGACCATGTAAAATAATGATTCAGCAATAACTTTCAGTGCACGGAGTAGCTGGGAATATCAAATTGGTATTTTATTCCCATTATTAATTCCTGGATGAACATAACTTTCCTTGTGCTTACCATATATATACCTTATTGTGTGAGGTAATGGGCTACAGAGCGTTCTACATGTAGACCACAGGGTCAGTCAATCAAATCTTGCCTGAGCAGGAGCATCCTCTGTTGTTTAGTAGCTGCTTGAGAGTCTAAGGACATTAATACATGCAGAAATCCACCATTAAATTTGGCATGCTTATGTTCACATGGTTATCATGCGTAGAATCCAGAGCCTCTTACCTTAGGAATTGTGTCTTTGTTTATAGCAGCTTGCAATTTTGAGTACCTCGTATGAACAGTGATAGCAGAGACCAATTACTGAAAAAGCAGGGGAAACAGCAATATAGCCTAGATCTGGTAAATAAATGCCAAAATTAGCATTCTTCTTTAAAGAGCAATGGCAGAACTATGACACAGAGCTGTGGGAACTGTTACAGAGAACAGCAGCAGAGACAAGTCAAGTGCTAGAGAAATGGTTAATGCAGTCCTTGTTACAGGTAACAGATCATGAAAATTTGAAGATCTGTGTTAAGTCTCTTCTCCTCCATTGCTGGGTGCGCTACAACTTATCACAGATCTAGGAGAAGAGGAGCAAAGTTACCTTGCAAAAGGTTTAGTTAGTCTGCATAAAAAAAAAAAAAACATCAAAGAGATTGTGCTCTTCCCAAACTCCATTTATTACATCGTTATTATTTTAACTTTGTAATAAAGCTTTATTTCCAGAAAGAGATGTGAATCAAAATTATATATTTTTGGCTTTGTCAAGAACTCTGGGAGAAGCATGTGACACACCCCTAAAGAATTAATTGTATAAGTGGCTAAAGAAACTTCTTATTTCTTCTCCAGTATAACTGTATTTCTAAATCCTAGCATGCTGGTTTTGAAAGCACATTTCAACCCTGAATGAAGCTGAGTCCACAGGCTGCATTTCCTCATCTGTACTTGAATACATGAGGCTTCTGCTGATAAAGCTCATGACACAACATGTCAAGCCAGCTCAAGTAGCACTGAGAGACTTTTCTCTGAGTCCCTCACTCTTCTCAGCTGTTATTTCTCTCTTTCAAATATCTCTTCTACATGCCATAGTACTCTTGTCTGTACAGTGCTCATTTTGTTGCTGCTTTTACTTTGTGACTTCAAGGCGGGAGAGAGCCTTCAGAAGCTGTCATTAAAAGAAGCAAACTAGCAACAAATCCCATCTTTCTGTGTGCATGCTAAAAATATTGTAAGAATAGAAGAAGTTGAAGCTCTTTCCATATACCACAAAGGAATAGAAAAGGCACATGAGGTTTCAGGGAAACCCTTGCAGTTCTTGCTTACAAAAATACAGGTTGCCAGTGATTCTATACAAAATACAACTTTTAAATTACAAACTATCCTTTTGGTTACAAAACATATTTAATACCGAAGGGAATCAATGAAAGTTGTTGTCAAGAGCAACTGCAGATGACTAAAGCGTGACTCAGGCTTTAGCAACATCAGACTAACAATCAACTGTTTATTTTAGTTATTTCACTTCAGGTGAGAGGGATGCATTTGGTCAGCGATGCCTGCTTCTGTCCTCCCACTGAATCTCCACAATACCTTTTTGTGATTACTGAAAAATCTGCAATTGACTGGATTACACTACATTTCTTCTGCTCTGCACCCTTCTAGTAGCTTGTTTCTGTTCCTTGATTTCTGTCACCTTCTGCTCCAAATCTATTAATGACATTTTTTTTTTATATTCTCTTCTCAAAATCTGCCTTTCCTGATGTCGAATTTCTGCTGTACATACAGACATTTAGTCATGAATTTGCATAGGCCATCTCTATTTTGAGATGCATCTTTTGCGGATTGCAGGATCTGCCCACACCTAAACTGCTCTGCATGATTAGGCAGAACTTCACGCAGAATGAAACTAGCAAATCATCCAAATATCCTTGTCTGCTCTTGATAAAAGTTAGCACTTGTGGCTTGTATATCCTTTAGTGATAGTCAATGCTGCTCCCCAGAGGAGTCAGTAAATCTTTATGGTTCTGACTTTGAACACTTGATGTGATTAAAGGTCTTGAAAGAAAAATACATTTCTCTGACCTTCACCCTCACTTCCAGGAAAAGACGTATGAGGAGTGGCTAAACTCGCTTGGTTTGTTCAGCCTGGAGAAGAGAAGACTAAGAGGAGACCTCATTGCAGTCTACAGCTTCCTCACAAGGGGAGGGCAAGGGGTGGGCGCCGAACTCTTCTCTGTAGTGACCAATGGCAGAACCTGAGGGACTGGCAGGAAGATGCGCCACGGGAAGTTTAGGTTGGACATGAGGAAAAGGTTCTTCCCCCAGAGGGTGGTGGACACTGGAACAGGCTCCACAGGGAGGTGTCATGGCCTCAAACCTGACAGTGTTCAATAAGAGACTGGACAACGCCCTCAGACACATGGTGTGAACTGTTGGGTTGTCCTGTGCAGGGACAGGAGTTGGACGCGATGATCCTTGTGGATCCCTTCCAACTCAGGACATTCTATGATTCTATGATTTTTACATAATCGTCAAGAGCTATTGTTATGTTCTTCTGCATACTGGCTGATAGACAGTAACCCTTTGCTATTTCACTTAAATTATGCACAATAGCAAGACTTTCAGTGCTGTGCTATTATTCCATATTAAGAGACTCTACGGTTAGGATATGTAATATGAAGACTACTCATCTTACACAGAGGCTACATATCTCTGGAAAACTGCTAAAAGCTGTTATCTACGTAGCTCTTCCTAAATATATCACTCAGTGGAATTCAAAATAAGATTTTTTTTTCTTTCATTTTGAACTTATAAAATATTAAGGAAGTCATACAGTTGAAAGAGAAGCGTGTCCTTCAAAGGAAAAACAAATAGTGCAGTCCTATTATTTCTAAGTTTATGGGGCTGACATTTTTCTCTCCTTCAAGTTTTATAACAGTATGACTCAGTTAAATGGATTGAAAGTCAAGGGCTGTCACAATTCTGGTACAAAAATAAAACACTACATTCATATACATTTGCAGAGCCAGACAAAGATATTTGTTACTACAACTCTGTTTAAGCAAGTACTCTCGGCACAGGGACCTTAATGGTCAGTCTATAAGAAGGTTTAAATACAGAAAAAGCAAACATTAAATAGTTTCATTTTCAAACCTTCCTGTGTGTAAAAATATGGCAGCTGTATAATTTGAAAGTATCTCTTTCTCCTCTGCAAATTTAGTTCAGAAAAGCCATCCAACACATCCAACTACATTTTTGTTCAGCTGTCAGGGAAAACTGAGTTTGAGCAGTGACTGCCTACCTTGAACTATCTATGCTCCTCTTCCTGGAATCGGCTGAAAATTTAAAAGAAATCTACAAGGTCAAAATAAATTACTTTTTAAGTGTTACTGGTTTACTTTGCAGAAAAGTAAAGTATTAGTTACAATACCTTTAATCCATGTACTTGTGTCAAGATGTAATGACCTAGTTGCAGAACATATTTCCCAATTTAAGACCAAAAATATCTATAGCAGAAATGCTATGCAGAAGAACAATGGAAGATAATCTGTAATTCTGACTATTGAACTCTGGCAGCTACAGATGTATAACAAGGTAGCTGATGAGTCAAAGCTGTAAGAAAGTGAGTGATTTTGGACTTTCTTTCAGTCAGAGTAAATGACTATGAAGTCTGTGCTAGTTGTTAGCAATGTCTTTTAATTGCATACGTGTTGCTGGGTGGTTTTCTTACATTTTATAATGCAGTCTGGAGTCCACAAACTCAGTGCAATGAAATGCAACCTTACGTATAGTAGAAGGCAAATATAAGACTCACTACTCAATAAACAAATCTGACAGCAATTTGCAAAAATAATTGTCCTTGCCAGGTCCTACATGTAAACACATTTTAAGGAATCATATGCTCACACAGGGTGGAATCCACATACTATAGTGAAAACATGATCTACATTATTGAAGCATTTCTACCTCACATCCTTTTTATTCACATACTGAACAGATAACTGTACGGACACTAACAAGTAATTAATTACCTTTTACTGCTTAAAGAACTTTAAGAAACTTTTTACTTTCATATATTGGCATTACATGTTACACTATCTTTGGGAACAAATATAGTGTCTCACGTGCATCAAAAGGCAAAATGTGAGTCAACTGTTTTGGTGAAGATAATGTTCATTTTAGAGAGATGAATCTCTGCATTTTCTCAATGTGATACCTGGTGGACTTAGAGCGACAAAAATCTCCAGAGCTGCTATTCAATAATTTTTATCAGTGGTGTATGTGAACTACGTCAGAAAAATAATAGTCTGTTGGTTAATGGCGTTTCATACAATTGTAATGGTGAGGTTTGGTGGGGATGAAGGAACTTTGGAAAAAGGAAGTATGAAGGCCATCCAAAGGCTCCTAAGCAACACTCTCTTGAAAAATAATAGAAGAAAATCCACCATCTACTCCCTTTGGGGTTCCTGTGTTGTTACACACCAGCGTTTTTCTTCACAGTGATTTACACTGAGATCATTTGAGGAAGACTGAAAACACGTCATTTACCACTAGTCTAATAACTCAGTAACTTTGCTATGAATACTTGCAGTTGGTGGCGTCTTAATATTAGGGGAATGAAAGTAATACCAAGCCTGATTGAAGAGGGAAAGAATTAGGCAGTCATCTTCAGGGACATTTATTAACTTAGGATCAGAGAAAACAAGTGCTCAAACAGTTTGAAAGAGGTCTAAAGTGCAGCCACTCTGGTTCCCACAAAGCAAACAAGTTGCAAAAGTATTGATTGCACCATGATCTCAAGATAACCTTGATAAGATAAAGATAGCTGCTGCAGATAATTTACATGCACGTGCCTATGTAGACTTTATGGGCTTTTATACATGTCCAGGAGGAGTGAAGGGCTTCTGGTGTTCATGAGACTCTTTCAATAACTGCAGGATGAGAATGGCATTGGCAAGCTTTTCAGTGGAGCTAGAGTGCTGCTGAAACTACAGGCAAAGGGTTTAGAGTGCATTTTATGGTACTTTCCTGGGGTGGAACTAAATTGCATGCACCTTTCCGCTGCATTCATCTGTGAAGGGGGATTTCTGGGATTCTGTCTGTGACATGAATTACCTTTTACAGAGCTTTTCAGAGCTCTGAGAGGGAGTCTTTTTCATCTGCTCTATAACTCTCCTTTTCCCACCTTTAACTTCCTGATTTGAAATCAGGCAGGAAGAATACAAACAAATGAAGTCTTCTAGTACCATGTATCAACACATGAAGTAGACTATGCTGAGGCATCCTTGTTTTTCAGTGAGTTGTAACTTATTAAATACTTCAATTCTGCAAAGCTTAAACCACATGAGCTTTAGACTGCGTTGTAGAAGTCTTGCAGAGCATGGAGCTGTTTACTTTATAGAGTAAATGTTTGTGTTGAGAGTATACAGAGAAAGAAATCTGTGTGTAATAATTTAGTACCTTTCCTTTTTTCATAAAAGGAAGGAAATTGAAAAATGATCTTAATAAAAATAATCATACAATCCGAAAACAGTCATAAATTAGTCCCCAAAACACAAACACATTTAAGCTCCAAATTACTTTGAAAGTCATCTAAAAGTAATTTGCTACTCAGGTCTTAATAAAATGTAATTTCCACAACATTAAAGAGAGCAGCAGATGTTGTTCTTAATATTTATTGAAAAATAGTTGTGGTGGTGTAATGCAGTTCTCCCTGACTGACCTATTTTTCCTGTCTGCTTTGTTATGTTTCATTAAAATTTCTTATCGTCAAATTGTTTTCCATAACAACTTGAAATCACAGTAGCTTCCAATGACAGAAGTGTCCAGATTGTGATAAAGACCTGCATGTGTCAAATGTAGCACTTAACAGAACTACAACAAAACAAAAGAAAGCAGAGCTAAAACACAGCAAATTAGTTTTCTTTTTATTTTTTTCTTAAATAAGACAAGGATTTTCCTTGAACATACTTTAAAAATAGAGCAAGCTATCCTAAACTAAAATCTAACAGTATTTCTGTGCAATACTTTAAAATGTGCCAGTGTGTGTTCAAATTTACTTTTGTTATTAGTGAGAGCTTTATCACTGAATTCAGTGAGGGCAAAGCTAGGCTGAAACTCTGCTGGTTTTATTTTTTTTTTTTTAAATCACATTTTAAATAGACTTTATGGGTGTTCATCAGCTGCTTCTGTGCCATCTTCACACGTAAAGATTATAAAATAAACCAAGCCAACGTAAACATACTGACCTAATAGCTTTTATGAAAGTGGAAACACAGGGGGATTCCAGTCTGCCTGGAAAGTGAATGAGCACAAGGTCTAGCAGACAGCTGAGGTGACTAACCTGTAGCATGGAAGACCCTTTGTAGAAATTACCCATCTGGCAGCTTCCTCATGTTTGTGCTGGGCGTGTTCCAGCCATAGCGTCCAACCTATTCTCACCTGCGGCAGTGTGACTAAATTTCATTTATCAGGTAGCTGCTTACCGAAGTGTTCACAACTTGACAGGTTAAATTGTTATTTCACCCAGGAGGTTATTGGAAGCTAGTTCAGCTCCGAAAGCAGTGTTCTTCTCAGGTTTGACACCCTTTGGAAAAGACACTGTAGTAAGTGAGAGATGCCAGAAACACCAGCACTGAGTCCCATACATCAGAGCTGTCTGATTGTGGTGCAGCTGATGGTTGGACAATTCTGACTGGACTGACAAGGCAGGGGAAAGGATTTATTTGTCTTCTTGGGTGCAGACAGGCAAAAAGATTTTTACACTCTCTACCCCAGGACAAAGCAGGCTGAGAAAGAGCAGAGACAGCACAATGTCAGTAGCTTCATCTGCAAGTACTGTAATTCAGATCACTGAAACGGCTTCAGATGGCTTGTGGGCATGCCAAGTGCATAGTAAGATGTAGCAAAAAAAGGGTGGGGGAGCTCCAACAAGCTTCCGGATAATAAATAAAGCTCTTTCTTCCTCAGAGAGTTTCAAGGAAGTTTTATGACGTTTTAGAAAAGTCTAAGACATCTTCAAAACCAAAAACTGTGCACAGAATTAAAAGTAAACCTGCTGCTATTATCTAGAAAAGCTGTAGGAGGAGAGCTTGCCAGCATAGTGAACTGTTTCATCTAGAAAATGAAACACCAGCACCAAAGCAGAAGCTTGATATTTCAAGTACATACCCATACCCACATGTTTCAAAAAACCAGCATAAGACTTGAAGGAGGCTTCTTTAAGGTACCACCATAGTCACTGATTACCCAGGGAGACAGAGGTGGGCAGATATGGTTCTTCTTCATGTCTCCGCTATCCGTGCCCACTTCTTCTATTCTCATTCACACCATACTCTCGTAAGTCTAACAGGGTCTTGAAGGGGTGTCTGGTGGTGCTAGTTAGCCTCAAAAGAGCGCTTCATGTACAGCAATGGCCTAATCTAAGCCAGGTGGAGGTACAAGCAAGGAAAGTTCCAGCACAACCTGAATTTTTGCAAGAAACATTATTTCTTTTCTTTGTGGATCAGCAATTTCTGTCTCTCTCTGTGCAACACAGTAGATGAAATCATGTACAATCTCTCATCTGGTTTTCTTTTCCTCTCTTGGATTATGCAAAGACAGTGAATTCTCTGAGCTCTGGGCAATAGGGCTAAAAGTGCTTTAATGGAGCTTGTATCAGGATGATAACGTAATTAGTATAGTTGAGAAAATTCCTCCACAGCTAAAAGTGGAAAAAAGATTGAAACTTTACACACACCACATCTGGGCTTTTAATGTCGGCAAATCCTTAGGGCTAATTTTCTGTTCCTGTCAAGCAGTTTAATGTGCTGCAAATTTCATCTAGCTGAAAACATGGAGAAAAGCAACTGCCAAACACCCTCAACACTGCTCAGCAAATACACCATGCAGGAAAATAATGCCAGACAAATAAAGTTAGGTTACCTGGGAGTTGGGAGATTCCCTGAGAAACAAGATGGGCAAACCTCAAAAGATATTCTGTTTGGATTGAGTCCAGATACTGATCCAGACTGTTCATATTTCTCAGCTCTATAGTGGTAATATTTTGCCACCTAATGGAAATGTTTACATAATTCAAAAGCACGCATGAAATCCTGGAGAATGTATTTTGCATTAAGAGGTGGATTCTTACCAAAAAATTAAGAGGAGCACTGATAAGCTACAGTGTTCATGTCTTCATGCTTCTGAAACTTGTGCGGTTCTTTAGTCCTGTGCAAATCGGTATGAATTGTGCAGACTGACTCTGGTCAGACTTTGTCGTTTATGAAAGTCAGTGTGTCTGGTTTCTGTCCTATTTCCTACCATTCTTCAAAAAATAATGGCTTTTTGGACAGGAAAGGCTTTTTTCTTTCTTTTCCGTGCTTACCTCAGTTCACTTTGTGAGCTCACTTAGCTCACAGCTGCAATATAGTTGTAATTAATACTACATCCTTCAGAAATAAGATGCAGAATGATCTCTGAAGACCTATTAACACTGTAATTACAGTGTTTGAGAAGTATATAACCCCTTCTTATTTAGTCTTAAGAATATGTACAGCTATGCACACTTCAAGTCTCAGGAAAAAAAAAAAAAGAGTGTTAACAGAGGACTACAGCCACTGTACTGTGCCTTCAGAATCAGAGAATCACAGAACAGTTGGGGTTGGAAGGGGCCTCTGGAGATCATCTAGTCCAATCCGCCTGCTAAAGCAGGTTCACCAGAGCAGATCACACAGCAATGTGTCCAGGTGGGTTTTGAATGTCTCCAGAGAAGAAGACTCCACAACCTCTCTGGGCAGCCTGTTTCAGTGCTCTGGCACCGTCAAAGCAAAGAAGTTCCTTCTCATGTTTAGATGGAAACTCCTGTGCTTCAGTCTGTGCCCATTGCCCCTCATCCTATCGCCGGGCACCACTGAAAGGACTCTGGTCCCATCCTCTTGACACCCACCCTTGAAGTGTTCATAAGCAATGATGAGATCCCCTCTCAGCCTTCTCCAGGCTGAGCAGACCCAGCTCTCTCAGTCTGTCTTCATAAGAAAGATGCTCCAGACCTTTCATCATCTTTGTAGCCCTCTGCTGGACTCCCTCCAGTAATTCCTTGTCCTTCTTAAACTGAGGAGGCCAGAAGTGTACACAGTACTCCAGATGTGGCCTCACCAGGGCAGAGTAGTGGGGGAGGACAACCTCCCTCAACCTGCTGGTCAGACCCTTCCTAATGCACCCCAAGATACCGTTGGCCTTCTTCACCACAAGAGCACATTGCTGTCTCATGGTCAGCCTGTTGTCAACCAGAATGCCCTAGAAAATCCAGCAGCCATAAGTTATGAGGGCTGCCATTGAGCTACCTGTGCAGCCTTGCAGACCCAAATACGGTGCGTTTTTAGACTCTGGGTGGTCTGTGTATTTATTTCTTAATTCATATAGTGACAGCTGAACTGCATTTAAGATATGTCCAATGGCAAAATAATGTTTTCATTATAAAGTGTTTACACAATTCCTAAATTAGTGGAAAATATGGACTTACTGATAGGAGAGAACAGAGCCCTTCTCAGAGATATGTGACCGTTACACTCATCAGGTTTTAACTACGATAGAAACACAATAAGCAAGGAGCATTACTTCCCCGGATTGTTTCAAAGTGAATACATTTGTATCCTTCCCTTAATGTCAGTCCAGAACAGACAGCTTTTTAATAAAACACACACCCTCACACTGTGTAAATCTTAAATAATCGTGTAAAAGTTTATTTTTTTTTACAAATTAGAAATCTATCGCAGCACATGATATATGATTTAGATGTGGTTGTGTCTGCTTTTATGAAAAGGGAATGCACTAAATGACTATGTTTTTCTCTCTTCAAAAGTGGAGTCTAAAGCCATTGTGGCAGCAAAAGGTTTTACTACGCACAGTAATGACATGACTCACTACCTGCCCTGCAAGATGCTGGTATCAGTTAGTAGAAAAACAGAAGGGAGCTAAGGTTGTAGTCTCACTGTGATCTCTGTCCCTTGAAAACCAGCTTTGCCTTCTCTTCTTTGCTCCTGAGTGGTCAGTTAAGAATCACTGGGCACTAAGGAGATCTTCTCATAAACAAATGCAGTTTGGTGACAATAAAATATCTTGCACAACAGTAGCCTTTGAAATAATTGTTTAAGCAGTTTGAACTGAAATAGTTTGATTATTTAGCCTAAAACTATTTTTTATAGTATTTCGTACTATATGTACAATTCAAAAACAGAAGGTTGAAAGATTTAAAAAAATTTTTACTTGCTTAAGGATCATTTAAGTGAAAGTGACTTTTTCTCTTTTTTTAACGATTTGAAAAATAAACGTTTTTGAGGAACTGACAAGGTATTTATTCACTTTTTGTTTTTCAAAGAGCCTGTGACCTTGAAAACATTTCAGAAGTAGAGAGCAGTTGGATCTGTAAGAAGACCTTTTCTCACTGGGAAAGGTGAGACTGACAGAGGAGACACATCTGCAGTTTGCAGGACCCTAGAAGGCATCGCAGATACCTCTTAGACAGAAGAGATTTGACTCCTCAATTTGCTGCATAGGGAAAATACTTCTTAAAGGAGAACTGTCAGGAAGGAGGTTGGAAAGCAAAGTGAAATACTTCAAATTACCCCATAAAGGACAGAGTGTCAAGAAGTTTCACATACTTGGCAGAAGAAACAAGCTGCTTGCGTTCCTGATTTGTCATGTTAGATCATCAAGCACTGTTTAAAACCCTGGCACTTAGAGTTGCCTGAACACATGCTGATCTTCACCACACAACCCCTGTGAACCAAGTTCTACTGCTCCAGGTTACACCAGCACACATCCAACAGCCAGTGAACAGTTCATCACCCGCTTTGGAGACAAAGAGTAACAGAGGTGTTTTGTTGGGAAAGAAGAAAGGCTGAGGGAGCTGGGTCTCTTTAGCTTGGAGAAGAGGAGACTGAGGGGTGAACTCATTGACGTTTTTAAATATGTAAAGGGTGAGTGTCACAACGATGGAGCCAGGCTCTTCTTGGTGACAACCAATGGGAAGACAAGGGGTAATGGGTTCAAGTTGGAACACAGGAGGTTCCATTTAAATTTGAGAAGAAACTTCTTCTCAGTGAGGGTGACAGAGCACTGGAACAGGCTGCCCAGGGAGGTTGTGGGGTCTCCTTCTCTGGAGACATTCAAAACCCACCTGGACACCTTCCTGTGTAACCTCATCTGGGTGTTCCCGCTCTGGCGGGGGGATTGGACTGGATGATCTTTTGAGGTCCCTTCCAATCCCTAACATTCTGTGATTCTGTGATTCTGTGATTCCGTGATTCTGTGAAGTAAATAAATTAATTATTTCATAAGAAAGGGAGAATAGGCAATACCTAGATAGAAAAAATACATATAGAAAATGTTGGATTGTCTTAGGATTATTTTAATACAAATGTAATACTATGTTAAACAAGATGTCAAGCTTATCTATGGTGATCATACGAGCTAAAGTAATTTGAAGTAGTACTTTCAAAGCCAGGAACCAGAGTTCAGCCATCTGATTTTGTTTCTAGTCAGCTCACAAATGACTGAGTCAACCATGGAACTTTTTGAAGTTCAGGCCACAAATAAGCCTTTCTGACCCTGACCAGCCCCTGCACAGTCCCCATCCAGTGCACCCACTTCCAGGACATGTGAAGTAACACTGCTGATGCCAAACAGGTTCACCCCCGTGAGACATATCTGCCTGTACAATGTCAGTCAGCTGTTTCATCGTGGTCAGAGTTACTTGTCTTCATCAAATGACAGACTGGTTCAACAGACACCAAGCAGCAAAGCTCTGCGCACTTTTGTCAGTAATGAATATTTACAGTTAATACTGTGGGGTTTGGAATTTGGTATATTGTATACGTGTAATTCTCAGCCGTTAAAATGTGTATAGCTTTTTTTTTTATTTAATGTTAATAAATTATTTTAACATTTAAAAGAGCACTGATAAATGTAGAAAATGGAAGCATTCTCTTCACATATCTACATTCCCAGTACATGATATTTTGTTTCCAGATACAGTGATAAACTTTTTTAGTGCAGGGGAGCACAGAATGAGAAGAAGCTGTAGATAGGTTGCTAAAAAGACATGAGGTACCTAAAGCTCAACAGAGTAGTTCAGCCAGGAACCCGGGCAGAAACCACATACCATACTGCCCCACAGAAAAGAACCAAATGTTCAGTAAGTAGAGCTTAACAAAGCAGAGGAGGTTCCAAATATCTTATATCCTCTCGATCATCAAGCTGACATCAATCTGCATATATCACGGCACAAAAAAAAGCACTAATGTACAATTTCAGTCCGATTTTCAAAAGAGATTTAAAAACTGAACTACTGTATTCCTATTGAAATATCAACATCTTTCCTGAAAATAAAACATGTGAGGACAATTTAGCCTCTGTGAATGGATGCTCTAAGAATCATCTTGATAATTTTTTGAGCAATAAATCTATCATGCAGCAACAAGCGCTGCTACACTTAAACTGCAATAAGAGTCAGTGTTCTAGCTAGAGAGCTTAATTTTCAACATCAGCAGCCTTTACCAGAGAGACCACCAACGCCATTATCCAGCTGGTTACCTAAAACATAATGGGCCAGACTTTCCGCTGATGTCATTCTGTTTGGATTCACTATCAAGATAAGTTTTACTCTCAAAGTGTGTGACGGTTTGTTATACATAGATCAGGGCTTCCATCTATAAAATAGAATAAGCCAATACACACTAAAAAAATAANTACAATACAATACAATACAATATTATATAACATAACATAATTTAAAAAATCACTACTGTACTTGTGAAAGGAACTGCAAGATTCTACAGTTCAATTAGTTTTACTAAAAATTGAATTTATTTCACGGTCTCAGGACAGTGCTTACCACAGACATTGCAGTATGACAGTAGACACCTCAAAATCATAAGAACACTCAGACTGGTGTAGAAAAATGAAAAACAGTATCCATTTCCATTGAAAATCTGAATGCTATTTGAAAATGGCATGTTTCTGCTACTGTAGTAGACTATGCCACCCATGCCCTCAAACATTCCTGGGATATTAACTTAAACCATATCAATACATGGTCAAATCTGTTGCAATATTTATTTTCAGATACTCAATCGCATCTCAAGATTTTTCCATAGTCATTAAGAATGAAAAAAGGCCTGATGGACTGCATATTGACTCTCCCTACTAATTCCTGCTAAAATAAATTGTTCCCAGGGAGGCAGGTGCTCCTTTAGGTTGTATCAGTGCAAAAGAAAATGCAGAGTTTCAAAGACAGAATGAATGTTCATGTAACAGCAGCAGAACGTAGCCTTGTAAGTTTGTCCGATCCAGTTTTAAATGACTGAAGTGAGGATGGTTTTACTGTTTCCCTAAAGAAACGCTTTTACAATTTAACAGACCTGACTGTTATGATTACTTTTTCTCCTGGCATTTCCTTCATTTTCCTTTGCTCGCTTTAATCCTGTTTCCCAACTTACGTCCTAGTGGACGACACAAAGCACACTGCATATATATATATATAGATAGATAGTGACAAGCTGTGCTACAACTAATATTTAAAGAGCAAGCATGAATGCTGAAAGGGCCCTGTAGTCTTGCTTAGCATATCAGATCCAATCCAATTTTTCTTGCATATGTGACACCACACCTTTCTTTTTTCCAGCACACTTCATTATGTCTCTGCATCATTAAGCATGTGGGCAGGTTTTTATGTGCATTGTTCATTTATTGTGCCTCATGGACAAGTTTCACTTAATTTTCCCCAGGCTACTCCACTGCTGATGCGCTGACTGTGGAAATCTCAAACAGCCTTCATCCTTTCTTTCTTTTTTTTTTTTTTTTCCCAAACTGTGCTTATCTGTCATAGGCACTATTTAAATAGCAACACATCTATGGAAATCACACATAGTTTATTTAAAAGGCCCCAAAGCACCCTCACGGTGATCATTTAACAATGACAGTTCAGCCAGCTAGTACCTGTGTTGTTCATTTTTTGAATAATAAAATAAAACGCAACAGCACCTGCATTGTGCCTTTCAAAGAGTACCTCAGAGCGCCTCACACACAAGAAACGTAACTATTAATATGAGTTCTGTAGACTCAGAGGAGCTGAAAAGTGGGCTGAGAAGAGAGAGGCCTTTATTAGGAACCTGAACTTGAAAGAAGAATCACAGCAACATGCTGCAAATGAACCCCAACTCTTCTCCATGTGTGCTGCGCTGCAGAAAATGCTCCACTGGCAGGAAAATGGTTATGTGGACAGGACTGCTCTGGAGACTGTGTTTTATGTTTTGTTTTAATTAAAGATTCTTTAATCACCTCTAAGCAGGCAGTGCACAGATTTTAAATAGAAAATAAAGGCACTGACAGACAAATAAACGTAGTTTTCTCTCTTAGGTTCCATTTTGCTTAGTGAAACACAATGGAAAACCAAATGACAGCAAGTCTGGCTGTTCGAACAATTTTATTCTGAAGGACCAGGGCAAATCTGTCTCTCTCCTGGGTTTTGGGAAGACACTTGAGGCTGTGGGTCTCCTGTAAATCAAGAACCCTAGTTGCATCCTCACCAGAACAAGTTGTGAATATGGTCAGCTTTGCCTTCCCAGGACAAACTTTCCAAAGCATAAGTGGGAATGTGGGAATGACTTGGAAAAGAGTGAATTGACTAGGATATTAGGGCGTACAGCTTTTTTTCATAGGCTGTGGGTAAACTGTGATAGATCTTTTCACCCATCCCTTTGCAACTTCTGCTTCGTCCATACTACCACATGTTTGACTCATCGTCTCTTTGCCTAGGTTTTCCTGATTGAGTTTCACTTTTTGTTGTTGCTTTTGCTTTGTTTTACTATCAAACATTCCTTTCAGTTTAGGACGAGGCTGACAGTCTTCTGCAACTGGTGGTATTTGCATATGTTCCTCTTCTAAGGCAGGCTTTAAAGAAATGCTGTGAAACATTTTGTGACCAGTTGTCAACTGACTTTTGCCCTTAAAAATGGAAGTGATGCCTATATTCACATATCTCTTCCCAACAGCCATTAGAGAAGGCAGGAGCACATCTGCATAATGTTGTGCTTTACTGGCTGGTGATGATGATCACAACAGAGCCATCAGTAGGTGACAGACTTGTTAAAAGAGATGGTCTTCAGTGCAGTTATGATCTGCCCTGGTTTTCTTAGAAGAAACTTCGAAAGAAACCTCCTAGCAGAGAGGAAGCTGAAATATTTTCTGTTACCCCATTTCCTCAAGAATAAGACAGGGTCTTATATTATTTTTTTTGCTCCAAAACTTATTACTTTTTTACATGTATGGCTGCCTTGACAATATTTAAATTGATCTTTTTATGAACAGCAACTAGGGTTTATTTTTGGAGTAGGGCTTTTATTTCGAGCACCCTCAAAAAGCCTGAAAAATCGGGCTAGGGCTTATTTTTGGGGTAGGTCTTATTTTTGGGGAAACAGGGTAAGTGTCCTGGGTAGACGGGGAAGATACACGCTATATATACATGCTGTAGGAGAGATACAGCAGTGTGGAGACATCACACTGGATGAAATTATTCTACCTTAGTGCTGATCTCAAGTGCTAGTCAAGGTAATATATATAATTCATACTGCATATAATTCATACCGCATATAATTCGTACTGCATATTTGCCCTGATAATAAGAGAATATTACAGCAACCGATATGCATGTGTCATATACATGAAACATTCTTAAGTGAGAGACCTGGTTTGTCAAAGGCTATTTGCAATAGTGTCCCAATAGATAACTATTCCGCACTACTGTTGTAGGTAGAAATATCTCTTTAAAAGGGAATAAGGCCATGACAGCAAAATGCATGGGAGTGTCTTTGGTACTGAAAGCCCTATGACCCATATCTGACACAATTTAGCAGTTAATCAGGAAGCTCCGTTTATGTCGAGTAATCTGAATCCATTTCATAATCAGAGTCCCTCAGAGGGGGCGTGGTGTGGGAAAGATTGGAAAGAATAGGCATGAGTATTTTATTTTAGTAAGGAGAGACGGTGCCAGATCCTAAAGTCTGTGACACTTTGTGATCAATAACAATCAATTCTGTAACAATCTGGAAGGCAATGATACCTGACAGAATAGCCAAGATGTCAAATTTTGTGAGTGAGTTCCCTGATGTCACAGCAGCAGCCTTTAAATGTATTTTTCTGTAAGACTCAACAAATGAGAACTACAGAAAAAGGATAAGATGGTGAAAAAAAACATAATGAAGTCTTGGTGAACAAACTGGAATGTGATGGAGCTGGTGAATAAAATAAAACTGAATTTTCTCATAATGCCTAAGTAAAGTTTAAAATAGAGAATGTATGAAAAGAGTAGGCCAAGAGTGATTATATCAAAATATATTATATTGTAAAATATAGGATTAATTTTAATATAGAATTATTTAATTAATATAAAAATGCATTGTACAAAATGCGGGAACATGTGAAGTGATAATTCCAGAAAGAAGTATGTGGATATTTATCAGTGGGAAGCAGGAAACAAAAGTAGCTGTTTTATTTACAACAGTGGATTTTTATTTCATTTAAATATTGATTAAAATAAAATGTTTCTATCTTGATTTCAAAGTTTTGTTAAAAGAACATCAATACCAAATGAGAGGTTCAGTCCATAAGTGTATAACAGTGACTTAAGGGGTTGTGTTAATACCTGTTCTCCAAAATTAAATGTCCTCATCTACAATACACGACTGTGTCCCCTTCCAAAGAAAGTCAGAAGCAGAGCATGCTATGTTGAAGGAAGAATTAGACCAAGAAATGCATTCCATGCAGGAAAATAAGGACATGCAGTAGCCAAACTGCCACTCCCTTAAAAATATTCTGAACGAAATAAAAACCTGTTCAGCTGAAACATTTTTGTTGTGGAAAGGCTGGTTTTTTTCAATGGAAAATCCCATTTTTCATTCTTCATGAAAAAATCAACCTGATTAAAAACACAGAATCTTTTTGAAATGTCATTATGAAATTGTGAATGCAGCCTCATCTGTTACTTAAGCCTGACATCAAGATGTGTAAATCATTATTGCCTGTTCCTATTTCTGCTTTTTCCCTTTGTTCACAAGTCGCTTGAGGTGAGTCACTGACCCTGTCCAGTTCTCCTTTGTAAAATTCACAAAATAGATGTAATATTCCTAACAGATGTAGTGAGACTTATCTACTGCTAATAAAATGACCTGGGATATTTAAATAAAAGGTTCTACCTCAATGGGACTATGTATAAAGCATTATGTTGAAAGAAAATGTTCCATGCTGATGATTTATTCCCCCAGGATTTTGTACCCTGTGGTCTCAAAGAAGAGGGATCATCCCAACATATAGTTACAAAACCTCATAGAAAGAAGGATAATTTCTCCAGTCACTATCTTGCATTAGTGTGCAGCACCATTTATAATTTTATTCTTACTACCAGACACAACACTGAATACAATCTGTAAAAGAAACAAAACAACTTTGTAAAAGCTCACACTACAAAGCCTGCAAGTAGAGTTCAGTTGGAGGTTTTAGCCCTAAACCAGCATTTATCATTCATAAAGACCCTGTGGGCTTTCTTCAAGGTCTGTCAAACCTACTATGTCATATGTTTATGAAATAAGACTAACTTCATGGCAGAGGCACTGTAAGCAAGATATCTGATCATTTTACTGAGCCTTTGACAGATACCAATCTAGAAAAAAATTGTTCAACTTTACTTCTTTCAAAGTTGAAATGCTAGTACACCAATCTCCAGCGTGCTTACTAGTGCTCTTTGCCAAGGAATGAAGTTTATGTGGAATACAGCAAATGCATTTTTATTTAAAAAAAAAAAAAAAATTTTTTTGCATCTTAGCTTTGCAGACCCAAAAATCTTGGTTCAAAGATCCTGAATTTTGAGTTTGCACTTAGGAGACTGTATGATTATCCACATCTTCTTTGTGGACATTTGACTCCTAAGCTAAAATAGCAGAAGGCAAATAAAAGCATCAGGGGAACAGGAAACACCTGAGAAAATATCTCACTTGGATTGAATCGATACTCTGGAGAAAGGGTGCCTTGGAACAAGAAAAGAGGGAGAAGAGACTGAGTAAAAATACTACAGGCCTGACAAAGGATTACAAAGCAGGAGACGCAGGAGAAAAAGAGAAAGGAGTTTCAGACACTCCAAACACATGGCATTTGTCTGGGTACAAAGCATAAAAAGGGAAGTGGTTGGTGGGCTGTAGTTGTGACTCTGTTCGAAAGGGTTTTTTACCCTTCACCTTTTCTGTCTCTGTTAATTTTCTATTACTAAACCAATACATGGGTAGATATCAGAAGCAGAGATAGGGTAGCTCTCTTAAAATTCTGTTTCTGTGTTCTGTCGTTAGTCAGAGTATCATGTAAGCTCTGGCCATGTACCAAATAATTCTTCTAAAAAAGCAAACTTTTGGGGCTGTTTGTAAAATTCATATGCAACATATGAAGTAAGGGTAAATAAAGAATATTGCTGTCAGAGGTATATGGATCTGAGCAGCTTAACAAACGAGTATCCATGGTCTACACTGTGCTGAGAAGCAAAATTTTGCTAAGCTTTCCCAGTGGCACTCCTCTATTTCATAACAGAAATCCTAGCTCTGCATCTTTGTGCTCTTATATTTCTTGTGATTTCCTAATTTGCTCTTAGTACTCCAGTTTGAAAGATCATCCAGTTTATCCTGCATTTTTTTTCTGTGTCAATGGCACTCTGAGCCTTATGTCATCACCAAATTTCAATAGTGTGCTTTTCTGACAAGGCTGTTAGTAAAAACATAGGATATGATCAGTACCAACACTGAATGTTGAGGAACAAAGTTTGTGATTTTCCTCTCCCAAGGATGATGATGTCTCACAAAAATTGCTGGTTCCCTTTCCCCTTTGGCCAGCTCTTTATCTATTTAGGGATAATCTAATTTTTTTTTTTTGTTTATTTGGTGATTTCCCACACAACATGTGACAGAATTCTTGACTGAAGACCTCGTAAAGCATCAGTTATTTTACTGAAGAAAGATACTAAAATAGTTTTATATGATCTATGGTAAGATCATGTTGTCCTGGATCCAAGTGACTATTGGCCACCTTTCTTTGATTATTCTGCATTTAAAAGCACAATTTCTGTGACACAGCAGTCATGTTAAGTGTGTGAGCCTGCCTGGATCAGCCCGCATCCATGTTCCGTGTGATATTTCATTAAAGTATTCCTGAAATGAGGGCTATGCTGAGGTTGAACCCCAGGGACCCGTATGATTGTTTGGTTTGGCTGGACTCCTTGGTCAAGTTTCACCTCCTGTAGCTTTTTCACACATGCAGCACAGTTAATATTCAATGCAAACATGTTCTGTTCTCTTTCATGCAATATGGATCTCCTATTGTCACCAAAATGAGAGGCTTTCTATCTAGTGCTGATGGCAGTTTCACTAGGTGATTTTAAATGGGAAAGCAATGCCAAAATGTCACTTTTTAAATGGCAAAAACATTAATTCTATCATACCATATAGCAGAAGAATGGAGAGGAGCATCAGCACAGCCAGTATCAGTTGCCTGTAAAAAAACAAAGCACAGGTGGATATTTGGATGCTTCACATACTTGGGTGAGCAACTGAAAAGAGGCATGCTAAACAGAACTATTATTAGAGCAAAGGCAGTGGTAAAAAGAGCAAATCTCCTAATAATTATTCATATTCAAAAATAAAATGAAGTTTCATGTATTTGCAACACTTTCAACTGAATTTTGAATTGCATAGTCAGTTGCAACTGATTATAACTGATTTATAAATCAACAAGATAAATGAGTTGCTTAAAATATGGTATTGTTTATAACTCCAGAGTGGATGACTTATGTAAATAGCTAACACAGAATTGTGAACTCCACATTCCAAATAATTTTAACAAATAAATAAACAAAAGTTCATTTCTATTGTTACAGTCATATGTTTTCAGTATTGTTGAATGCAGGTATTCACAATAGACTTCGCTGGCAGAGAACTATTTATTTGAAGCTCATGTACAGTTTAGAACAGTGGGTGTACTAAAAATATATTGTCTGAGCAAGGCCAATTGAGCAGAATAAATTACAAAATTAAGTGAAATCTTTACTCATGTCTAATTATTTGTTCATATGCGACATTATGAGACTTTCAACTCATACCTTGATTGATTGTGCTATATTGTACCTCTGTGAAGTAGCTGCAATGAGAAAAAAACAAAAAACAAAAGTAAAATCATTACTCGTTCTTAAACGTTAGATCTTTTGCAGATAGGTTGCTGGCTTATGACATTACAAAGAATCACAGGATCACAGAATGTTAGGGATTGGAAGGGACCTCAAAAGATCATCCAGTCCAATCCCCCTGCTGGAGCAGGAACACCTAGATGAGGTTACATAGGAAGGTGTCCAGGCAGGTTTTGAATGTATCCAGAGAAGGACACTCCACAACTTCCCTGGGCAGCCTGTTCCAGTGTTCTGTCACCCTCACTGAGAAGAAGTTTCTTCTCAAATTTAAGTGGAACCTCTTCTGTTCCAGTTTGACCCCATTGCCCCTTGTCTTCCCATTGGTTGTCACCAAGAAGAGCATGGCTTCATCCTTGTGACACTCACCCTTTACATATTTATAAACATTAATGAGTTCAACCCTCAGTCTCCTCCAAGCTAAAGAGATCCAGCTCCCTCAGCCTTTCCTCATAAGG
>VWYH01002669.1:11157-41378 GCA_013399365.1 Pampusana beccarii | reverse complement strand
TGAGGCTGACCGGTCTATAGTTACCCGGGTCCTCCTTCTTACCCTTTTTGAAGACTGGAGTGACATTTGCTTCCCTCCAGTCGTCAGGCACCTCTCCTGTTTCCCAAGACTTGGCAAAGATGATGGAGAGTGGTCCAGCAATGACCTCAGCCAGCTCCCTCAGCACCCATGGGTGCATCCCATCTACACCCATGGATTTATGGATGTCCAGATTGCTTAATTGCTCACTAACGCAGTCCTCATCAACTAAGGCAGACTGTTCCATTGTCCTGACTTCCTCTGGGGCCTCAGGGGTACAGGGCTCCTCAGGACGGCCTCCAGCAGAGTAGACAAAGAACGCATTCAGTAACTCTGCCTTCTCTGTATCTTCTGTCACCAGGGCACCCACCCCATTCATCAGTGAGCAAAATATCATTTGGTTGTTGCTACAATTCCCAAACTGAAACAAGGGGAACAAAGACTTCCTAAATAGGCAGTTTATTATTAGTCGACAGGCTACGAAAAGAAAATTCAAGTATTGTCTAAACAACTGAACAACGGATAAATGGTTGGAACAAGAATGAAGTCTCCAGTCCCAATTCCTTAGTTATTTGAACTTGATTAGTTACCTTAAGTACCTGTCCCTCAGAATACCCATGAGTCCAAAAGAGCAGCTAAGATAAAAGTAAGAACAACTCAATCAGAAGCTGAATCTGTGGATTTCCCAAGTGGACATGTTTAGTAGTGGCCGTGTAGGACAGTAAAGCACATGGATTAGTTGTCTGTTGTTACCAAATACCATGTAGATCTGAATAGTGAGGCAGGAGATCATAGAATCCTAGAATAGAAATCATAGAATCATTTAGGTTAGAAAAAACCCTTAACATCAGCATGCCCAACCATAAACCTAATGACGACAAATTCACCACTAAACCAGGTCCCTAAGCACCACATCTACATGTCTTTTAAGATCTTCCAGAGATTGTGACTCAACCACTTATCTGGGAAGCCCATTCCAATGCCTCACAACCCTTTCTGTAAAGAAACTTTTTCTAATATCCAATCTAAACCTCCCCTGGTGCAACTTGAGGCCATTTCCTCTCATCCTATCACTTGTTACTTGGGGAAAGAGGCTGACATCCACCTCACCACAACCTCCTTTCAGGTACTTGTAGAGAGCAATAAGGTCTCTCTTCAGCCTTCTCTTCTGCAGAGTAAACAACCCCATTTTCCTCAGCCACTCCTCATAATACTTGTTCTCTAGACCTTGAGATCGTAGAAAGTGTATGAACTGTTGGTTTGTAAGGATGGGCTAGAGAAGCAACACCCAACAACCACCACATTCTGATTTTTTCCATTTTTCAGAAGGAGCCATTTGCAGGTTTAATCACCTGCTCTCCAAAACTAGATGGCTACTCTGAAGGATCAGGTGTGTCAGTTTCACTTGGAGAAAGCAAAAAATTTTGTAGACCATACTGACTGGTTAGATTACTACAGATTTTAAGAGCATTCCTTTTTCTTCATGTGTTTCTGTGTTCACTTCTTTGGACCTCTGCTATGAAGACAGGCTGAGAGAGCTGGGTTTGTTCAGCCTGGTGAAGAGAAGGCTCTGGGGGGACCTTATAGGGGCCCTTAGATACTTAAATGGGGCTCATAAGACAGACGGGGACAGACTTTTTAGAAGGGCCTTTTGCAATAGAACAAGGGATAACAGTTTTAAACTAAAAGAGAGGAGATTTAGACTAGAATTGAGGAAGAAATTTATCACAGTGAGGGTAGTGAAACACTGGCACAGGTTGCCCAGAGAGATGGTAGATGCCCCATCCCTGAAAACATTCAAGGCCAGGCTGGATGGGGCTCTGAGCAACCTGATCTGGGTGAAGATTGCAGGGATGGGGTTGGACTAGATGACCTTTAAAGGTCCCTTCCAACCCAAACTATTCTATGATTCTATAATATCCTCATCAAAATCCATTATGAATGAGTTATCATTTACAATGATAACACAAAACCAAGTTCTATCATGATCCTCATCTACTTAATTTAAAAACTAAAATACAATATTTGTACAACAGATTAATTCCTCTGCGTAGTGTAATAGGATTCCCAGACAAGCCTCAACACTTGGGGGGAGAGAGAGCTCCATTTTGTCTTTTATGGGACCTGTCTTCCTTCTCATTTTTTATGTACAAAAAAAGTCCTCTTCTCCAAAATTTTTCAAAACTGCTTTTAAAGATCACAAGAATTAAGAAACCTTCAGTGAGTCACAGACATTTTCAAAGGTCTCCTAGCTCAGTCTTCCAGCAAAAATAAATAGAAAATAAATTGACTCTTTAAAATAACATAAGCAAAGAAAAAGAAAGTGAATTTCAGTGTTCATGACCTAATTTACATTCTCTGCTTATTCTGGCAACTCTTGTAGTTAACAGATGGTGCAAAGGCAAATATACCATTTGATTATAGGAAAAAAGAAAAAAAATAGGTGATATAGGAAGTGTGCTCTATTAAGCATAAGAAATTAGAACTGATTCACATGTATTACTAGTTTGTAACATGATTAAGCAAATTAGATGAAATTGGGTGCCTAACTGCCTTTCAGGCCTCTAAAAATACATCCCATTAGCCCCAGTACAGGAAGCAGCTCTGTTCAAGAAATCAGGGTGGATCCTAAAAGCAGCCGTCAATGTCATTGACCTCATTGCTTAACTCCAACTCTTCCAAAAAATTCAAACCAAGCAGATACCAGTGTGGCATTACATAACTGTTCAGGGTCAAATGGACTTTCGGAAGTCTACATCCTTCACTGTCTGAGCCATACATATAAGAGGGCCTCCACCATTTCACAAAGGAGTTTCAGTGCTCACCAGAGCATCCAGAGTAGCAGCTCCCCACAACTCCTTTCATAGTAAAAGACTAGTAATAACAATCTGTGTTAAAAGAAGGAAAATCTTTATGGTTAACCAACTGACTAAATGACCTTTCTGGCTGTCTTGATGTTGCCCTGCGTTGTAGTATAGCCCAGACAACCTCACTTCAGTTGGGCAGCAGAACGTCAATTAGGACTGACAGCACTCGTGATTAACTCCGACGATACAGATGCTTCTGCAGGAATTCTTCATTTGCCACCCCTACCATACTGTGACCTTTATTTCCCATTGCAGACAAGCTTAGTATCTTTTTCAGAATAATAAATGGCCATGGTCAGCATGCAAACCTTACTTTTTAATTCTTTCTCTCTTTGTTTTCATTTTGACATTCGTAAAGCCCTGTGGACACTGGGTATAAGCTTTTCAGGATACATGCTGGCTTCTCTGGTCTACAACTGAGGAAAACTGCAGTGGATGTAAGTGCAAGTTTCACCTATAAAGGTAAATTGTGGCTTGGTTTTCAGTTTTTGGTTTTGTTACAAGACCCCTCCTAGCTGAGAGAGTAATTTAGCAGGAACATGTAATACATGTAATACATGTAATACAAACCCAAGCCAGAACTGGGCTCTTCTCAGGGATACATTAAGGCACCCAAATTTGAATATTGACCTTCAGCCTCCACCAGACTTCCTTTTTACACTTTCTTTAAAAATACATCCCTTCGGTGTTTAAGGGGAGTGTGTTGTTCATCACAACTTTGTCGCAAGCTTCTGAGGCTTCCCTCCTCTGCAGGAGTTAAATTAAAAGTATTAAAAGCACTAATTGCTTCATAACCAGCTAGTACTTTTTGCATACATGAAGTATAATATTGCTTGAATCTCTATTCAAGTGTCCTCCATGTTATCAGAAAGTTGCAGTTGGAGATTTAGTGCCTCTTTTCTGCCAGTTGGGGTAATTTATTTAATTATATTTATAACTCAGATGACTCTGTTAATTGGATGTTTTTCTCTTGATACTTCAAGAACAATATTGTTCATGCCTGCTTCTCTCTCTTTCAAACTGTCACTTTGTTTTAACATAAATTTGGGTCCAGAACAGATTTGGCTGTATTACTATCTCCGTGTGATAAAGGACTCTGGAATTATTCACAGTGCTGCAGTCATCTGGTGTTTCAACTGAGTTTGGGAATAGGAATAAAACTGTCTTACTTCTTACAAAGTTAACCGTTTCGTCTTGATAATTCCCCAGCTGGAAAATGTTTCCACCATTTTAACCTGCTTTTTGAGAGAGTGTTATGATCATGACAAGTTTGAGGTACCTTATTTATCCTGTTTAATTGTCTCAGAAGGTTTGTGTGATGGAAGAAAATAAATCAATTTTCTAACTTCAAGAAACACAAGAGTTTCATCCTGTTTAGGTTTACTATGGCATAAGGAGTCTGTAGGATTTCATTCTGGACATGGATTTTCCTTGTAGGTCATTGGTGGGTAAGATTTCTGGACATTCAAATGTTAAAATTAGTGGTCTCCATATTTTTTTGTCATTCTGCCAGGACAGCATTTTTCTTGAGTTTTATTTTTTTAAAAAGCAACAGTTGCCATCTTAAAAAGGTATGCACAGGGTGTTATAGTCTCATTCATTACTCTGTGATTAAGGAACAGACACGTAGAACAAACATCTTATGCTCTGTATGGTACTTGTAAAACATTTTCCCCAACATTGGATAAAAATACTGTACTATTCCGGTACCATGTCTTGTATATTGCATTTTTGTATCTCTTGTTGCTGTAACAACAGGATGAAAAGAGGGAGGAGGTTAATTTTGTAATTAGTTTTTTTCACTATGTTTATTCCTTCATCTAAGATTGTCTTCTTCACTCTGAAGATGTTAAATTGGCAAAATACAAGTTACAATTGTGCAGAGTTCCACAAAAGGGGTGGGGGAGGTGGGAAGACAAGATTCAGCATTTTAAATGAGAACAAATAATTTCTCCCTTAGGAACTGTATTTGTTCCACAAAGAGCATTTCAAGCATTATCACCTCCTCTCTCCCTCTGACTTTGTGCTTTTTCTCCTTCTCGTGCAGATAAGGTGACAACGTGAATTTCTTTAGGAGACTTCATATGCCAGATAGCAAACAATCATTTTCAGTGCATAAAGTTCCTTTATGTCATTGATGTGGTAAGCAAGTCTTCCCTTCCTCTGAAGATCTGGGCTGCAAATAAATATATAATGTATCTGCTCAGCTTCACAAGATCAGTAGCCGGGAATGCAATCACTACACTTGGCATCATGTACAACAGGTCTGATGCAAAATAAGAAATCTGTAAGAAACAATTCACATTATAATTGTCCATTTGGAATAATTTTCAAGAAACTATCTTGCAATGAAAGGTCTCATTCACCAGTTAAGCCCAGTTCGGAATTCAATATAAGATGCAAGTGACTTGGAAAAGACAAGACAAATACTTGTTGTCTACTCAATGTTAAATGCCATCTTCTGGACTTGAAGTCTCCTGTGCGAGCACTCCTACGGAAAGTTGCTTACCAAATATAAAATATCAATTAGGTTATGACCCTATGATATATCTTTAAAGTGCAGGATACATGGTGTAACAATAAACCTGATGACTCTTGTTTGTAACATACAACACATATTTATATGAAGAGCACTTATTTTTTTTTAGAATGAATTTTGTCACAGGGAGACTGGAAAACATACAGAGAACTCTGAAAAGTGAAATGCAGTAGAACTGTACGATATGTTACTCTCTCCAAGATGTTGACAAAATAAAACTGTAGGGATTACTTTATAAAGGAGCAAAAGGACAATTTAAAATCACACACAGAGAGAAACTGTTCCACTTTACTTCTATTTCTTTTATTCATACTTTGTGCTTTTTAGAACCTTCTCCATCATAAGTGACTTAAATATAAAATGAATAAAAATACTTTCTCACGATCATTCTCCTTTTTTCTCTTCCTTGTGGTGGCAATGCTCTGTACACACAGCCAGGAACTCAGAGTCGTACACCAGATCTTGTTTACACCACTTGTTTGCTGTGCATCGGTTTACATCGCTGTGCATTAGTATAAGGAACATTTCACAGCATCTTATTTGGAGGAATGAGGGAGTCTACTGTTTCTTCTGGTCCAGAACAGCATAGAGAGGTAGAAAATGTCATGATTATTCTACTGCTACTCACAACCAGTACACTAAAGGTCCTATAGTGGGAATAATTTGCTATTCAAGATAGGAGCCAATAGAAAATTGCTGCTTCTTAGACTGCTTTTCTGACAGAGCTGGAAGCGATCTGACAGAAGTGAATTGGGAACTCTCAGAGCAATTTTCTTACTTGAACCAGAACCATCTGTAAAACGGGTGAAAATTTTATTCAAAAGATCTCACAAAGTGCTCGACATTTGCAAAGTGACATGATGCCCTTGTCTTTGTGTTACACCACAAGCATAATATTCTTTTTATTCTTTATATACTCTGAGGGATGAAGAAATCAACTGAGGCCATCACACTGCCACCTTCTCTGCTCTTTTCGTGCTGAGCAAATAGCGCAACTGAGCACATAATCACTAATCAGAGTCACATCAAAGCACTATGATGTCTCCATATTCTTAATCACTTCCAGTGTATTTAATTCTGTTTATATTCCACCCTTGCCTATTTTCTTTCTCCTGTTTACAGAATAGACTACCAAGAGTACGCTAAGTAATTAATGTTATAAAGGGTAAAATTGTTATGACGTCCTAAATCATTTAAAGCCAATTCACAGATCACAGAAAGTTCAGACTGAGGAAAATAGGAAGTGTTGAGAACAGCAACTTAATTTGTAGACATTGCACTATGCTTTTAAATATATAGTTACATTTAATATAAGAAAACTGATAATAGTTTCACTTTCTAGTAAATATTAATTGCCATTAGGCTGTATAATAAAATATTATTAGGAAATATAAAAGTAGTAAAAAGAAAATTGCAAAGCAATTTTAGTCTTGTTGTACTTAAACATTGCACATTTTATTTCTCAGTGTATAATTTTGTTCTTTCCCTGTCTTCTTTTCACATTCTTTTACCCTGACACTCTGATTTCTCTGTGTGGTCATTTGGGTTTTATTTGTTGGTCACTTAATTACAGACTATCTGAGGGCATCAAAGTGTTATGATTCATTTATTAGAAAAAAATGCAAGTGGAGTCACTTTGCAATAATTTGTTTTGCTGTAGTATAATAGTCATGTTAGGGCATTTTTTGTTACAGTGCATTCTATAATATGTGTTGTTATCATATATTATACCACACTATATAATTTATAAATTGTGGAAGTAATTATTACAGATTAATACTGTATTAACTGAATAGACTGCTGTGAGCAGTGCTTCAGCAAAGAAACAGAGAACATACACCTAGATTAATCACAGGGACAAGCTCAGCGTTCCCAAACCTAGTTGCCATCAATTTATCTCCCTGTGAAACATTTACAATGCCTCAGAGTGGCATATGACACACATAACATGTGGAATGCGCTGTATGACCAGCAGGAGGATAACTGTGCCCTTCCTGTCGTCTGCACCTTGGTCTTTTCTGTAAAGGTAGAGGTCTGTTTCTTGCCTCTTTTTCTTGAGTTATGAGCTATGACTGTACCTTTCTTAGAGTATCTGTTGAGCATAATGTTATCTCTTATTCACATAAGTAAAAGGGGGTATGGAGGTGCTTATGTGAGGTGCTTGTGTGTGTGCTTATGCCCCAGTTAATAGTTCATTATAAAACATAATTAATCACACAGTGAACCTTTACAGGGTTTGCTTCTTATTTTTCTAATTAGTTTTAAATATCATTATTATTATCACTATAATTATTATCATGATAATAAACATTATCATTATTACTACTATTATTATTATTATTAGACAGCAACTCAAATATATCGGAAGAAATATGGAGTCAAGACTACATGAGTTGTGGAGAGGTTTTCTCTGGGAATAACCGTGAGCAAGTGAAGGGACAATCTATCTTTTCCATTGGATAGGCCACACGATTAGTATCTTAAAAACTGAAATCTTAAAACTTCACTCTCCCACTTCTGTAGACATATTTTAAAAGGTAGTTGAAAAGGCAAACCTAAGACTTATATTTGGAGACACAATAAGACGCAGTGCACAACGAAACATTCACAGCATCAGAAGGACAGAGACAATGAATATAGATAGTTAAGCCAGATTGGAAATTTCAAAGTGCCCAAAGCTCAGAACAACATGGTTATAAAAATATAAAAGCAAAAATATTTGCAAGAGAAAGCAGCACAAACATTTTAAACATCAATAGGTACACGTAAAGCTCTTAGATATCTCCCATCATACAAATGAGATACTCAGGTGGAGATAGTTTTGAATACCACTTTAGAAGTTTTTTCTACTTTCATTTTATTTTTTTACATTTCTACTGGTTTGATGATTGTGAGAAAGCACCCGGAGATGTGCACTGTTGTGGGCTGAGAACAGCTCTTTATGCTCACCAACAAAGCTGCCAAGAACACAGTTTCCATCTCGATCACATCTTTGGCAGCCTCAGCACGTTTTCCTGCCACCCTGCTGAATGACCATGAATCCAGCTGCGTTACAGGAGGAACCTGGCGGCCCTCCTCCTGTCTTTCAGAAACTGCGTTTGATAACTGCTGTGTGATTAATGAGGAATTTATTTGTTGCTCAGAAAGGTTTTTTCTTTTTGCAAATACTTCTTCTTTTCTTTTTGCAAATACTAAAATCAACATGGAGTATGAGTTCTGAGTGTGTGTGGTGGGGGGAGAAAGTCAGGTGTTAAAAATCTCAGCATTCTGCAAATACTTTTTTCAGAAATGGGGAGATTTCAAACTGTCAAAACATTTTATTCTGAAAACATGGAAGTAAAATGTTTTGACATTTTCAAAGCAAAGTGCTCCATTTAAGAAATTGCAAAACATTTCATTTTGAGAAACAAACTCTTCCAACTTAGTATTTCAAAACCCCCTCTCTGTTTCAAAGCTGTCCTCATTAGAAGAATAAGTTCAGAAGGAGATTAAATAATCCAGAACTGAAAAAAAAATGTTTTCTAGTTTGACTCAAGCTGGTATTTTAATGATTTTGTTCTGTATCGTTGAAAACCTAAAAAAATTTCACCAGCACCCTTTCAGCTGGACTGGTTCCTGCTAGTTCTGCCACCCAGTGATGTGAAATGCATCAGAGATCCAATTTCGAGATTTCACTTTTCTGCTTGTCCTTACATTTATTGTTTTTCTCCTGCTTATTCTTCTCTGTTTTCTGGAATAAAAGCTTGATTGCGTTTGAAAACTACCGAATACTCTTCTCTTTAGCGAATACCCCTTATTCACTGTATTTGCCCATTTGCTCACACACTTGGCAGAAAGACGAGGCTTCAGCCATGCTCTGCAGTCCACACAAGAAGCAACGCACAGCAGTTACATAAGAAGGAAGGGGTTTGTGGCTCTGTCCATATCTGGAGCCAGAGCAGGCTGCAGAGGTCAACTCATGTTTTTCCTTTTTTTTAAATTGGACCTGTGTGAAGTATTTCTAAAATACTTGTTGCTGGTATTTCTCCAGCTTCTATCAGGCAACCTGTCTAACTGTATTCTAGCTAGGATCCCAACTTCTGATCTGTGGACATAGAGCTGTCCCATGCTTCCCAGTTTCTCAGGGAAATTTCCTTCTGCCTAAGAAGTGGCCCATCAAGCATTCTTTATTTTTCTACCCTAATGAAGGGCCAGGATGAACGTAAACCACTTCTAATCAGTTTTTAATCAACTGTGGTATACTTTCTACAGTAGAAACAGGTACTTGATTCCATTGAGCCCCCTTAGTCACTGATAGAAAATAAATTACTCCTTAAACCTAAAGAAGTGCTTCCCATGATTCAGAGGGAAGTGCTGGGGCAGGGCAACATGACCATTTTCATTTCAGACTTTCTGTACAAATAAGCAAGATGGCTCTACCTCTTGTGGCTGTCAAACAGACAGTCTTTCACTAGCAATAAACTCATTGTGGAAGACTCGTGTGGACAAAGAAACAGACAAAAGACGATGAAATTTTAAAAAAATATATGTATACATAGTATGACAATGAAAATTACTTTTAAAAAAAAGTCATGAAGACAAGTATTTTTGTTAGATATTTTTCACAGTATGATATGGCTTTGATCTACTGTGTTCTATAAGAAATCGGTGATGTAACCTCATTTTGTTCTTCTGAACATGCTGAAAAGCCATTTCTATGATAACATTTTGAAATCTGTGCCCAAGAGGAAGTTACAGGCAGTGTTTTTAAAATCTGATTTATTCTCAGTTCCTTATTTTTGGACAGGGACAGTTAGTTTGCTAACTAGTCATTGCTCACAAGTGTAAGGTGTTGATGACTCATTCTGACACGGTGTTTAAAGATTTTTGGTATTTGTCCTCAATTGTTTTAATTATAATTTAAAATCTAAATGTGGAAAGTTGCATTGCAGCTGCTTTACTGATTTGTCAAAGAGTTCCTTTTCAGTTGTATGAATTTCTGGAAGGGTTAGGGAGAAGCATGTGGGCACGATTGCCAGAAATGTGCCAAACACAGTCATTTTTCTATCTCTGCACACAAAACTTTATATCAATATATAAGCACACAAAGGCTGTCTCTCACCACCTCACCTTCCAAAACTGGAGGCCTGCCCTTGTGTATGAAGTAAAAATGAAGCCAGAAGAACTGAGCCAGAGCTGGCAATTTTAACCCGATATAGCCAACCTGCTGCACACACCTACCTCCTCACAACAATGCAGTTTGCAGGGTAATTAAACTAAGTTCAGAAATGTTGAATGAGGTAAGAATATGTGACAGCATTGGACTGCAGGATGCATCTCGTGTGTGTCTTTGGAGGTTACATGTGGCTTTACATGCAGCACTCATACTTGTGACACTGCTGCAGGATAATAGTAGGATAAAGGTGGCCTGGCACACAAGCAGGAAATACTGGTATATGTTGTCCTTCTCCATCCTATGCAAGTGCATAACACCTGGATATGCTTTGCCTGGGAGTTACCATCTCCAGGCATAGCAAGAGCAAGCTTTGCTGAAACAGCAGCCTGAGCAAGGTGAAGAGAGGGCAGATGTCAGCGGATGCAAACTCTGCTACAAGATTGTGTCACAAGACTGCCTCGGTGCAAGGCCACTTCCAGGGAGATCTGTCACAGGAAATGGACTTTTCAGTAGGAAAATCCATCATCAGCAATGGAGATGGATCTGCTACAGGTGATAACTATTTCTACAAAATATATATATTTTTTTTATTATGACCACAATCTCTGGATCCCAAGAACAGCCAGATAGCTAGAGAACTGAAGCAGTTCTGCCTTTTTTTTCACTCAGGTAATTATACATTAACAGCAGGCACTTTTTCTCCTTGCCAATAGTTAATAGGAGTTAGCAATCGTTTTGCAAGTAGCACAATCCTAATGCAGCTGAAGTAGTCCAACAATGTTTATTTGTTTATTTATTGACTGACTCTGTAGTTTAATAAGGAAAAATCTATAGAACTCCCCCCTTCTGTGATGAATGAATGATAACATTTATGCCATTTCCGTTCTTTTCCAACATTTTGCTAAATTTTCTGTTTAAAATCACCTATCAGAAAGTTATTAGCAAAGGATTCTGCAAAAAAGTGAATAGAAAAATTGTTTTGCACCAAAGTGACTCTCTTAATCAATAGAAGAGCAAAATTATTTCCTTTTCTGATACGTTCATTATAGGATGTCTACAACCTCCATTTGCCTGTATTGACACTTCCTAGATGATGAAAAGCGGTTTTCATCATTAATTGAAGTTTCAATTTCAGCAGTCAGTACTGTTCCTCTGATGTAATTGTTCCCATATATAAGGAGGACATATTCTTCTTTTGCTAGTATTTTTCCTGTATTTTTGTCTGTTTCTCTGCAGAATCAGAATGAGGAAGATAATGAAAGAGAAGAAATCAATACTCTGGTGTATTTCAATGGAAAACTAAATATCAGTCTGAATAGTCTGTAGATACTGACATGAAATCCTGAAGAAGAAAAGTCGCTTTCGAAAGTGCAGTTTAAAAGACTGCTTCAAAACATAGAAATCAGTGCAATGAAAGAGAGGGTATAAAATACCTGGGCTCAGTGTCGTTAGGTGACTTAGGCACTTAAAAGCCTAGATCTCATTGAAAGTCAGTGGGTTTTAAACTCCTAAATCACTTCTATGTTTGAAATTTGGGCTCACAAATCACACAGAGAGCTCAAAGAATTTCATCCATTAGCACTGCAACATCTGTGCAGATGGATAGCATCTCTTTTGGAGAGTATGTTTCCTACAAAACTGCAGTTGTGACTTTAAGAGTTTTGTGAGGATGCTGGGGTTTTTTTGTAACCCATTTAATGTTTTTTTTAAAAGCTCTAAGAACTAACTGTGAATTCAGACTAATTCAGAAGGCAGTAATGCTGCCTTCTCCATCCTGCTCTCCCCTTGCACAAGAGGTGCAGAAGACAGAGTCATTGGTTAGAATCTAAATGTGTATGTCTGAGAGGAGAGATTTGGCCAAACACTACCTCATGTTTGCTTCCGTGCATCATCTACATCTGCAGTTAGAAAACACACTTGTTTCCAATGTAATTACTTGTTTTGATTTACCTTTTTAATAAAACAAACAAAAAACACATATGACCAGCAGAAGCATGACTCTGCCCTTCCCTTTGTCTACACCTCAGTCTTTTCTATAGGGGCAGAGGTCTATTTCACAACATTGTTGAGTGAGGAACCCTGAAGTTTTTCTCTGGTCTTGGAAACCACACTGAAATGTGGAGCTCATGCCCAAACCTTGCCTTTCTTGGAGCTGAAATGCAGCCGTGGCATGCACCCAGAACTTGGACCTGGGAAAGACTCCTGGCATCTGCATTTTAGATATCATCTCGTTTTTCAGGTAGGAATTTTGCCTCATTACCTATTATCGATATTGATGTGTCTTTAAAAACATGTTTTACTTTCAGGGCCAACATTCTGTCAAGTATTCAAAAAGTAAGTACTGCACCCAGTGAGAGAGTGACAAAGAACAAGATATGTATGACGAGAATTTTGAACTTTTCTAAACTACAGTGTATATAAATGCACAAGTTTTAAGTAAACATTCTCAGTTATCTGGGGTTAAAAAGTAACTTGGCAGGAAATTGTGACTCAGGCATGTTTGTGTGGCTCTGATGGGAACAGAACATCTGCAAACCCGTACACGCAGACACACAGCATGGGAATGGCTCATGTGGACTATTAGATACAAAGATCTTTAGTATAATTTTTCTCTGATCGTTGCATGACCATGACCATTAGGCAGTTCTCGAGTCTTCCCCAAAAGTGGCTCCTTTAAATTGAGCAGAAATAACTGAGAAAAGCTAAGCTGACCTTTGACAGTGTAGCCTGCAGATATGCTGAGAATCAAATATCGCAAAGAATCACAGAGAATACAAATTTATACTTGGGAAGGAAGTCATTAAGGCTAACTAAAAAAGGCTTATGGTACTTTCATTAAATATGTACTATCCCTTTTTAATAAGATTTAAAAAAAAAAAAAAGATGAAGAAAAAGAGAGAGTCAAAGTGAAAAGGAAAGAATAAAACAAGAAGTTTCTTTATTTCAAGGATTATTTCACATCATCTAATAGTACAAACGAATTTCTTTTAAAGGAAATAAAGTTTTCAAGTGCTGAAACAAGAAATGAATCCTAAAGGAAAATTATTGAGGATGACTGGGAAAGGATGCTCTTCTTGAAATTACACAAACAAAAGGCTTTTTTCTGCTAAATAACTCCATTTCTTCCTGTTTCTTTTGACCATACACAATGACTACTTGTGTATCAATCCCTTGCACCAGCAGACAATTGTCTGAAGGAAAGTTCTATCTTCTGCAGCAAATGATAGGTCCTTCAGTCCCCTGGCAAACTGTAAGCAGTGATCCATATTTTTGCTTCATTGCTTTCAGTTCTATGCACTAATTTCTTTCTTTCTTTTTTAAATTGAACTAAATCCATGTCCCGAACAGTGAGGTATTATATTTTAGTGCAAAACAAAGCAGCTAACTGGTACCCGGTGTTTTCTAAACAAGGCTTCCTGTGGTGCTCTGTGCTCCTGACTGTTGATTTGCTGTGCTGATACATGATCTGGGAGAACATATTGTAATATTTTTTTGTTTTCAGACTATGCTAGAAAGAGTAGGAACATCAAGATTTGTCCGCTGGGGTGTTAATAGGCAAGTGAAGAGATGGCAATGGGCAGGAGGGACAACCTGTGTATGAGCATGACCCACTTCACTGTGCTTTATGCAGCAGGTCTATTGTTTGACGTAGGTTTAGAGTGCAACATGAGTTCACTTTATAATATAATCACTGAGCATGGCAGCACTATCTTTATATTTCATTTGTGCTTGTTCTGCGATTTCTGATTGGAATGTTACAGCATATCTGTTTTGTGTGTGGTATTAAGAGTACAGATTTTGCATGTATTTCCTGTCCCTTAAGTGCTATGGGTTTGGCCTAAATAATATTTTATACCTTTCCTAAGTAGTGACTACATTTGTATCAAAACCTCTGAAAATTAGGAAAATAGGTCCAAGTACAACTTCAAACATTTGCTAAAGAAGGCTTACAGTCAAAATAGTTCCCCACCCTAAACACTGGTCTCTTTAAGTGGTGTCCCAGGTTCTCCCTTCTCCAACATGGAGGCCAGTCTGCGGAGATTGCAAAGCCTTGTCTTCTGTTAGGCAAAAAATCTGAATAAGCTGTCACCAGTGTGTTGCCACAGCAGAGATCAGACCACCTGCAAACACTTTACCCAGCTAGAATATTAACTCCAGACATTTTTTAACCAGCTTGTTACCGCTTTTTGTGTGAAGATGCTCCACCTGGAGCATAATCTTTGCTCATCCCCTAGCAGGCACTGTAGGTGAGTATCTTGTAATGGCAGAAATATACTGTTGTGGTCCTTCTGAAACCTTATCCTGAAGTTTCATTGTAGTTTGCACAGAGTGACAGTCTCTCTCTAGCCACAGTGACCCTCTTTGGACTGACAGAATGGCACATCAGCCAGACTGGTGCATTAGCCAGACAGCAGATTAAACTTCCACTCTGAATAACTGGTTAAACACTGTTTCCTAAAACAAAACAAAACAAAACAAGCAAACAAACAAAAAAGTCATCATGACCTAGACAGTTTTCAAGTCAGCTGTAAAAGTAAGAGCAATTAAGGAAAAAATGAGATTTGTTTTCTGTCATGCATATGAAAGGTGTTATAACTATCACACCATGGGAATCTGAGGGGCTGGAAGATGAGCCCATACAGCCACAACTTGGAGCAGATACTTTACCTATGTTCTTAAAGACTTAAAGCATTTTTCAATACAATCTGACTTCTACTGGAAAATCTCACCTGGATCTTTACATGAATGCTACCAATACACGAAAGTAAATTATAACTCTGGTAGAGCCATTTGAGTAATATTTTATACTATGTCAATTACCAGTGATTACTGATTCCAAAAAGACTGCTTCACATTATATGTGATCTCCTCCCAAGTGACATGCTTCATTATGTTTTCTGTCCAAATAATCTTGGCAATTCTGTCCCATTTGTGAAAGCATAGACTGTTCTGTCGATGTGTCTAAGCAGAGGAAACCAACAGTTTCTAAGCTTGCAGAACAACCTTTCTTGGCTGCTCTCTAGACCATTTATTACAGATTTAAAATAGGTCTCTAGTCTTTGTCTGTAGTTGGCAGTAGGTTTTTAATGGCACAAACCGTGCCTGTGATAGTTACGACCACAAAACTGACAGCAGTTTCCACAAAATATGGAGAAAGGTGGCATCTCTTACACTACTGAAAGACCATTGCTGTTCTTTTGTAACAAATGTGCTGCAGAACCTCAGAAATATGGACGAACCAATGACACAGTTTATATTAAAGCCATGTATGATCTTTGTTGAAAGAGAAGGTGTTCACCAAGATCAAGTTCTTTTTGTGTCATTAAGTTTATTTATTCAGTTTTACTTCTTAAAATTTACCTACTAGTGACCATGAAACACTCCAAATCAGATACGGCTAACCAGGTGGGCTTGCATGCACACCAAAATTACACAGTACCATCATTCTGTTTACACTAGCACGAACAGGAACACACTTCCCCTTGATTTTCGAGAGAAAAATTTGGTTTTGAAGCATTCCCACAGAGAATAATACATAACTGAGATTGAGTTGTAAAATCTGTATATTCTTATGTTTTTAAAAAAAATCTGTTATAGATTCAAGAGGTTTTCTCTGGAGTCATCCGTGTTATTCAAAATTAAAAAACAAACAAACAAAAAAGATTAAACACGGACAAAAATCAGTAAAGGCTAACAGTAGAAATAAAAACTGATACAAGGATATATGCCATTTGCTAACATGGGTCTGTGTGCCTGCTAAAACTCACTGTGTGCCTCAAATTGCTATCATTGGCATATTTTTGGGGAATTAAACTAACATATCTGATATGAAGTGTTTAATGCGGTGATATAGACAATACAAGCTGATATGTTTCAAAATTGAAAGCCTTATTTGTTTGGCATTGAAGGTTAGCAGCAGAAGATGTTGTCTGATTAAGTTCCCATGACTACAGCTTAGTCTTTATGTGGATGAATGCATCTGACGTGTCATTTAATGATACAGCCACTGAAACAAGCAAGCAGGGGCTATGACACAGAAAGATCACCACTGTCAAGCTAGGATCTGCAAGCGGCTGTCTCCTCTGCAGAAAGGTCACTTAACGGTTATTACACTCCCTTTCCAAACAAAGCAGTGCCAGCTCAATAATGAAAAAATCACAGGTTCCAAGAAACTCTTTCATTGCTGCAAGGAGCCGTGAACAAAGCAGCTGACTTGTTAAGGAGGCTTGATTAGGCTATTAGGACATCTGGCCTTAGCATGAGCTCGAGGTTGCAAATCAGACAAGCTTGTTCAGAAAAGTAATTATAGAGGAGTTGCTGCAAGGAGTTAGAAATGCTCTGGATCTCTGGATTTAACACAAGGTTACAAGCTCTATGCAAGCTTGTTTTTTCTCATTTAGATTGTTTATTTAGCCCAGAGACAGTCAAAATTATATACCATGATGTCCCAAAAATAGATCTGTTGAGCGAAGAGATAGTGTTCTTATGGGGTACATCAGATGTACTAGGCACTCAAAAGATATGATTTTGGTGTTGCTGTTTTGATTCTGAGGTTTTAATTCCGGTCCTGCCATACAAGCCATGTGTTGGTTAGAGCACAACCTTTGTCATTCATAATTTTGATGTGAAGTAGCACTGACCACTTTCTGACAAGGTGAAGAAAAATGGTACAGATATTTAGGGGATGAAGAGTATAAATGCCTACTCCCAAAACGGAAGAAATGAGCCACATCATTATTACAGTTGTATATATGGGCATAGGACCATGGGGTGGTCATTTTAGAAAACAGAAAGGCCTTTTTTATTAATGACTAGCCTTAAAAATGAACAGGAAGCCAAGCTGACAGTGGATGGTCTTATTTCCTGGAATGAGGTATCAGCTGGAACCTCTTGACTTTTAGAAAGGAGGATCTTAGGAGGTTTTACAAGAAAGAGCTGTGATAGTCAAGGAGGAGAAGACTAAGGCATTTATTAGGAGTCACAGTGAAGGTAAAAAGGAATTTGGCAATGAGACAGCAATAAACAGACTTCTAGATGAAGGACCTGATTCCCCATGTTAGTAGTTCACTAATTAACTCCATAAGCTTCGAATAAACTATTTTTGGTTTACATCCACTCAAGCATCAACAGAATCAGACATGTAGAGTTGTGGTGGAGAAAATAGTCTTAGACGAGAGCTACTGACATAGTTTCCGACCGGAGGATAATGTTGGTCTAAAATAAGCCTTCTCCACAAAGATGCTGTGGATGCAGGCCTTTGAATTTGATATCATCTAAATTTCTACTTGTTAAAAATTTACTAACTTTGTGTGATTAGTTGTTTCCAAAAACAGCTGCTTCTATAAATTTGAATATCTAGTTGCAATATCTTTTGACGGGAAAAAAAAAATATATAAGAACTACCTGAATGTCATATTGTTGGATCTGTTGTCTACCTACTATCTTTTGTAAAGCTAAACCTAATAAGTGAATTAGTTGTAAAAGATGGTAAATTATTTGGGTTTGAATGGTTTTATCCCACTACCTCTGTATATATTGATGAAACTAATTAGATGACTGACAATACCACTGTTACCACAAAATTTCTTTCTTAAATAGCACCTGCAAAGTTCACTGAACCAGCTCGGTGATACTGCATGAACAGTATGTGTCATGGTTTAGCAAGCCTGTAGACAGGACCTTTCACTATAATTAATACGAGCATCAAGTCAGCATTCTAATTCTTATTCTCTCTTAATAAGGGCACCTGTAAATCAGAGGGTTTGCTGGACTGGTGTAAACAGAGTCCTCTGAATCTAAATGATGCAGTCTCACTATCAAGATTTCTGCATGACGTTTTGGATGTCTTGAGCAATATCCAGCCTCAGTGGCAGGTCTAGCAATTTTTAGTTTTGGGGTAATCCTGGAGGCCTGATGTGCAGGTGGAGACTCCTGTTCTGATGTGCGCTGGTGCCAGGCTTGGTGCTGGCATGTGTGGTGCCCCTGCTCAAAACCCCAAATTCGCACTGAACTAAGACTTAAGACTTTATGGAGTATTATGAAGTTCAGGTGGGAACGGACCCTACCATTCCCCACACAGGAACTGCATTTGAGTTTCACTTAAACTAGAACTAACAGGAAAAGATGCATGTGGAACACATTGTGCCAGCAGGGTTCCCCAGTGGAACAATTTGCTTAGACTTTTTGACTCCTTCAGAAAGGGGGTTGCAGTAAAAGAAGTTTGCATTACTTTTTTCAAAGTTAGAGTCAAGAGCAGTTTTTGTAACAAAGCATGCTCTAGGATGAGAAATCCTCGAAATTGAATAAATAAAGGTCAACAGTCCAAGCAAGATTAAAACTTGGAGATATAGGAATCTTTAATGATTTAATTCTCTGAAAGCTATAGATTCTCCTTCAAACGCTTTTTTGAAGAAGATGATAGATGAAAGTCCAAGAACTTCTTAGCATTTGTCATAAGCTTCAGTTCTTAACAAAATATTGTGCTGCTGCAGGGTCCAAAAGCACAACAAAGTCACAAGGAATATGGGATGTAGCACAGGAGTCTGAGATTCAAGATGTATCGCAGCCTAGGCATCCTTGAGAGACCTTCTGAAGGATATCTTTTTTTAATATGTCTGGGAAATTCTGTGTCTACTGTGTATTATGCATTTCTCAGTAGTTGAATCAGGGCTCCTTTCTCCCCTACTCTATATAGAGGCCCCTTATGTTTAGCTGTGCCCATTTTATATGCCTGGGATGAATGCCATTCCAATTCTATGACTCTAGTTTAATTTAAATGAAATATATTTCTTATGTATCAGTTCTACCCGAAACAGATAAAAGATAATTAATACCAAGTCAACATGCCTGCTGGCCATGATGACATTTTTCAGCAATTTTTAGTATTATTAAAGATCCTGCATAGTGGGCTGCTATATTTATTGTTAGTATAACACAACTGACACAAAAATAAGAAACTGACTGTCCAAAGCCAGCAGTGCTTTTTGAAACCTCTGGCTGGATCTGTAGGGAAAGAAAGATTTTAAGTGAATAATAACATTGAATACGTACTTTACATGAGACAAGTGGATCAAACAAAATTATTTAAATACAAGTTTATTGTGAAGGAGAAAGTCTGCAGGTGGCTTACCACATTAGAAACAGATTCTTACTAGGGCACATATATCAAGAATGTTCCAAGTATAATGGCAAGGTATCAGTGAGGTGAGCAGAGCACTTTATCCAGATGCCAAATGTCAGATTACTGAAAAAAACATTCTGAGGTGAAATGAAACTCAGTAAATGATCTCATGTGGACAGCTTGAAAGGTATAAATATTGCCTAAAGTATAGCCCCAAAAATCTGAATATTCATTGCCACATGGGAGCATGGTGCTTGTGACAGGAAAGGTTGCAATGATTTATGACGATGATCTAATTGCATTTGAAATAATTCATGTAAAAGAAGCCAAAGAAGGAGAAAAGAATCCAAGGGAAACCTAGGAAAGTGTAATCTTAAGGGTCAGCTTGAAAAGCTGCTCTCCAAATTGGGATAAAAGAAGTTTCTTTTGCACAAATTGAATTTTGTAGCCATAGACAATCACTATTAATAACAACTGTTTAGAAAATGTTTTGCACTAGGAACAGAAAAAGAGCAAAACATTCGCTTGTACACTAGATGAAGTTTACCTCATACTTCATGATTTCGTTATAGTTCTTTTTCTTTTCTGCCTTTTGTTTTGGTTTAAGTTTCTTTGTTTGTGGTTTGGGATGGGTTTTTTTTGTTACTTCGGTGTTTAAAATAAAAAATACAGGGGGGAAAAAAGGTTCTAAAAAGCATGGATAATATGTTCATTGTCAGTAATTTATTATGGAATATGTTTGTGAAGTTAGTTTACTCTGACTATCAGTCCCCCCACCCCCAGTCAAATACTCACTGTTGACTTACGTTCTTGGGCATAGAATACAGCCCCTGTTACTGGTGACAGCAAATAAACTCTTAATATTCTCAGCAGCATGAAAAAGCAACAAAGAAAATTCACTGCTTCGTTCTGATACCTGCACAGGACTATTCTTTGGGAGAGATCTTGCAGACCAGCTTAAAGAGGTCAGCACATGATACCCATACTTCCCTCATTCATTTCAAGAATTCCCTGTCAATCCCCCTATCATAATTTCAGGTGAACTTATAATAATAACAGTAGCAGTAGTAAGACAATGCAAACCTATAGCGAGTTATAAACAAGAATACTGTCATGCCAATATCACAGGAATCAGGAGCACGGAAAGTTCTTTGGGTTAGAACTTTGCCATGTTCAAAAAGGCTATTCAAATGAAGATTCCAGTGGCACAAATATGGCAAACTAAAGAGAAATACTCAAATACAAAGCGACTATTTTCCCAAAACAGCAAAAGTGATTTTAATTAAAAAAACAAAGGATCTGAGACATCATCTGCGTGAGGTGCTTTCTACCTCATAATTAAGGGATCCTAGTGTAAAAGCATCGTCATCGATACACCTAATACAACATTGGAGCCAACTGCAGTGGTTGATGGCAAAGAGAAATCAGGTAAAAGGAAGTAGATTTTAAAAACACACCAAGAAATGCCTATTGAAATATTTGTAAGATTTAGGAGACATGCATTGAATGCAACAGGGTCATATATTGTAAAGGCATAGGAATAATGTACATAATAAAATATACCACAAAATTTCACCTCACAGAAAATGCTTGGGTTAGCCATGTCAGATGTATATATATGTACAGTTTAAGGACAAAATTTACAAAAACTGCACTCTCAGAGAGAAAGATTGCTGAGTGAAAAGTATCCCTTTGTGTGCAGTCCCAGCATGACTACTGTTCTGACTAATTAGTATCTGAAGTGTAAGCCTCTTCTGTTTGTCTTTAATTAGACACAGGCATAACATCCATAAAAAAGGAAGAATTGAAGAGGTATGCGAAACACTGAGTTCTGTTTGTGTCTTGCCCTGGCATAAGCAGGCATAGCTCAGTGGAACGCTAACTGCATTCACATGTATTATAGGATTTTCTGTAATTCCCAATGTCTATTAAAACTAAATTGACTATAAGCAACAACTGAGCTTCTACACTACTTTCCTGTGGACTCCTCTATCAGTTATATTAATTACAAACCAGTGAAAGTTGTTTAAAATCATCTGAAGTTATTTACCCAATGGCTGTATTACCTACACAATGAATTCTGTGAATATTTAACCAGTTCTAATTTTATTAGTAATAAATATACCATGTTTAAGACTACCAATTTTTTTTCAGGTATAGAAACTGTAAATTATGTTAAGTGGAGATCAATATATAACACTTTTTAGAGACTCCAGTGTTCTTTCTTGATAATACTTCGCNTTTTTTTTTTTTTTTCATATTTGCATTTCAGTGGGATCTAAAGCAATTCAAGAAATGAAGTCTAACAGAAAATGTTTATGGTGTCATGCAGCTCCACCCACAGAGTTCCATCCACAGACATTTTTGAATGAAGTGATCAAGTTTTGGTCAAATATTCAGTTACATGGGTTATTACAATTTTCTCTGTTTCAGGATCCATTCCATTTGATTCTGGTTATACATCAGCCCTTTTTTACGATGTCCTTAACACTGGCACTGTGTGACTTGAGGCTGCCTTCAGCGTCCATTCAGTTTATCTATTTAACAAACACCAAATAACAGTTACAAGGACAAATCTTCCATCTCACTTAAAAATTCAAACTGCCAAACAAAAATATGTGGCCTTCTTCACCATTAGTACATTTTATGAAGCTTCTGATGTAGTACACATGTTTTCAGAAACCTTTCCATAATGTAATTTTACCCATAGATTACTTGAGAAAGTATATGAAATAGCAGGAAAATGGGTACACCCAAAATCGCTTCCTTACTTTTTGAAGTCCATTGGTCAATGTAATTATGTTTTTATTAAACTGCTAACAAAGATTAATTTTCCATAAAAAGCAGTTGTTTTCATTTTTCTAAATTGGGAACAGCATGAAGTGTTGCCCATTCTAACCCAGACGAACTGAAGGAGAGAACAACCCTCAGCTTGCCTGTCCGGAGCCTTAAGCACATTTTTCACTCAGACATCATAGGCTAACAGAATTATTGTCAACAAGCTGAAATTTTAAAAATATTGACTAACTGGCCAAAACTCAGAGAGTGACAGCAACAGCATTCAGACTTCAGATTCACTGGCAATTCAGTATAATAGTATTTGGTATGTATATTAAGTAGTGGATATTTAAATAATACAGGTGTAATGTGTAACCTGTTGGTTTTATATTATAAATGAACATCTGCTACAGATTTCTGGAATACACCTACACTTTTAGGCGTTCTATTCAAGACAATTTCTATTGCATTATGATTCGTCTTGTGGTCATACACAATACATAGTAAATGCTTTTTCCTATAAGCTTGCCTCACAGGACAAGAAAATTGGAGAGACCAAGGTCATGCTTTTCAGCCAAGACAAGGTGATGCCACTACCATGGTGATGCCATTCTCATGCAGTCTCTCATTTTATCTTCTTCTTTCTAAACTGAAAGTTATTGTTTCACTAATTAATTTAATTACCTGTGGGATGCATCAGAAGGTAACAGTACAAAGCCTGAATTCCACTCCAGGTGGCTAGGAAGTGCTAGAAGGGCAGAAGGATTTTCAAAGGGCAGAAGGATTTTTGAAGCCATAAGGCCAAGATATCTGACTCCATGACTATATAGTTTGACTAAACAGAATAAGAACAAATACCAAGCCCCCTGTGGTTTGAAACACTGTGAGTTCATATTGCTAAAATTATGGCTGAATAAAAGACAAGGATCTGCAAGCCCTGCAAATCATTTCCCCACAGCCTCTCCTGGTGAGAAGCCAGCAATAGATCCAGAGTCCAAGGTAAAATTCTAAAACTGATGTTGCTTTTTCCAGGACGTACTGAATGAGCCTGCAGCTCCCCTCAGAAACATCTCCCAAAACAGCTGTACATCATGGTTAACTGGGAACCACTGCACTGGCCAGTTACACGAGTAGTTTTTGGCAGACAACAAGAGAAGCATATATTTTTCCCTCAGATTATGGTGTCTATAGCGCAAGCTGCAGCTTTGAACAGATCCATATGTTAATATAAACCCCCAGTACTAGAACTTTCACTTTTCAAACTGTATCAAAATTCTTCCTTTTGTTGAAGAAACGGCTTGATGGGATCTGTATCCTGCTATTGCCATATTTTCCTTCCCTTCTATAGGGGAATCACCTACCTCTGGAAAACAAATATTGGCTTTGTGTGGATTCCAGATAGCTTTTCTTGCCTGAAACATTACCTTGCCTAGACATATTTCTTTGTGGTTGCAGCACCAAATAAAGCAACAAGAACAGTCTGCAGTTACTCAGCACAGCACAGAAGAGCGAAAAATCAGCAGATACCTGATACATTATAGCTACTTGTAAGTATGGCCTGTGTCTCCCTTGTAGTTTTGTACATATAAGAGGTTTCACTCTTGGTCAACTAATCATTTCCAGACTCTGTCCTCAGACAAAACCAGAAAATTGTGAGTGTATTTTTATGTATCAGACCACAAATAAAAAGGTAAACTGTGTGTAGGTGATGCTAAGAGTTTTTCAGTGGTTAACTTTCTTTTTGAACCATCCTTTCACTACAAATGAATAATCTCTGTTTCCTTTCGTTCTGCAGAAATAAGGAAGTAGAAGCCCTTTAATCAGCATGTGACCTATTGCAGAGCTGTAGCTCCTCTGGGTTCTTCCACTGCTGGCCCCAAGCAGTAACAGGAATGAAAACAACTTCTTAGCAGGGAAGTAAAATACCTGGTGGAACAGGCATCTGCAGCTATTCTCATTATTTTTAAGGTAACTCAGTAGACTCAGTTTGTCATAGAATTAACAGATGCACAACCTAAAACGTGGTTTTACAGCAGGATATTGAGGGGCTTGTGCCAATACTACCTAGTGCAGAGCAACACTGGCAAGTGCTGTTGAGATTTCCAGATCTTTTCCAGTGGTCACCAGTGGTATAGCTGGGGCTATAACCTAGTCTCACTAGTCTCCCTGTGGCTGGTTCTAGTCTTCCTTGCCACCCAATCTTCCAAAAATCAAACAAGCACAAAACTTGCCAGAAAAGGTTTTTTAGTACTCACTCATTAAATGTGTAATTGTAACTGAGAGGTGCACACCTGAACCACAGATAGTTTGATTGCAAACTTCCCTGTTAATGCTTCTTTCTGACTGCAAAACACATTAGCAGCTGACACCATAGTGAGTCCCAGTAAATAATTATGTGTTTATACCGTGGCATTTGTCTCATGTATTGCTTCCCCAGTTGAACTAAAATAAAGTATTTTATGATCAGATAGCAGAGAAAGCAGGGTCTGTGTTAGACAGTGGCTTCTAGTTAGTATTGTCAGACCGAAAAATATGCACCTGGCTTGTTGACTTGCAAGCTAGATAAAAGCTTAATTCAAAAATAATAAAAATTGAAAATAAAAATTAAAAAGTAAAAATAAAGAAGGCAGCAGGAGGTTTCATTAGAACCAAAGGAAAAGGAAACTGAGGGTAGATAATTTTTTTTTCCTACTACTACAGAAAAATATCTTTCATGCCTTTTCTATGCCAGACTGCATTTTAAAGCTAAATTTACATTTAACTCTTTAAGATCCTGAAATGTTTTGTCCACCTACATTTTGTTTTTGGTAAATAAGATCACAATCTGAAATGCAATAATAGAATAAAAAACATGTTGCAGAGTATTTGACAGAACAAAAAGAAATCCAGTGAACATCTTTCAGAATCAAAGTTACAGTTAGACTTCAGGACTATGCTTGTTTAAAAGAAAACACATATGGGTAAATTCTTACCTCAGGGTCTAGAATTAATGACCTCTCAGGTTTTGGAATTAATGACCTCCAGCAGCTGCCACTGATTTTAATTAGGTTAATGTAAAGCATAAGTTTGATTCACACATCGCATTTATGTCCTCTGTAGGCATGGTTCTATTAGGTACAAAAGCACTGCACAGGTGGTATACACTGCAGGCAGAATTTGGGGTTATTTTGGATATTCCTGGCAAGTGATTTCACCAGATTAAGAGGGATTCATAGGTCAACTAAGGAACCGCCATTGCTCTCTGGGGAAATTAAAAAAAAAAAAAAATAAAAATAAAAAAAAGGAATAGTGTAGCTCTTCAGATTAAACTGTAGACTGTGTAGCACAGTGGCAAGGTTGGTATTTGATACCCCACCTGCATTTTCCAAATGCAAACCCTTCCACTGGCATCTTTCAGCCTGACCTCAACAGTCCTCCCCATCGTGCTTACGTATGGACCACAGGGGTAGTAGTTTCTTCTCTTTCTCTGTGTTACTTTTAAGCACCTCAGTGTTACACCTACTCTAGAACCACTGCAGACAACACATTTTGTAAGATATTACACAGAGTACATTTTATAAGCTATTATCATGGTAAGTCTGAGTATTGCATTTTAAACTATTGAGCTTATAGACTGATAAATTATGCATGCATTAACTCAGTTAACTCTATTAACACCTTAACACAAAACTAATGGAACAACTGAATTATTGATAAGCCACTTCTACATAATTATATGAAATTATAGTAGGAGCAATGCAACTTAGGGATATGAACTTGTCTTTCTGAATCTTGCTTTTCAGTCTGCAAGATATCCCTACATGTGAAATGATTCTTAAGCAAGTGCTTAACTTTGAGAAAGTCTTAAGCACATGTTTAGGTAACTTCCAAAGGTAAGACGGATGCTCATCAGTGCATAAGGAGAGAAAGAGATCCTGTAGGAATAGTGTTAGGGCTTCAATAGGCATCCCTCTTCATTATTGACTAAATGATTCAGTTTAGTGCAAAGCATTAAAGGGCTCGTTTTTCAACTCATATATAAACTAAGGGTTCCCTATGACTCCTGGCTTTTATAGCTCTCACGGTAAGTTGAAGGTACTGGTTCTGCAGAAAACTCTATCAGCTGGGCTTTCATGCTGTGCTATTTGAGTAATACTCATTTTCAGACAGTGGATAATTCTACAGTGTAGCGTGAACAATTTTATGTCCCCAAGTTGTTTCAGCTTTTAGAAAGAGATTATTAAACTTGCATGTTAATAATGCTAGTTATTATCTAAATATCAGAATTAAAGCTCTATGTTTAAACACATTTATGCTATCATATACCAGGTACAATCACACAATATTTTTCCTATAATATGCAAGTCATTTCCTTACCATGTAAGCAGTGGCCCTTCATGGTCTTTCACCTTGCTCTGAGTATCAGCCCAAACTCCAAACAATTTTCTGGTTAATTATTTTCTTCTTGGATTTCTCCTATTATTTAAGTTCAGAATACTGGTGCACTTACACCACTCACACAGAAACATATTTTCAAGGATAGTTTCCTTTATTTCCATTGCATCAGTGCTAATGTTGTGGCCTTTTTACTGAATCTCATTATAAAAGGTTGTCTGCAGGACAAGATTGTTTTCCATCTTGAGCCCTAAAAAGGTTATTGAGTTTGGTTCTTTAGACCTTTTAAATCATCTTAGCATTTGCCAGTGCATGCAGATATGATGGGGTGGGGTGGGGGGCAGGAGAAGGGGAGGCAGGAAAGGCAGTGGGTGAGACAGTGAGAAAAAAAAGGCAGGTTATCTAACCAGAAAGTGAACCTGGAAGCAAGCTTTGCACAATCACTTTACTGGTGCTGACCGTAACAGAGTCAGATGCTAATTTCTTATGATCACTTTGCAAGCCTTGCAGTCGCTCAGCAGCATGGGTTTTGAATAAAGTCAGTATAAGTCACTGAGGATGCAGTTTTGCAATTGCATTAGGCAGTCTCCACAGGGCTGCTGAAAAGGATGGTTCCCTTCCTCTCCCATCTTTCCATGCCCACCATACTAGTGTCAGGTGAGTAACCTGTCTCAAGGACGTATGCTGCACCAGTGTTCTCCCAGTTTCATGCTGCCTATCGGCCTTAGCTTCCCACATACAGAAAAAACAGCAGAGTAAAAGTGGAGGTAGAGAGAGTAGTGTTACAGTCTTGCAGTAGCCAGAGTTAGATGGGCTGGAAGGTATTGCAAAATCACATCTGAACCTACTCTATTCAGGTCATCTGTCACACAATACTCTGAAAATACATCTCTCCATTACACCTAATTCTATGCCTTTGTCAGTTACTGCCAGAAGCCGACAGCTCAGATCCCTAAATATGGTGTGTTAGACAGTGGGGAAACAAGGCCAAGATGAAAATGAGAAGCAGGGGTATCCCTTACAGCATTTGACTGCAGCGTAAATGGGGAAGGTGAACAGACAGCAACACGCCAGAAAATTTTTCTGTTTTGGTCCTTTTACACTATGGACGATGTCATGACATGTATAAGGTGTTCAGGCCTCCAGGTCCCCTCACCCTCCACTGCCGCCCACAATAATGCCACAGGTTGTGTGGCTTTGGTTTTAGTGAGATACAGGAATGGATCCAGAAGAAACAGTCATGGGGTTTTCTGTGTCATCGTTCATAGCTAACATTATAGCACAGGATCACCAACAGATTGGCCAAGGTTTATTCTGTAGAATTCCTTCTGTAGAAGGGAAGAACTCATTGAAACCACACATTGTTAAAGGCACAGAAGCCGGAACATGGTTTTTAAATAAATCTTTATTTTTGCTAACATAAGAAATTGCCCATGACCTAGAATAAAAAATATGTGTAGTAACCACAAATGTAATATACATCAAAGACTGGTTTCTGTTAGATTTAGCAGCAATTCTAGTGGCAGCTCTAGAGACCCAGAAATACACTATGAAGGGCTCAGAGCTGACACAAGTCACTGTAGTTACACAGGTATGCTTTAGTTACACAGTTTGTGTATTTCAAAAGTGCAGTGCCTGAGTTCGTTGTAGCAGAACTGGGGGAGGAAAAAAGCGCAAGTTTTTAATAGCTGGTGGTAGAACAGTCAGGGATGTGCTCCCTACTTTGCCCTTGTTCATCAAAGGGCAGGCTTGGATCTGCCAAGAGCACGTCCAAATCATGCCTAGTGCCACTTAGAGCTGGAGAAGAGGGAAAGTCCTCATCCCCTTTCCTGCAGGAAGCCACAGTTACTGTATCTGTTCCTCCTGTCTCTGTTGCAAGAGCTACTAGTTTGTCTTTCTCTCCATCTCACTAGCCCAGCTCAACCCTTCACAGCCTTCTGCTTCCCTTCCCCTTCCTGGGTCAGATAAAACCTCCAAGCAGGGAGTGCCTGCATTTAGTTTTACTGTGGTGTATGAAGTCCTCAGTCAGTGCCATACTTTTCTTTATCGTCGTTGAATGAATTTCTTTCTAACTACACGTGATATAATGTTTCCTGTCTCAGAATATCTTCCACTCCTATTTTCCTTGCCAACATTTTTAATATCTCAGGTGTTGATTGGCAGTGGAAAGTCAGCCTTACTGACATACTGATCTCAAGTTAATGCTGCTATTAATGAAAACTAGCTACAGCGGCTACAGTTAGCACAACACAAACAACAGGATGTGTCAAAATCTTAGCAAGATACAAAAGAAGTCGGGTTAAAATGCAGGCATAAAATGGAATTGCTCATGTACTCGATATTGAGCACTTGAGTATCTATCTCTCTGTACTGCTGCTGCACAAGTAATTGCAATGAAAAAGTATTCAGCCTCCAGGACACAGCACAAAATGCAGACCAGACTGGTGAAATATTCAAAACCTTTCTTGCAACATGAAGGTCATGATATAGGAGAAAAAAAAAAGAGATCATAATGCACATCGTAACCTTGGAAATATTTTGCAATATGAGTATTTCCTCTGTTTATTCTGTATTTACATTTGTCACTGTCAGGCAGCATCCAATGAAACTTATTTGTGCCAATTCGATTCTGAGAGAGCTTAAAATGAAAATCTGAGGGAAGAGATTCCAGTGTAACCCAGCCAAATGAGGACTGCACAGTGTAAAGCAAGCATGTCCAGTAGGATTGATTTCCAATGAAAATAAATAAGAATATAAAGGCGACATGTATCAAAAGATATATTGCCATCAGAGAAATACTAATGCCTGGAAAAAGACTACATATTTCACTGTCATTTACCAGAAAAAGTATGTATTATTCACTTTAATGAATTAAGTTACAGTACGTTAATGATGATTCCCAAACTCGATAACCATCACACAAAAGGACATTTTTTAAAAGAAGTCTGTATTAGAATTTAGGGAGCTTGTCGAAATGAAATATGAGTGATGTCAAATATGCACTGAAGAATGGTGAATGAGGTTACAGGAAAGTCACATGCAAAGTGATGCTTCTGAAAAGACAGAGAGTTTGGAGCTGGAGGCTTAAAGTACGCATGTTAACAACAGGTTCTGTTCAAGCACCGAGGAGCAAAATGCTCTCTAAGGATAAGATTTTTCAGGAGAGTTCAGCACCTCTCAGTTCCTGAAGAAGCCATTTTGACAGCATTCGGTGTTGAATTAATGGGTGCTGAATGCTTTTCCATATCTGAAACTGGGCAGTGATGTTTACAGTAAAAGCCTCCTCTCTCCCCTCTTCCCTCCAACTCATTTTTACAATGAAATAAACCTTACCTGCCCACTCTCTGGGGGAAAAAAAAAAAAAAAAAA
>VWYH01002669.1:0-10978 GCA_013399365.1 Pampusana beccarii | reverse complement strand
ATTAAAAAAAAAAAAAAAAGACACCCATGAAACAGAAACCACACAGAAATCTTTGATGAATTTTCTTTTCAGAAAGATAGTTACCAAAAATGTTTTGTAATACTGTTTGCTATTTCAAGTCTGCTTTAATTAGTGACCTCTAAGTTTAGTAAGACATAAGATCAGTTATCCAGAGTTCAGCAGTTAAAGTTATTTGATTCAAAGCTTATTGTGATTTAAAACCTGGCAAAGAATGTGCTAGGATAGGAAATCTGAAGTACTTGAACCTCCTTGGCACTGCAGACTCTTGAAATAGAACACATACTGCACAGACTCATCAAAGGCAAATGCACAGCACTGACCTTATACTCAAGACTTCATTATAACCAGCAGACACTTCTGCAACAGTCAACAGTGTTTATAAATCTAGCACCAAGTTTTGTTTTGCTCACAATAATTTATCTTTTCATTGAATAAATGCTTTTATATTTGTATCATTTTCTTCCTACTAGCAACTTGCATAAAGGAGTAAATAAATTTGCCTTTCTGCTTAAAAACATACACAGATGCTGACAATATTTTCTCAAGAACATTTCAGGATATTTTGGCTTCATAACTAGGCTATCTTTTAAGTGAAGGCACATGAGGATGGGGCCATCTGGATACTCATGAAACGGTTCAGCTGGAGAGCCAGGCCCACCAAGTAATGTTGGACGGAACAGTGAAAGACCATGAGTCACTTAATGGGTACCAGTACTGGTAAAGGTACACCTGGCACAATTTGCTTTCATATTTTGTTTTTCTGACTGTGTTCTTATGATGTACAGTATTTAAGTCTTCCAGGACACCTTCCAAGCCTCTAGATTATACACTCAGATTTATAATTGCAGTAGCCTAGAAACTAATGTAATTCCCTCCATCTCCTGTCTTCAAGGACTTTTTTCCATGTAGAAATAGTCTATGTTGTACAAAGAACATGGAGGTAGGTAAAGGTAAAAAGAGATAAACATTTCACTGGGAAATCCAGAATGCAAGTGGTCTGTATCAATCATAGTAACATTTCTAGCAAAAGCTCTTATCTTACAACTACTCAAACTGTTGAACAGATAGGAATCAGGAGGAAAGATTCAGTTTTGACATTTCATCAGCATAATAGCCCGGTATGTGCTAACAGGAAGAAATAGAACTCTAGCAACAGGCTACAGAGAGATAACAACTCAATTTTTCAGTGGGATTTGCAGGTCTGGAAAGGCTGCCTTTGACCTGCAAAAAAGAATCGAATTTTGAATGACAGATAATGAGAAAGCATAAATGTGGAGCTGCCCGTGTCATTTGTGGAGAGTCACTCTTCCAACCACAGGAACACTTTTTAAGAGTGGGTCTGACTTTCCAGCTGTCTGATTTGTTTGCTAATGTCCTCTTTCTCATCTCTTCTATAAGTCACCCCTCCATCATATGGAATTTGCAAAGTTAGAACAGATTTTGATGGAACAACTTCTCTGTTCCAAGCCCACTAAAATTTACCGCTTTCTCATTCCTCATTATTCTCTTTTCAGTAGTGTCCCAGAATTCAGTAATTTTTCTTTTTTTTTTTTTTTTTATTTTTTTAATTATTTTTTTTAATTTTTTTTTTTTTTTTTTTTTTTTGTTATGTGATTTTTTTTGGACAGCTGTTTTGAGAAGCATTTCGTGAAATCATATTCTTCTTTAGCTCCTTCTACAAGTCAAACTGTTTTTTCAGTCTGCTGTAAAATGGCAGATTTTCTGTGGGCATGCTTTGCTAATTGAAGCACTATTTAATTCCTTGCTGGGACAGTGACATCTCTTTGGAAATAGCATTAAATCATCTGAGATGCCAATTTACATCTATTCAGGTGTCACAGTGAAGGTTTTCATTTACGTTTGTCTGTCTCGTAGTCCTCAATTATTACGTGCAGCTCAACACCCACCTCTTTTGAGGAGCACTGAGAAACAGTTGTTCTCTGAAATCAAACAAGATTTGAAGGTTTCTTTTTTGTCTCAGCAACTTTATGCTTTCTGTCACTTCACCTTTGGACCCTAGGAGCACATGGGTGCATCTGAAGGTGCTTTTAGACTTGAAGTGGCTTTGACACTGGGGTCTGGCTCCTTCTCATCCTGCTGGAGGTGTTTCCACCTGTGAGAGGGAAGAATATTTGCCTTCCTAACAGAAAAAAACCATGCAAATTTACTGCTGAGCTGCAGGGGGAAATGCTGTGCATCTTTGAGCACTGCAGCTGAACTCACCTGGGAACTGCAGGATGGGGCAGCTCCTCCAGCCCTCGCTGAGAACTGGTTTCTCTGCATGTTCCTGAAAAAGCCATGCACATCTTGGAGGGGAGATGCTCTGTTTTCTACCTGCAGGCCACAAATGCCTGCTGATTGATATGAAACCCCAGGAGAACAATCACTGTGGCCTGGATCTGAAGTGCTGTAGGACAAACATTCCTGTAATTCGAACTCTGGAAATGTACTCCTGTTGGATCTCTTTGGTTACTTTATTGCTGCTAACAGTTCCTACGTCTTTTGTAATAGGCCCAGAGAGTTTCAGCAGTTACAAAAAAGAAGACTTATAAAAAGTTACAATAAGAGTGTTTTTCTGATCCAAGTCCCCTGAAAGTGCTTCTTCCAGCACTTCCCTGGCCTCTTCTGGACACTCTGCCACCCCAAAACCAGCTTGTTCCAGCTCTAGAAAGGATGTATAATAGAAGGTGGTCTCTCGAACACAAAGTAGGGAGGACACAAAATTATTGTGGTTCCCTTGCTTGTTACAGCAATGGTGCTACCTGCAATAAACACTGCTAAAGGCAAAATGGCAAACATAAATGATTTAGGAAGAAAGGGGTCTTACATGCACTGCCCACACAGAAAAAAAAAAAAAAAGCTTATTTTTATTTTGGCTCTGTTTTGGTGGGGTTTTGTTTTGTTTAGCTTTCTGGAACTGCCTTTGCTATTGTAAAAATAACATTGTTGAGCTATGCCAGTAGATAAATCTCAGAGGAACATAAAATAAACAGGAAAAACAACAAAAATCTCATAGCATTCTAATTAAGCTAAAAAAAAGTACATGGTCACAGCTAATCCTAGGTGCTATCAATGTGAGAGGGTACAGAGTGAGATTCCTATCCTGACAAAAGTTGACACCAAACAAACTAAAGTATTAAATAATCTTTGCCAGGCAACAGGAGAGGGAAGGAGTGTTGTAGGCCAGATAGTAATCAATCTGATGCTTCTTCAGGAAAAAAAAAAAATATGCTGGAAAGGGAGGAAGGGGCATTTTATACTTTCTTTCTGAGGCCAAAAGTGGGATGTAAAACTTGGGAAACTGTACTGAGAAACAGGAAGGTCTTAATGCTGCCACATGTACAGTTGTGGCCACATTTAACCTTGCATGTTGGAAGATGCAGCTCTCTAAACCCCTCTCCCACAAACTCTTCACAGGTCACATTTCTGATAATGCTGAAATTTCATCCATTACTTTTATTTTCAGAAGGTAGTAAGTGATGTCACAGAGTAAAATCTTGAGCATGCTGAGAAAATAAAATCTTTCATGTAGCATCTGATTTTCTACTAAAACACTGCAGCATCAGAAGTTGATTTTTTGTTCTTTTTCTCAATCGTTTTCTTCTGGCATAACCCAGGTAGCCACACTAGAACAATATTTTGTTAGAGATAAAGTCAAGGGTCCTGGACTTCGCGCATCCTACTGTCTTCTCCAAATGCAAGTCACACTCATAGACTGCACTTGGTTCAGCACTCCAAGTTGGGACAAAGATGAGCGAAGCCTTCTCAACACTTCCTTCACTGTGCTGCTGGTGCTATTATCCCCAAAGAAGCAGGGGATGGCCATTATAAGGTTACCAAAAGGCAGGCAATTAATTAAGGACACTATTTATGGTGTCAGTATTATTAAGGATGACCCTTTTCCCACTGCTAAGGCAGAAATTATGTGATCAGGCAGTAGTGGTTAACTACTGGTGGTTTTTTGCAGCAAGTGTCCTCCTAATGTTTAGAGTTCTTAAAAGCAAAGGTGGTAGAAATGGATCCTGCAGGAGATACAATGAAGGAAAATGGTGAAGCTCCTCGAAGTAAGTCAGAAACAGAATTGTCTTTTTAGGAATCATTTTAGATTTTCCTTGAAGTTCAACACAGGCTATGACTCTCATTGACCAATAGTTATCTCCAAGGAAAACAAAAACCAACCAACCAACCAAACAAAAACACCACAAACAAACAAACAAACATACCACAAACAAACAAACAAACAAACAAAAACAACAACTTCTAAGAGTGGTCAAACATAGATGTCAGCAGAATAGCAGAATCAAAAGTGTTTGTAAACAGGCAAGAATTGCCAACGTAGCTTTGTCTGAGGATGTTACCAAATCACCCTGCCAGTACAGAATGATGAAGAACAGTCCCTCAAATTTGCAGAACCGATATAATTTGGTTCAGGCATTGTAAACAGTTTTCTTTCTGATAATTTTTACAATATCTTCCGGATTAATAATGTGCTGCACAGGTCTGTGTCAGTTTATAAAGCTGAAATCCCCCATAGAGACTTCAGCTGAACAGCAGCCCAGAGGTATTCAAAGAATGTTGTTACAGTCACTAAGAAATTTCTTCTACACACAATTGTACACTCTGCTGTTTGTAATCTGAGATGAAAATAGGGAAGATCCTCCTGTTCACAGTTGTAGCTTATATCCACTTATCAAAAACATACTTTAGGTTAAAGAACTACACATACCATGAGAAAGACCCACCTCTTGTTTTTTGTAAACCAAATTTGGGTGTTTCAGAAACTACTAAGACTTATTAGCACAACCAGGTTTCTAATTTTTAGTAATTCAAACCAAAAGGGACATTTCAGCCCTGATGCTGTACATGCTAAAGTTGTGAACAGCAACAAAATATGGTATTCCTAATCAGTTGAATAAAACAATTTATGTCATAGATAATCTCTTTTTTGATGGTATATTACTCATTGTTAATACACAGAGGTATACAGGAAACAGCTTTGTGTCTTCCCCAGATGGACCAAGATTCTCATGTGGACTAGTCATCACGCCCAAACCTCAGCTTCCCAGTCTGGGATATGGAATCTCAACACTTTAATTTCTTGTAAAGTTGCTGTAAGAAGTTGGCCAACAGCCACGAGATGCTCAGATACTATTTCAGAATGAAAGTTTATTTACAGTCATGACAGTATGTCACAAAAAAGCAAAGCAAAAATAATCAGAAGGAAATATCAACGTACATATTAGTAGTAAAGAGCACACTAGATTGCACACTAGATCCTCCACCATTCACAAAATTCACTAATCTTTTTTTAGAAAATTTCAAAACAAAACAACAAAAAAAAAAACACAACAAACCAAAAAAAAAAAAAAGAGAGAGAGAAAGTAAGTGAAAGAAAACCAGTAACCTGAATGAGACACTGCACAGGATTCATCAGATGGCTACCCGCTAGGTTTCATAACTGTTAAAGTATCTAAAACAAAGGTATGCAACGTGATCTTAACAAAATGCAGGAAATATGGACTTAGATTATTTGGGGGGTTTTCAAAGCTTCTGTCTTGTTCTCATGATTGTTCCCATTACTGTGTTTTGTCTACAGTTAGACTCGGCTTGCCTTGCTGCCATGGTTAGCAGTCCTCAAAAGTGTATCCCACACGCAAGATTAGTGCATGCTGGAAGAATATTACAGAAACTTACATTCTGTAACAGTCCAAGTTGGGAAACAAAAATCTTTACCCTTGAAAAAAGTGTCTTTCACAGCTGGCTGGAAAACTTCTGATATCCTGAGTTGAGATGTTAAGCAGCTGAAAATAGAAGATGTTTTGAAAAGAATAAGAGTCACGAGCGAGGAGATTTGATATGGAACAACATTTAAGTCACAACCTGCAGTAGTTTTCTAGGAACTTTCAAAATATTAAGGCAAGATTTATGAAATATTAATTTTTAGCTGGAAAGGATGTACTTTAAAACTGTGTTCTCTATTACGAGATAAGCAATTAGAAACAAAGAGACAAGTGCTGTCTGGTCTAGGAAACCCAGAGTAGTAATCTACACTTGGAACAGAAACCAGCAGAACAGATCATCTCTTACTTCGATGGCATTTCTCAGTTACCTGCCTGTAGAAGCCTCTTTCACAGGGAAGGGAGCTCTTGGGTTAGGAGTAGGTGGAAATGATCTGCCCGGTTTTCCATTGCTGAGCTTGCAAGGCAGCTCCTACCTCCTCAGCTCACATTACCAGAGCCTCCTGGGTCTCACTAAGCTGTGGCTGTGTTCCTCCTGGTTCAAACAAGCTTATTTCCCAGGCTTTATTTCCATAACCCTCTTGAAAATGAAGCCCACATGCACCAGTACTGCAAGACAGTTTAAAATACCTTCTAACTGAAACCATATCTTTTGGAAGAGCTTTTTAGTTCACTATGTGTTTCTTTAGCAGGTGACAGTAATAACACATATCAGAGTTTGCACTTGAGTCTTAAGACTTCTTAGAGAAAACAGAAGGCAAATCCCTACTCCAGTCTTCTGCCTCAATTTGCTCATTATGCTAGGATATTCTTAGGGTGGTATTTCCTTTTATATTGCATATTGTGCTGGTGGTTTACCTTTTTAAACCACAATGACTACTTCTGTCTCTATGTTGTGGTTTAGCAGGTGCTGCTTTTGCCAGGGTATACCCATTTAGCCTCCACACCTTGCAATTTCCCGTGTAGTAACCTCTAATTTTAGTGGGCCAGCATCACAAAGTTTTCATATATTGCAGCCTGCTGCTCAGACACATAGAATTTTTTTTCTTCCACTTCAGTTGACACTTTGGGCAATGCTGCTCTCACTCCTGTTAACAACCATTATGATTGTACAGCTGGCCACAGCCCTTTATCTCAGAGGTGTGTTGCCACAGTCATTATCAGTAGCTCTGTACATACATTCAACTATAACACTTCATATCAACATCACATTAGATACAGCCCACAAATTACTCCATAGTTACACCAGCCACCCGCTTATAGGTTTCCTTAAATTGACATGCGGAAAAAGAAGTTTTCACCTACCACAGTTGCTCATAAATTGCTCTAGCTAATTCAGCATCACCATCAACAGCTTTGGGACCAAGTTATCCCAAAGCATGGATCAGACCACGAGCACATCTTCCCTCATCCCTACCAATGTTCAGATCCATCTATAAAGCTGCAGTGATTCCAGCTTTACAAATAGAGCCCCAGGCAAAGAAAATACAAGACTTAGTCAAGTTTCCACAGTAAACTAATGCTTAACCGACTGTCCTTTAAGCTATTCTTAAATATCAGAATAATCAAATTAACAAGCTCAATCGGTTTTCACTTAAGGAGTTTCACTTTCTATTCTAATAAATAGCACTGACAGTTTATGCACTATAAAACGGGCTGTGGTTTTTTCTTAATTTTACAAGTTAAGTACAAAAACATTTGTTAACCTTTCATTAAGGTTAGCAAAACTGACAAACTGCATTGTCTGTAGTGCTATCATATCTTTAATGTAACATTTCAGAATAATTCAGTTTTTCAGTGAAGCAAGTTAGAGACAATGTCAGTTTCCATGAAAAAATAAAAACCACCCTTTTGGCATTTTCAGTTTGTGCCATTTTCTGAATGTCATTCAAAGGTAGTATTCTCTATTTAGTCCCCATGGTCTTCTCAGAAAAATACCAACAACATTCACTGAAAGTTATAAAACATGCATTATTTACCCAAGTGACGAATTCCCAATAAGCAGTGTTTTTTGGTCTCTGCATGTATTATTTAAAGAGTTTGCTTTATTTATCATATATTTATACAATTTGTTATGCAGATTTTTTTTTTCCACTAGTGGAATATGCAAACTGGGCATTATCCTCTTATTACAGTGAGCTGCTTGAGAAATGGAAGACAGAAATGCCAGTAACAAGATAGACCCCTTACAAACACTGGGAAGAGGACTCGACTCGTGAAAGCAAGCCCCGCATCTTTCCTTCTCTCACAAATCTTGAGAAATATTGCTCAAGATTACAACTGAAGTTCTCATAAACTAGAAAAAAAAAAAAAAAAGGCATTTGGGAATTTGCATGTCTCATTGGTTCTAGTATCCACAGGGAAATACATAACCATCACACCCTGAAGGGCTCTGGTCCACCTGGATGCTTTTGGCACTGACCTGGGGAATCTGAGAGTTTGACACTGAAAGGGAAAACAGGACTTTGCATATGCATGTATGTGTTTGCTTAACACAAACAAGCACTCACTATTGACCAGGAGCAGAAGGGCATTATAAAAGTCCCGAAGGGGTTAAAGCAAAGTTGAATTATTGTGTCAGGAAATGTAAAGAAAAGCATATAGCGGAGTAAGGATACAGGTTTTCAGGAAAGATTTTGGCTTATTTGGCGAGCAGGTAGGTGGGATCTCAGGGAACATAGCTCTGAAGGACCAGGAGCTCAGGGGAGCTGGCAGGGTTTTAAAAGCAGTGTACTCCAAGGGCAAAGGTGAGCCATCCCCATACTCAGGTAAACAAGCAGGTTTACCAGGAGACCCCCCACCTCCACCCTGAGATAAAGCCCTGGGTAACCTGGTCTGATCCCACAGCTGAAGCTGATGTTGTACGGGGTTGGATTGGAGACAACCTGAGGTCCCTGCCAGCCTGAATTGTCCTAGGATAGATACTACAACAACAAAGACTAGGACAAAAACAGGAAAAAACTTTCCTAAAGAAAATTTCAGGTTTGCAGCATAGTCATGTGTGATGGACATGGTATGCATATAATTATGCCTTAAATAACTGGGTTTGCAACTGGAGTGTTTGGAAAGTGAGCTGGAATATTCCAACTCAGTGAAAGAAACCAATCTCATAGTGAGACCTCATAATGAGAGTGCCCCTCACTATCCATGGAGGGAGCTGGAGGTGGTGGTAAAATCTGGCTCTTGATTAGATTACCTGACTTATTAAAAACCTATGCTGTATGAATCCAAGACTGACTGAGAGCCAGCACAGTGGGGGGCCTCGGGATGGACCAAGTCTCACCTGGGAAGACATTACATGAGAGACATGAGAGAAAGTCTGGCAAAAGGAAGACTTTCCATTGGTTGAGGAAGATCAAGTTAGGTATCGTTTAGAGAAACCAGACTTCCACAAATCCATGGGCCCTGATGAGATGCACCACAAGTGCTGAGAGAGCTGGCAGATGTTATTGCAATGTCGCTCTCCATCATCTTTGAAAGAACTTGGGCAACAGCAGAGGTGCCTGAGGGCTGGAAGAAAGCCATTGTCACTCCAGTCTTCAAAAAAGGAAAGAACGACAACCCAGGAAACTACAGGCCAGTCAACCTCACCTCCATCCCTGGAAAGGTGGTGGAACAGCTCATTCTGGATATCATCTCTAAGCATATGGAGGAAAAGAAGGTTATCAGGAGTAGTCAGCATGGGTTCACCAAAGGGAAATCATGTTTGACCAACCTGATAGCCTTTTATGATGGTATAACTGGCTGGGCAGATGAGGAAAGAGCAGTGGATGTTGTCTACCTTGACTTCAGCAAGGCTTTTGACACCGTCTCTCACAGCATCCTCATAGGCAAGCTCAGGAAGTGGGGGATGGATGCATAGTGAGATGGATCATGAACTCACCCAGCTGCTCCTCATCAGACTTGTGCTCCAGGCCCCTCACCAGCTTCATTGTCCTCCTCTGCACTCTCTCTAGTACCTCAATGTCCATCTTACGATGAGGGGCCCAAAACTGAACACAGGATTTGAGGTGGGACCTCACCAGTGNCAGCTTTCCAGCCACTCTTCCCCAGCCCATAGCACTGCCTGGAGTTGTTGTGACCCAAGTACAGGACCCAGCACTTGATCTTGTTAAACCTCCTACAATTGGCCTCAGCCCAATGATCCTGCCGGTCCAGATCCCTCTGTACGGTCTTCCTACCCTCCAGCAGATCAACATTCCCACCCAACTTGTTGTCATCTGCAAACTTACTAAAGGTGCACTCAATCCCCTCATCCAGATCATTGATAAAGAGATTAAACAGAACTGGCCCCAATACTGAGCCCCGGGGAACACCATTCGTGACTAGATTTGGCTCCATTCACCACAACTCCTTGGGCCTGGCCATCCAGCCAGTAACCATCGCAGAGTCCACCCATCCAGGCCATGAGCTGCCAGCTTCTCCAGGAGGATTCTGTGGGATACAGTGTCAAAGGCTTTACCAAAGTCTAAGCACACGACATCCACAGCCTTTCCCTCATCTACTAGGTGCGTCATCTTTTCGTAGAAGGAGATCAGGTTAGTCAGGACCTGCCTTTCACAAACCGATGTTGACTGCGCCTGATTGCTTGTTTTTCTTATAGGTTTTCTTATAGTCTTTGAGATAAAGGCATTAACAGTGTCTCTTCCTTGAGGCCTTCCTATTCTTTGCAAAACAAAGGCCTTGTTAATGATCTCTTCCTTGAGGACTCATTAGTTGCGCTTGAACAAAAGGCGGGTCATTCCATGATCACTGACCAAACAAGGGAAACCACAAATCACCAGCTTCCCCTAAAGGACCACTGACTCATTTCTGGGACCTCTGACTAATTTCTGGAACAATCTCCTTAATTAGCATGGTAAGCAATCAGAGGGAATAGGTGAGCCACCCTCTCCTATCTCGCATGCAAATGAACGGAAGTGTAAAAATCTTCTCACTTGGGACACTAGTAAGGAAGTCTTATAACACTCACGACCTTGGGAATTACAGAAATCGTTGCACCCACTGGATCAACGGACCCTTGGAGTGGTAAAATCTTACCTTTATTCCAATATCTTGATCTATCTCTCTTTTCTCTCTCTTTCTAACTTTACTCTAGGCACGTAAGTGTAACATCATTGTGAGTTTTGTTGTTGAAGTCGTTAAGTTTTACGATATAGTTACAAACTTTTGCCAAACCACTATTCATTGTCATCCCACTGAGTTTTTAGTAAATTCGT
>VWYH01002664.1:3511-14035 GCA_013399365.1 Pampusana beccarii | reverse complement strand
GCTGCCTGTGTCTGATACGATAGGAAAGACGATTGCGGGTGCCCAGGCAGAGCCAGAGGCGCCTCCCGAGCGCCCCGTGTCGCCTCCTGTGCTGGGTTCCCCTCGGCCCTGCCTTTCTCTTGGGATTTTTTTTTTCCCCGTCCTCGCCGCTTGTTTTTCGCATCGACTTTCGGGCCCTCTTGGGGTGGTGGGAAGTGGCACACGGAGCTCCAGCGAGACGTGTTGTGTCCAGACCTCGGCGCTGGGCTCGCGGGTGCACGACAAGGTTTCATTGGCGTTTGTCTTGACCTATTTGTGCTTCCGGTGCTCGGAACCTGAGGGGGCTGCGGGTGGGGGATCCATCCTTTGTGTGTAACCACACACAACCGCTTCCCAGAGTTATTACGGGTGCAGTCGGCCTATGGATTGCAAATAAATTTTTGGAGGTTCCCGTGTATAAGTAACTACGTGGAAAGCAACAAAGGCAACTGAGCAACAAAAACAAACCCCAGAGTCTTAAATTGTTATGGGGGGCAAGATGATTGCTTTATTCCAAACCACTCACAACAGTCAAACTTTATCAATAATACCTCCAAACGGCGATCAAACCTCGGAGCTGTGTACTGAAGGAAAGGCTTGTGGAGCCGGTGTGGCCACAGCCATTTGGGAATGGTTAAAATTACCTCCATGGTCCTTTGTGTAACGATCGCCTGGTGCGGGTTCTGTAGGAGCGGGGTGGCGGGGGCGCAGGGCCCCGGGCGGGTGGGCTGGGGGTCGTTGTCACTGCCACGGCGTGCTGTGTCCCCAGGGCTGTGTCCTGGGCTGTGCTGTGTCCTGGGGCTGTGCTGTGTCCCCAGGGTGGGCTGTGTCCCCAGGGTGTGCTGTGTCCCCAAGGTGTGCTGTGTCCCCAAGGTGGGCTGTGTCCCCAAGGTGGGCTGTGTCCCCAGGGTGGGCTGTGTCCCCAGGGTGGGCTGTGCTGTGTCCCCAAGGTGTGCTGGGCTGTGTCCTGGGGCTGTGCTGTGTCCCCAAGGTGTGCTGGGCTGTGTCCCCAGGGCTGTGCTGTGTCCCCAGGGGGGGCTGGGGGGCTGTTGTGGCCCTGGGCCGTGTCTGGGGTGTCTCGGGGACCTGGGGTGCGCAGCCACACACCAACCAGCAGCTGCTCCCTGGGTTTTATACCCCAGCCTACAATAAAAACTTGGATTTTATGAGTGGTTTTTACTGTGTTCTTTGGCTGTTTTGTTAGATAATGCCTCCCCCCATGCTTCTCCTCAGCAAAGGGTGGTCTTTTAGTGTCAATATGTTTTGTATCAGCCCTCTTGACTGCTCTTTGTCTCCGGAGCACGTGGTGCGGTGCTGCTCAGCCATGACTTAATGCTTTGCAGAAACCACCTCTTCCCTTCTTGATTTCGCTCGAGTCTGCCCATTCAAACCTGAAAGAACCTTTCTTTTCCTTTGTAAATATGGCAGAACTGTAACCGGTACTGCAAGTCAGGCTGCCGGAGCTGAGTGTTAGAGGCTTTCTGGGAAAAAAGGAGAAAAAAGAAAAAGGGTATTTGGGGCTGGCAGAGCTGCTCGGCGGCTGTTGGGCCCCGTTCAGGAGCGGGTGGTGAATTCCCAGTGTCTGTCCCAGGTGTAAATTCCATCCCCACCTTCGTCCGGGGGGATTTGCTCCTGAGAAGGATGGGGATCTGGAACCCAGCAGTTCCGCGTGCGGTGAACGTCGTATAAAGTGCTCGGAGGAGCTATATGTGTATCTGCTTATGTCCCTTATACATGTCTTGTCTTTTTTGTTTTTAACAGGTAAAACAGAAAGGGGTTCCTACTCATCCTATGGAAGAGATTCGAATTTACAAGGTTGCCACCAGGTAAGCAGCAGTCTCATCAGCAGCGGGTTGTGGTAGATACTCTGAGAAATGGGGTTTGTCCTTCCAGTGGTGAATCTCAGGGCCAGGCCCCGTCCCGAGCAGACGTGCGTTTCTCAGAACCGGGCTTTATTTGCAAAGGCGGGTTTTAAGGCTCTTTGAGCCAGGACACGGTTACTGGAGACCATTGGTACTGGGGTTGACCTGGCTGGGAAGGACCGGGGACCGTCCCTTGTGCCAAACCCCACATTGCAGAAGCGGGAGCGGTCGCTGAGCCCCTGTCAGCCCCCAGCTTTGGATGGCTACTGCCATAAATTCCAGTTTTCATAGAATCTGTATGATGTTGTGTGAAAACAAGGTTGTATTGAGGGATAAAAATGTCTGTGAAAATATGATTTGTTGTCCCTTTTTGTTTCTGAATTGTTTTTGGCTGGAAGTCAAGGCCAGCAGGCTAACAGCAAAGCCGTCTCAAGGGAAGCATGCGTGAGCTAGAAAAATAAGAGTAGTTTAATTAAATAATAAAATGCCAATGTAATACAAAGGTATAGCGTGTGTGCGTGCGCCTCTCTGCACTTTGCATTTGCATACTTTTAAGTCTCCAGAGAAAGTCTGACTCTAAAAATACTATCAATAGCCAAAAGTCTGTGCTTTGTTTCAAGACAATTGATTTTTTTAAAAGGCACTTTCTTATTAATTTCAGTAGCAATATTAATCATGTGCTTAAATTCATTTTGTGCTTGAAGAGTGCTAGGTTTCTTTTTCTAAGTGCAGTAGGTTCACACTTTGGAAAACTATTGAAAGAATTTAATAGCCCTCTTAATATTCAAAGCTTTATAATGTTCAGATCTGCCAGGAAATAAGAAAAAAAACGAACTGTGATAACCAGAGCAGATAAATGCAGAAGATAACACGTGTAACTGCCTTCACCTGATCCAAAGCAGCCATAGTAGCTCTTAATTGATTTTAGGAGCCATTTTTAGCTAGTCCTTGTTGGTTTAAAAACAAACAAACAAACAAACAAACAAGGTTTAGGTCGCTGTCGTTAAGAGGTTGCAGGGTGTGTTCTGGTGCCCGGTCGCTGGGGATGTTGTCCCCATATTGTCCCCACCGTGCCACAGCGCCCGAGCGAGGGGAGACCCGTCCCCTCCGCACCTTTCCGTGCCGCACTTTGCTCTGTTTTCCATCTGCCCGTGTTGGAGTGATCTCGTCACACTCCAAGTTAGGGGTTGGCTCGAGACGGTAGTTTGCTGTGAGCAGATAATTACAGCTTTTCTTTAGCATCCTCAGCTACAGCATTTTGCTGTGCCGAGGACGCGGTCCGGCCGGGCACCGGAGAAGGTGTATTTATCCCAGTAAAGCAGACAGTGGCTGGGGTTGTAGTGCAAGAGTTTATGCGTTCTTTTCCTGAACAGTAGCAATGAACAATTGTTTTTTACGTTCTGATGGACCAATTCTGGAGTTTCCTCAGAATTCTGGTGGGACAGTCGCGGTCAGCTCTCGGGATGGATCCCCAGCGCTCTGGGGTTGTGTGGGGTCAATGGAGAAAACCCTTGCGACCCACTCACCTTTTCTGTGGTTTCATCCGTGAAAATTTGAGGAATATTAGGAAAATATTATTAAAAAAGTGCAAATAATAAGAATTTCAATCCATGGAATAGGGTCACTCTTTCTGCCACATGCATCCACTTTCTTGAAGTGTGATAGAAAAATGGACGAAGCAAATGACCAGCGCCCAGACAGGAAGGAGAAAAAATATGTCTAAAATAAGAATCTCTCGAATTCCTGAAAGGTTCAGAAGGAATAATGCTTAATGCCGAGGCTGGACCATTTGTTCCCTGTTTTCCAGGCTGCAGAACTATCAGGATCCACCAAATTATTAACGAATATGAACCTTCAGGCTTAAAAGAAAATTAAAAGCTACAAGCCTATTGCAGGATTTCTAGGATGTGCTTTCGCACGTATTAAGGAAGATGAGCTCATCTAGACAGGAGCTATTGTAGAAAAGTCAGCGAATTCCAGGGGAAACCTCAGCAGTGCCATTGCGGGTGATTGAGCATCCCGCAGCCCCAGTGATCTGAGCTCCTTTTTCCAAAGCCCAGGAGAAACGTGCAGATTTTGTTGATATCTGCAAGGTAAATTGCTACCTCCAGATGTGATGCATTGCTCTCTGTAGATGAGTTCCTGGAACAATTAAGGAAAACGAAATACCTAACGATATTGAACTTGCTACCTATTAATCTTGGGGTAGGGAAAAGCCCAACGAGCGTTCTCCAGCCGGGCGGCAGCGCCAATGGGAGGTTCCAGCCCCGCCGTGAGAGGTCAGAGACGCAGCCACACGTTTACTAAGAGATGATTTTTATTTCCGAGCCTCGGCCCACTTGGGCTCTCACTGAGAACCACTGCAAATACAACACTGATTGCAGTGGGAACGGAGGAAAGCGCATCTTGGGAACCATTTAATTCCATTAGAGAGGAGTCATCTAAGAAACGTGTACCCAAGTTGTTGTCAAGACACTTGTGAAAAACTGGCTTCATTGAAGTTAATGACAAAAATCTCATTTCATTCGGTGTAGTCAGGATTTTGCATGTTGTCTTAATTCTGTGCTATTTATTGTTTCCCCAAAGACCAATTTTTTTTATATATATTGTGCTGGTTTGGGGGGAGATTAACAAGGCAGTAGCATTAAAAAAACCCCATACCTACTTGATTTCTCTAACTTTATTCTGGTTTGGTGCGTTAGTCTGTATTACTGGTTGGGTACTCAGCTTGTAAGTGAGGGTCTGCACGTGGTGATGAAGAGCAAGGAATCTGCTTCGTTATTCGAAGATCTTCGTGGAGATCAGCGCTGGAAAGAGGGAAGGGCGGGAGGAGTGGGAAGACGTGATTTGGTGCAGGGGTGTGAAATGAGAAGCGGTTTGAGCGCGGTGGCTCCGGAGGGACCACCAGCTCTGGACCACCCGCCTTCGCTTGCCCAATAACCACTAAACACAAGCGGCTGTGTTCGTTCTGCAGCGTGTGCGGGACTCCGGTGCTCCTTCGTGCAGGAGGACCTGGACACGCAAGATACTACGATTAGACTGATGGTAGCGTGTGCTGCTCGCGGAATCCACTGGTCGGTGACGCTGAGTAATCCCGAGCTATTGCGCTTCTCTGCGCAATGGTTGATTCAAAAAAACGATGAATAACCAGAGCTGTAAAATGAGCTCGATGGCCGGGAAACGTACACCGTCCATTTCCAAGGCAACGCACGAGATTGTATGCGGAAATAAATTAGACAGTTCTTTGAAAATTTGGATTATGCCTTTTTGGCAAATGTGTAGTAACAGATACTTAGGTTTTAAGGTGTTTTAACTTAAAGCAAAATCCCCAAAACCTAAGATTACTTGTTTTTACTACGAAGTCTTTTAGAGAGTGAGTCTAAATGTTGATTTTGTATGTACTGATTTACTTGATGTTCAAGAAATACTCTCGGAGGCCAGTTGGAACCATCCCCCTGATAAAAGCTGACTCTGGAATGAAGTGTTAAGATAAAACCTAGTGGAGTTATGCAAGCTCAGCCAGCTATTTTTTTCCCTTTTATTTGTTTTTAATAAAACACAACTGCTACCAAAACATAATAAACTTTACCCAGACTGAGAGCATACACACCAGCCTGATTCACGATACCATGGGAAGGGGAGAGGCCAACCAGAGTGACACGGGCATGATGTGAAAATTGGGTTTTTTGCAGCTTCAGTTCAAACAAGCAGCATTTTGTGTAGAAATCTTGCTGGGAAAGTTGCAAATGAGTGCAATGGAAAGGAAAGTGCAGGTGGATGAGCTGAGCCCACTGCCCAGAGGATGGAAATCCTCGCTCAGCGCCAAGAGGGGATGCACAGAAACAGCTATTGCCCATTTTCTCTTTTCTTCCAGAAGCGCTGGGACTTCCTTCTTCTGCTGGGAATTATTGAATTGTTGCAACATCTCTAATTATGTGAAAAGGAGTCCAGCAAGGGGGAAAAAAACAAACANCTTTTCTTCCGGAAGCGCTGGGACTTCCTTCTTCTGCTGGGAGTTATGGAATTCTTGCAACATCTCTAATGATGTGAGAAGGAGTCCAGCAAGGGAAAACCAACCCCACCAAAACAAAACAGGAGGGATTATCTTTTTATCTGATATGTACTTTTAAAAGATCCTTCTTCAGTGCTTCATTCAGCATGAGATTGAGACTAATGCATATTCTGAAATGAGGCTTCTGATTTAAGCCGCTAAAGAGCAACTGTTACAGGAATAACGGCGGCAGCGACCGCGCCTCGGCTGCCCCGTGCGCTCGCGTGCTCGTTTTCTTGAATTTCGTCAGGAACGCCTTCTGCAGTGTCTCGCAGGGCACTTTGGGGCCGTTTTCCTTCTTTCCCGTTCCATGGCCTGCACACCTTTTCCCAGGAAGCCCCAGAAGAGCCGATTGCGGCTGCAGGCGGGGAAGGTGTGAACCGAGGCGCGGAGCCGCGCTCCGAACTGCTTCTCGTTTGTGCTTTGTTCGTGAACGTCGGGGCAAAGAATCCCCATTTTATTGGCGTTGTATACAATAAGTTATTAAATTTCATCTCTGTAATACACCTGCAGTAAAATAACAAAACATTACTGCACTTAAGGAACATGTGTGTGTGTTGCAACGTTCCACCCCTCCCTTCCAAACAGCTGCTTACGGATTTCAAGATCCATTGTATATATTCCCCAGAGCCCACCTCTAATAATCGAGACACATCTGCCATTGCACTATTATAGGCATATGTAGTTTTATTGAAAACTATACCTGTATATAAAAAAAATTAAATAACTCCTACCTCAATTAAATTGGCAAGCTACCTTTTCTGAAGATCATATTGCAGACCTCTGGAGACACAGCGAGTTCATTTTATTCTTCTGTTACAAATTACTCAGTGTTTTTTTGCTTAGTCAAATAACTAGGTTTCCTCACGTTTTGATGGCAAGATTCCTTTAGCTATAGCCATTTCTCCTTCATCCTCCCTTCCTATAAAACCACACAAAAGCTGTGCTAATGTGATAAAAGCCGCTAAGGTTGGTGGTCAAAGCTTTGTGGAGTTCCATGGGGCTGGGAAGCCCCATTTCACCTGGTAACTTTGGCGTATTTGTAGTTGGAGAAGATTCACCTCCGTCATGGTTTCTGCTCGAGCATCTCGCTTTGGGAGGTGGAATCACTGCTTCTGCTCCAGAAATTAGTTCTGGTGCCCATAAACTATCCTCTTGTGATCATGGGCACGTTGTGGACTAATGTTTTTGATGTTATGGAACTAAAATAATGACATAAGAGATAAAATTTCCATGTTAATCAAATGTATTAAAGGAACAGACTTAAGTTCAGATGTCTGAATGGCTCATTTAGCAGAATTCCTCATGCATCCAGAAAGACACGGTTTCATTGTCCATATCATAACTGAAGAAACGCTAAAACCCAACACTGCAATTTGGTGCTAAAAGGAACACTTTCCTCTTAGCCCTTCGGATCAAATGTTAAGCTGAGGGCTATTTTGTTGGAAGCAAGCATTCCAAGGGCACCTTTATGGAGCTTATAACCTGGCAACAGAATAACACTGTGATTTGTAATGTGCAATAATGGGTCTGTGTTGTGGTTGAGTGTTAATAGGAGCTTGGTTTGCCTTCGCAGTCGCTGCGCTCTGACTTTCCATGCGACTTGGAAGCGATGTGAAGGGAATGATGCTCGCCGGCCACTGTTCCGTGGTGGGTTGTGCGCTTGCTGCGCCCACGTTCCCACTTCATCTCTGGTTGGGGTTGAGGGAAGACCCCCAGCAAAAGGCAGGCTGTGCTTTGACTAATTCTGGCAATTTTCGGGGCTCAGAATTGATGGTGGAGTGCCGTGGCACAAGGGTGAATAGCTGGGGATGCTCTCCTTGGCATGCAAGGTATGTTTTGGCAGGCTTTGCTAATGGGAATACATCAGCCCTAAAAAGCAAAAAATTGGTTCAGTGCAATGGCTGCAGCCATTTTCCTGGCATTCTTGGTGCAAGCTGTGGCAGTTATCACCCATGCATTGTTTCGCCAGGGCTGACCGTCTCCTTTGTAGCCAGCCAGGTGTTCATGCCTCATGGCGAGCTCCTGTTCCTCTCCCTGGCTCCATTAACAAGCCAGGTTCTCTCTGCATCACTCACGTAATGAGCATTCTGGGTCTGTTAGGTGACCCAGCACAGCTCAGTTCAAGCAAGTTCTGAAGAAAAATATCACTTTTTGGACTAACAGAAATGTATATGGGTGTGATGATTGTGAGGACAAGGTTACAGTGTCACTGCAGACACTCCAGGTTTAGAGCTTTACTCGCAGAACTGTTGAGGTTGGCATCTTGGAGGTCACCTCATCCAAGCCCTGCAGATGAACCAGGCTGCCCAAGACCACGTCCTGATGGGTTCTGAACATCTCCAAGGACAGAATCATAGAATCACAGATGGTTATGGTTGGAGGGACCTTCCCAGCTCCCCCAGTGCCACCCCTGCCATGTGCGGGGACATCTTCACCAGCTCAGGTTGCTCAGAGCCCCCAGACACAACCTTCTCCGTGGACCCTCTTCCCTCTTTGGCCACCATCACAGTAAAAAAGTGGGTTTTGTGTTGAAGTGGAATTCTCCTATTCCAGGCTGTGCCCGTTGCCTCCATTACCAAATGGTTTGTGTCACTGACTTCCAGAGGGTCCAGTAACAGAACAGAGCTTGTCCCACTCCTGACTGGGGTCTCAGCATCACCTGCTGCACACAGAAATAAAGAGGTTATTTTAAATATTATTTTCTTCAGGTGACTATCATGCTTCTGCTGATCTCCCACAGTGGCCACAAGCCGGACGGGCCCTTTGGTAGCGCTGGCTGCTCGCTGTCGCATTGCTTATTTCCAACAAACCATTGCCAATCGCCTTTTTACTGCCCAGAAGTTGCTCCATTTTCCCACCACTGCCTTTGACATGTGGCTACCTGCTGCTTTGCAGGGCAATGAATAGCATCTTTAATCACACTTAATTACCATGCAACTGCAGGCAGGAACTTCACATCCAGAACAGCTCAAGATGGAGAAACCAGATCTTGTACAAGCACAGATACAGAGCACTGCCTATTGAAATAATCACTATTTTCAAAACAGACACTACATACAGCATTTAGTCAGGATCTGTATTTTCTAAGACTGCTATTAATTTGTTTCTACCAGTCACAAAATTTCTCTCATTTTGCAAACTTCTTTACAGTATTTCCAGTTGAGATTGAAGCAATCTCTAAGTTGTCCAGATCTATTGTTTACATCTTGCACAGGCTAATAATTATATTTTAAGTCATTCAAATGCTAAAGTAAATAGTTTGCTACTTGGATAGACTGAGAAATCAGTGTTTTCACCAACAAGTGCCACACATTGAGAGAGCAGATTGTTCTTACTGCATTGCTGTGGAATTTCTTCCCTGTTTTACTGCATCCTCCCTGGGAGGGTCCCGCTCAACACAAACCCACCATCTGTGTATTTTTAAGAACTCTGACATTCCGGTAAACTCTCACACCTGATTTTCACAGAAATCTCTTTAACCTGTCTCGTGAATAGCTGGAGAAACAAGGGAATAGGTTGAGATCCCGCTGGAATGTCTGTGTTTGGATATGGCAGCGTGTCCCTTGGGGTCTGGTCCCAACTTTAGCCCTGGCATCTGTGCTGACCTTAGGGATGTTTGTTCTTAGAAGGAGACACTAGCCATGCTTCCATTGTTACGTGATTTATTCCTTTGCTTCCTGGCTTGAAAAAAGGAGTAATTACTTTTGACAAGTAGAGATTTCAGGGAATGTATGAGGATATGAATCCTACCAGCTATTTATGTATGGAAGAATTAGAAACAATGACTAAGTTCTGCCCTAAGCCTGCCTAAAAAAAGAAAACCCTCTGATACCTCAGACACACAAGCAACAGGAAATGGCTGTGGAGCTATCGTGGAGCATTCCCTGCTGCTTTTCTCATCCTTGGTCTGGAGATGCTTTCCCAGCTGGTTTTAATTCAGCATTAAAACATTTATACAGAGTAATGAAGTGCGGTGACTTCCAGGATGTGTGTCCCCAGGTCCCACGTGCATTATCTGAAGGGTTCCCCAGGGACACGGGCAGAGGGACCAGCCGAGCCCTGGGAAGGAGGTGGCTGGGGGTGACACAGCCCCATATGGTGAACCCCTCTGGCATCCTCCTCGGGAGCAGAAACCCCATGTCGGGGGCTCTGAAAAGTGCTGAACACATTGTTGGTGCTTAACAAATAATAAATACTAATAACACAGGAGGCAGGTATTTCTTTCTGCTGCTGTGGCAGGTGACGTGTGTGTCTGCCAGGCATCCAAGTCTTGCTGCACTGTGTTTAGCAACAATGGAGAAGTTAATATTTTTATTCCATTCTGAAGTTAATGACAGAGTATAGCCATCTGTCTGCATGTTTATAGGTCTGTCTTGTTTGTTGTTGTTTTTGGTTTTTTTTTTAACTATTTTCTTTCTTTGAAAATGGATCCTGGTTCACTGTCAGAAAAAAACATTTTTTAAATAGTAAATATACAGACCATACTACAGTTAGAATTATGGATATTTCCCACATCCTTGTCTTTCAAAAGTGTCTAGGGAAAAATACATATAAAGCCTAATAAAAACCAACTGTATCACTGAAATATAA
>VWYH01002663.1:0-10661 GCA_013399365.1 Pampusana beccarii | reverse complement strand
GGATACCATAGTCAGCTCCTTCTTGAGGATGACAACAACCAAGTGAGTAAAATCACTTGAGCTTGCCGAGCTTTCTTGCCCTGACTGCTTGCGCAAACTGCTGCGCTAACTGCTTCATCCCTGTTTGCTGGCCCTCTTCGCTGTGCTCCTGGTCACCTGCGTTCCCTAGGAGGGTGTTTAAATCTCCCCTGGTTGCTCCTGGCAACGCCCTCTCATGTCAACCCCTCTCGCAAGATCAGCCGCTTCACAGCAATTCTCTCGGCAGGACTGCGGCTCTGGGATCTCCTCCTTGTCTCCTCAGTCTGTGCCCAGCCTCAGCTCTTACTGTAGCTGCTGCTGTGCATGTCGGTTCACCATGTTTAAATCTCCCATGGTTGCTCTGTAGCCGCTGCTGTGCTTGTCGCTCGTCACTGAGGTCAGTCAGTAATTTTTAGGATGAGTGTTTTTCCAACACTTAAGACTGGCCTTATTAAGACAGACTGCTGTTATGGTAAAATGATGTCCTCCAACACATCATCTCAAGAGTTCCCATCAACAGAATAAATATTGACTCTTGGAGGCTAAGGGAGGAAAAGAGCAAGGGAACTGATGACTTTGTGAATCTGTTCAAGATTTTCAGAAGCTGAAGTACTACCTGGCTGACAGGAATTGCAAACCATTGAGATTTTTCACTGGATGTACGGCCTTTTCCATTGCTTCATGACAAAAAGCATAATGGAGAAAAGGACATGCAAGTGAATAATTTATAAAGCATGAATGTTATTCACTCGTGCCTTCATTTCATAAAAATATACAAAACATGAAGTAATACACCCCCCCCAGATCTGGATAATAGTCTTTTGCTTTTATACCAATTATGTAAATAAGAGATAACATGAACTATTTTTATCAGTACAGGAACCTTCACTGGGGGCAACAGAGGCATATTCAGCAAAGTTGATGAGAACAGAGAAGCTATGATGACAGACTGGCCCACTTTAAGGTGCTCTCAATTGATTAAAAGTTTTCACAATTTAAAGTAATTTCAAAGTGTAAGTTTACCTTTTATTTTATCTGTAGTTCCCAGAAAAAATGGTGAATACATTTCCAAAAATTAGCTATCTTGCTAACATATTAGGCTTGCTTAGATCTACAGCAATTATTCCCAGCTCTTAAGTAGAGATTCCCTCTTTGTGATGGAAAAAAAAAAGAGAACAAGAATCTTTTTCTTCAAATGAAGAACAGAAAATAAAGAAATCCATAAAAAATGACTCATAACAAAAACCTATTCTGCATATCAAACAAAAAACATCCTCTTAAAGTTCCTAACACCTCCTGATCTACCCTTAGCATTTACACACAAAATCTGAGCTAGACAAGATTTTGTGCATTTTGCAGAAGCTATGAACATAAGACTACAAGGTTGCAACATAAGCATGAATGTCATTCATCTTCTTTGACTTAACACTTTAATGGGTTCTTCCCCTCTCCAAATAATTGTGATAGCAGGAAATAACTTGGTGCAATAATAGTAAAAAGGATATCCTGTGATGCTTCTGGCTTAATGCTGTATCCTTCATCATCTACATCAGGAATGTTCTAAAAAAAAAAAAAAAATAAAAATGGTATTGACAAATAAAATATGCTGTTCTTCAATCTGACTGAATTTTATATCATTGACAAATTAAAATTTGATTGCAACACCTCATGAAAGTCATTGTTATTCATTATTAATTATTACAGTTATCTCAATTTATGCTCTATAGTTCAGAAGTAGTGTGACAGATAAGATACCTCAGGAACACAGTGCAACAAAACAACCTCCAAATTTCCTGTGAAAACTGGCAAGTTTTAATGCATCAGCTTTTACTGATATTCTATCTAAAAGGTCAGAACCCAACAGAAGCATTTTAACTTTACTACTGAGTGTTAAATAAGCCTACAGTCCTCTCGGCCCCAAATATTTTCCCAATTTCTACTTCTAATTCTTTCAGCTAAGCCACTGGAGGCTCTTATAGTGCAGGAGCATAACCTTTCCTGAATATTAGTCAGTACTTTAATATGTGAGTAAAAGCATATTATAAATATATTATAAAAGCAGGTTATACAGGTTGCAACTTCCTCTCTCTCCCTTGAAAAGACAGCAAGCCTGTACTGTTACTTTAGCAAAGAATATCCACATTAATTAAAATGCATGGATGAAACTTAAAATACAAGTGCTCAAAATTGGGTTCCAAACTCTTTATTTATGCACCTCCAGCATCATCCTGGATTTTTAAAGTAATAAGCATCTAGGAACTTCAAACTCGTTCAGTTTTTCAGTTCTTGCAGGCAATTAAATATTAATTGAAGATAATTACATTTAAAATAATTTATAATTCTTAGCTAAGCATTTAGTTTCATAAAAGTGTTTTGGGACAGAGAGAAACAAGTCTCTAATGTGATCATCTAAATTTTAAGAATGTGCAAAAAACCACACTCATGTATATTTTATATAAATGGATAGACTTGGATGCACAGATACTTTCCCCATTCAAACCAGAAAAAGAAAAGCCCGCTCATGACTTTGCATGCATAGTTAGACTATGTGAATTGTTGAGATGCCACAGTAAGTTTATTACAAAAAAACCACAACCCAAATGTCTTCAAAATTTCACCAGTTATAAATTTCTTATAAAAATGACAAAGGGTGGAAGAGATACTTAATGCACCTTCGTATTGACAAAGACAAATAGTGTCACATATAAGTAAAATGGTACCTTAAAATATTAATTACAAGTTCAGTAGTAATTTCAAAATATTGTTTTCAATATTTTGAACAGTTGGACAGTTCTGCTTTCTGAAACATCAGAATTTTATTTACTAATCTACATTTTGCAACAGCAGTAGAAGACACAGCCCTTCAGGTGAGATACATAATCACAAATTTCATGTTAATGAAGGCATTTACTTGACTAATTCCTATTCCCTTCTCCACACTCCTGCAAAGACAGAACTATATGTTATGTGGTGGATCACAGCACATCTTTTAAGTACCAGGCACACAATGCAGACAAGACCTGACTTGCCTACCTCGCTGAACAGAGGAAAAAACCACAACCTTCCTGTATACATGTGTCATTTTTGAACTTCAACACAGAGGAAGAAGTTATTTGCAAATTTTGGGTTTCCATAAGTAATAGTTATTAATAAGATTGGGGATGAAGGTCTAGCTCCCTACCCAAACATGTTACTTGTAGTATTTGCAGTAAAAATAAGCTCAATATGGATGTGATTTGAACTCTCCTGAAGTCACTGGAAAGGTGGACTTCCTTGGAAGGTTTCACATTCTCAGAAGTTCTATCAAGCAATTAAACATATAACAATAAAAACCGCATAGTTTTCCCTGTGTTTGCAGATGCAATACAACATATTATTGATGAAGGTATTATATAGTTTTAAATATACATTAAAATGTAGGATTTATAGCTCTGTCTTTGCATTAGTATGTTCTACAAACTTTCTGGGGTGAATAAATTTTTAAAGAAATAAAATATAAGGACATAATAAATAACGAAATAAAACTGCCTATACAAAAGCACGAGGACTAAGCATTCTATTCCCAAAACTAATTTTTAGAGTTTCAGTCAATACTTTGACTCAGTTTCCTTGCTCTGTCCCATCTGGCATCCAAAAAGCAATGGAAAAAGCCACACCATAACCATGTCATTGGTTCCTCTGAGGTATGCACAAAGGAAAAGAGAGGAACACGTGGAGCATACTGCAGTCTAGCTACTTCATTTGGCCCTTCCTCAGCAACATTAGCACTGCTCACGAGTTGGTCAATGGGTCAAGAAACAAAGAAACTTAACTGCACTTCAGTTTGATTTGTGCCCATTTTCTCCTGGATATCTACAGTGGTTATGAGAGTTGCTTATCAAGGTTTCCTCAGAGTATGCTTCAAGATACTGCTGAGCTGAACAGCTCACTCTTTTTTTGCCAGATGAACTTTCTACTATTTTACTGGACTGACTTCCTGTACATCCAGACAAGGACCAAAGTAAACTCAAAGTAAGCACTTGAAGCTCATAACCTGAGCAGGAGAAAAAAGAGCCTCTCCACTTTTGACATATTTGAGATGTAAATTTGACTCAAGTATATCCTTAGGTTAAGACAGAGGTATAACATATTCTCAGCTTCCTCTCCTTAGGGTGCCTATTAACCCAAAAGACACAAAAACAAAGAACAGCCAGTCACTTTCTTCCATTGCCAGAGATGCAGAAAGAAAATCAGGTATTCAAAGTGCTCCTGTCTTGTACTGTGACTACAAAGCCTCATACCCTTTATCAAAGGCAGCTATTCAAAATATGTTGGAACTAAGCATTACAAAATGCAAATAAAAAAAATATTTAATTTCACTAAATGTTACACTTGTGTTTCACAAATTAGATTTTGAAAGCTCCAAATTCAGTTAGTACCTAGCAATAAAAATGGTGTCTAATTCTATATAACCTTAATTATGCTACACTCATATGTAAAGAAGTTAATGAAAAGTTTTGGATGCCTCGATATATTTGTTTGCATTCCAGTTTCCTATGAAAAAAAGGTTCAGCATTTTTTTCTGTGCATCTGTGGCTTCCTTCTTAATTACTTTTGAACTTACTGGACTATTTAAAATAGATTTGACAGACATAGCAGAAGACTCAAAGATAATAACATTACTACAGTCTTCATGAAAATAGGGAGTCAAGTAGAAGACAGATCTGCAAGTATCCCAACCAAGGGAAGGGCTGCAATACTGTCCCGGTTTTGTTAAAAACAAGACAAGTTTCTCTTTTCGTGAATATTCCTTTCAGCTAAAGTCTTCTTACTAACTGCACTTTTCTAAAGTAGGATACATGTTTTGGTAGACATAGCAATGGAATGCAAGGTTGCTGATAAGGATGCACATCCGATGAGAGGGGCAAGCAGTGAACTGAAACAGGTGACTGAAACTGACCAACTAAGTATTCCATCCCATTCATGTGATACTTCATATAAAAGTGGGAGATCATGAGGATCTTGTCCCTTTTTCCCTCTTGGACTATGGCAGACATTAGGAGAGGACCTTGCAAGTCATCCCTGTGAACTGAGGCCTAGTGACAGACTGAATCCAGTTCCGGTTTGCTGCAAAGTCCAGTCCAGGATTTCTGGGTGCAGGCTCTGCTGCTGGTGGAGCAGTGCTGATCCTTGCCAGGACTTTCAAGATTGGTTTTGTATATTTTGTATCATTTTCTCTATTTTATTAGTAGCATTAGTAAAACATTTTTAATTTTTCCAACTCTCTCTCTCTCTCTCTGTCCTTCTTTCCCTTCCATTCGCCTGTATTTAGTGAGGAGGGGGGGCTAAAGGGGGCTAGGGGAGAGAGGGGGTTAACAAAGCATCTGCCACAGTTTATTGTCGCCCTGCAATCAAACCTTGACAAATACAAACTCAGATCGGTCACAAGTGGAATCTTGTAAATGCTTCCCCAGTAGAAAAGTTTCTACTAGAGCTCATATCTTCCTATAGACCATCCCTAGAGTCATGGCAAACCCATGGGAAACAAGACAATTGGTTCTGCCCATAGAGCAACTTACTAGGTAATAAATGCACACAGAGCCAAGTTAACTTTCTGTTTTTCTTAATTATCAAGGCTTAACTTAATGGAAGTTAAATGTGTAGATAGACATATAACAGCACAGGATTTTTGAATCTCAAGACATACTGTAATGTATATTTAAACAAAAGAGATTGCTTATTGAAGCGGTCAAACTTTTTAACAAATTTCAGTTCTCAGTTCACAGCTGCCTTCCTACTCATGATCACATAAAAATCCCTTATAGCAGTTACTAAAAATTATTGACAGCAAATCGCAATTTATTCATATGCATTAAAATGATATTTTCTGATATATATAATCTGGTGGCTACAAAAAAAGGATAAGCATTAGCATATAGCTTGCCAAAGATAAATTTGAGAACTTCCATTTTGGTACAAAAGACATTTCTTAGGACGATCTCACTGCTTTGATTTCTCAAGAGAGAATACAAGTTAAAACACACTGCATTATACATTTTGGACTAGTGAGAAGGCCCTAATGGTATTGGCTACATACCGTACATTGGAAGATCCACCATATCACACAGAACTGGTAGATAAAGTATTGAATTTAGTTCTTACCAGATCCTTAAGTTCTAAAATTTCAATATATTTACCTCAGTGCTTATAGCTATAAATAAATGCAGAGTGGTTTTCTCTTACATTCCTTTCACACAATTGAACAATTAAAATTCTTGACAAATAAATGAAAGGCACATTTAAAAAACATTATGTTAATAATAGAAAAGCCAGACATAGTGATTTTCTATGAGTGACCAAAATCAGAATTGGGACACCTTAAATAAGTTGAATTTTCTGAGGGCTGGTCTTTAGTATTTTCTAGCAAACAAAAATGAGAGTTGCTTTAAGTTTTTGGGTTTTTTTCAATAATACTTCTCAGAGTTCAATTTCTTGAAATGCATAATTCATTACAAAGATGCATACAAAACAAATCTTCATAGAGATAACAATATAGATAGCTATAACTATTTAGATCAAGCTTGAAAAGTGAAACAGAAAGGAAATCTTAAAGTAAAATACAAGAAAAATGAAAAAAATCTGAAATGGGATCTTCTAGAAGAAGATGCCAGCCTTAAAATGTAAAAGCACTCTGGGGTGCTTGTTTCTAAGGGATGAAATTAATCTAATCTATGGTATGCTGCATTATTTTTCATGAGAAGGACAGTAATAGCTTCTGCTATTAAAGCATTCTACCATTTGGAATAATACTGTTGTTTGTGAAAAGCAGGAAGAAATTCATAAAATGTTTGGCATAAAAAAAGAGAATGCAACAAAAGTATTAGTTTTGTTGTTAGATGCTATGAAAATGAGTTGTCATTTGTTTGGTTGGTTTTTTTTAAACCATTTATAAATTACATCTAGACAGAAAAATTATCATATGGTGTGCCTCATGCAGTCAGAAAGAATGTCAGACACATTTACAGTTGAATTTGTTGAATGTTTTGTTTTGGGGGGTTTTGTTTGTTTTTAATGTAGAGACCAAAATAAGCAAGGAAGAAAATGTGCGTCAAACCCAGTTGTGTTTCACTCCAATGACTCAACCTGAACTGTCAAGACATTATTTCCATGAAAAACCTGATAATTATAGGGATGACTCTGAAGTTACTTTACTTTAAATGTACTGAAGAAATGTGCTCTAAATCAAGATGACTTTGTACATGATAAAATAACTGTCTCAAATGATGCTTATAAGGCTGTTCATGCACATATAGATCTATTATGTGGCAAAACTTAGTTTTCCTTATTTAGAAGAATGGTTCTACTAGATTTTTTTAAACCAACTTTCTCAAAATAAGTTTTAATATTAGGTGCTAAAACTTCCAGATATTAAATGCAAAGAAAAAAAAAATCCGCAAAACAGGTGAGCTTGGAAACTGAAATTGTTTAATATAATTACCATCTAAATAAATGAACTGAAAAACAAAGTTACAGAAAGTCACTTAAATCCTTCTGTAAATTATTCCCTACTATAGCTATAGGGAGCAGCAAACTCTGTTATATATAATTCAAGAAAACATACATGTTTAAATAAAAATAAAATGCTTAATTAAGGAACTAAAAAAGCATTAACATACCAATTTCATTTGCAACTGTCGCTTATTTGAATTTAATAAATAAAATTGTAAGACATATCACAGATCAAACTGAGGACAATGAAAAACAGATAATGAATAAAGTGTATTGAGATACTGCATTTAAAGCCATATTTAAAATCTATATTCCTACACACTATCACCAGTGATAACACAGAACCCCATTATTATTAGAAGGGTTCTCTAAAGAGACAGTAGTAAGCAGAGGAACATGATGATGCAAAGTTGGGTCCTCTGAACCTTTTTCTTAGAATCTATTAGTCAAGTAATTTAAACTATTAACTTGCAAAACAAAGTAGCAAATAATTGCAGTAAAAACACCTTATTTAAAAACTAAGATTCCTGATCCATATTTGCATACTGCTAAAGATTATGTTCTGAGCAAAATTAACACTTCAGCTATGTTATCAAAATATTAAATCCTCTATAATATAAATAATACATTGCAGGTACTGTATATAAGTCAAGTTTCATCAGATTGTAGTGCTTGACAATGTTAGCATATGCATTTGTATTGGAAATAAGTCTACTTACAACTGAGTCTGTATCTGGACACTCCCTAAAAAAAAAAAAAAAGATAATATACAACTATAAAATACAAAAATTATTTTATTCATACAGTTCTAGTACTTCCTTTAATACTTTAATATTTTCAGTTAATTTGAAACATTGCATTTGACCCATCTGCCTTTCAAACTCTGTTAAAATCTTTGTTATAAATAATCCATATTCAAATGAATGAGATTTAAATAAAAGAAACTGAAAGTTGATGCTAAAAACACTGCAGAAGAAAAAAATCACATCATAGTGAAAAAAATAAAAAAATCAAGGGAAGTCTCAAGTATCACGCTGTATTTTGGATGAATATACTTTGAGTCAGGGGTCTATGGATGATGTGCATAATAAATAAGTCACTGATCCTGATGAAATAGTCCACACACACTTGCAAAACATTTTGAACAATAACCAGTTCTTAAAGCAATTAAGACTATTCTTAAAGGAATTCAGAGCTTCTCTTTTTTGAAATTTCATTCTTAGTTTGAGTTTGTCAAGCACAGTTGCAGTCAAGCACCAGAAGATGCTGGAAAAATTAACAGAAACACTCAAGACAATTTAAAAAAAAAAAAAAAAAGCTGTCAGCTTNGCACAGAGCTAATGTTTTTAATTGCTCTGGTCTGAGAGCCAAGGACACTCTCAGCACTCTGCCCACAGGTGCAAGGCATCAAGGAAGGGGGGCATAAATGAGGCAGACCTTGGCTGACATCTAGACTGATCAATAAGAGTATTCCATTCCATTGGTGTCATACTCCATATTTAAGGAGTCAGTCTCTTCTGCTTTTTCTCTCTCTCTGGCTGTTGCTTGCTCTGAGGTGCAACTGGGGGAGTTTTGGTCAGGATGTTTAGTCTGGCCTTTTGCCATTTTGCAGAGGCCTCTGGGATTTTCTGCCTTTTCCCCCTCTTTTCTCTCTCTGAGATCAGCTTTGGGACCAGGTGCTGCTTTCCTGGGACTGGCTGCTCAGCATGTTTATGAGGAATTGCTTTGAGTATCTTTTATTTCTATTTTAAATATATATATTTACTAGTAGTGTATTAGTATTTTGTTACTTTACTAAACTGTTTATCTCAATCCAAGTTTCTCCCTTCCCTTTTGATTCTTTCCCCTATTGGGTGGGGTGGAGGAGGAGGTGAGTGAGTGGCTATCGTGGTTGTATTGCTAGCTCGGGTTAAACCATGAGAAGCCATAAGTGCCAGTGTAACTGAACAACAGTGTTTTTATATAGTCAAGCTGAACATCTTAAATGTGTACTTATTAAAAAAAAAAATATTAAAAAATCAAATTCGTAGCAAACTAAATCATCTTTTCTGAAAGGCTAAGTGGGTTAAATGTAAAAAAAACAGTGCCTTTAAAAACAGATATGAAAACTTGCTAACATGGAAGCATAAATATGGAATTTAGTACAGGCTGTTAAGAAATTGACAATGATATGAAGGATCCTGTCTTTAAAAGGTCCTACGCAAAAGAAAAGATGTGTGACCAAGTTTCTAATTGACTTACATTTTATCTCCCTCTGCTGGCTAAGCTGAATTCACAGCACTAGAAACGGCTATTTTTAAAGCTATTTTACAGAACAAAGAGACAACGTATTAGATTTCTCTCAAAAGGTATAACAAACAGCTGTTATGACATCTGCTTTTAAAAGCATCTGTACTCCAACAAGACAGCTTGAAGTCCATAAAAGTTAAGAAATGTGAAAGATGTGAGATAAACTGCAATTATAGCAATTCAGCTCATAATGAAGATTTTCAAAATTAGCAGGCTAATACATATCAAAAAGTAATGACAGATCTAGTATCATTCAGAGGATTTACAGTACCTTACAGGATCCATTCTCAAGATACAAAGCAAAACTTGATAGTCTGCAAATGCTGGTGAAGTGGAAAACTAGAACATCAGGTTTCAGACAGATATGTTTTACATTGCTAGATGCACGAGCTTGCTTTTAAAATTAAAGAACTAGGTCATACTTCTACTATAAGGTAACTTTTCAGGAAATGGGGACTCTGTAAGGGAATTTAAGGACTGTAGCTAAAAACTCAAAACCAAATCATGCAAAGCAGTGATTAGAAAAAGAAGGAAAATCCTTGACAGAACCTGTATAGCAATATGCAATACAATACGTTGTACATGGTATTTCCCTGTGCCTAACCATTACTAGACACAATACCCAGTTTAGATGTCATCACTTAAAAAACTGTACTGATAAACTGAAAAGCCCACAAAACATGATAGCTTTTATAGGTGTGGTGTGATGGGTGTACTCAACCCAACCCCCACAACAAAACCAGCAACAATTTGGTACAGACTCTAAAGGAGGTAAAGGTCTAAGCTGCAGCCAGGCCAAGAACACCTTTTAGGAAATCCACAAGGAAGCAGAAGGGCGCACTGAACAAGTTGTGGGTGCAAGGAGT
>VWYH01002658.1:0-23075 GCA_013399365.1 Pampusana beccarii | reverse complement strand
CCCGACCCCGCCGCGGGGAGGCGGCCGCGGAGGGACGTGGGTCGCGGCGGAGGCCGGTGCGTGTCGGGGCGGGAGTGTGCGGAATGCCCGTTCCCCGCCGGGCCGCTCCGTCGCGCTGCCGTGGCCCGGGGGGCTGGCGGCTGCCACCGCCCGCGAGTAACAGTTCCACATGTGACAGGTGATGTGGCAGGACCTGCGCTGGAGTTACCCCAGCGTCCTCCGGCAGATCTGTAGGCAGCGTGTTTCTCTGATGGTGGGGGCAAGTCGGCGTTCTATAAATACATTGCCGGGAATTCTGGATGCGCTTGCAAGGAGCTGCCATTACGTTGGGTTTCCAAATTCTGCAATTCCCGAACAAAGTTGGTCCTGAAACTTTGATGTGCACACATTAAAGTTTCCTCCAAATAGTATTTCACAACTTGTGTTGTCCTACATGTCCCTCTGCCAGAGGTTATCAGCACCACAAGTTTCATAATATGGCACTGGAAGGCTGATGAACTAAGTGTATGGACCTTTTTTCTCTGTTGTTAGTGGAAAGGCAGAGCATATGCTTAAGAGGATAATTTCTCAAGTTACAAGGTACGAATTTCCAGCACACACCTCTAAGTAGTATAACCACTGTTGCTTGAGAGATCACTTTTCTGTCCCAGCTATGAGTAGTGACCTCCTCCATAGATTTGACCAAAAGGAACATATGCTTCTGCTGGACCTCAGCCACTTCGTAACTTAAATTCCACTTTCACTGTCAGTTCAAGGGAATATGTTTGCCATCTGTTATGTACTAATCCGTACTGGAATGCTGGCAGCAGCAGTTACTTTACTCTTGTGGTCTGACATCACAAAACTGATACTTTCTTCTCAGAAGTATGTATTCAGAGTATTCTCACACTTGGCTGTTGCTAGCATTGCAGCCCAAAGATAGGCAGAGGGGTTTCAGCTGTGTCAAAAGTATTTTTACAGTCTGCAGACTACTACTGATAGCAGTACATGATTTGTGGTTTTGCAAATGCACTTGAAGTTAAGACAGTTTGAATTAGAAATCTGTCTTAAAAACATCTAGCTGTACAATACCATGCTTTGTCACTCCTGCAAATATAATAGTGCATATCTGATGTACCTTCCAGGTGCATTAGCTTTGGGATTTAGACCTGTCTGCTCCTATACAAACTGTAAGCTGTCAGTTTTCCCTTCATAAATAGCATGTCTGATTTTTCCTTACAGACATACAGCCAAGGCATTGAACTGGCCTGCCAAAAAGAAAGAGAGTTCGTGAAACATTCTGTAGAATGCACATGGAACCTAGCAGAAGCCCAGCAAAAACTTGGTAGCTTAGCACTGCATAATTCAGAGTCCTGTGATCAGGAATCTGCTCAAGCAAGGACTGAAGCTGCAGAGTTGAGATGGAGAGAGGAAGAGTGGAGAAGAAAAGAAGAAGCACTAGACCAGAGGGAAAGACAGAGTCTATGGAACACAGATCCTGTTAGTAAGGAGGTATTTAATAAGGTATGACCTATATCAGTGTGCATGAAAACAGGTGTTGCTTCTTTTTCTTATTCCACTTGTTACTAGTCTTGAATGTCTTCTCTGTCCAGTACAGCACAAAACTGCAGTATGTGCTAAATGTTGGGGTTATTTTCTTACTTTACCTCATGAAAGGGAGCAAGCTGGACTCATACTACAAATCTAGATGACATTTCTCTAGCAGAAGTGTGGATCAGAACTTGCATGGGTCATCTGCGTATTGGATATGATCTGGCAATATGCACTCGAAGCCCACAAGGCTAACTGTATCTTGGACTACATCAAAAGGCGTGTGGTCAGCAGGGTGAGGGAGGTGATTCTGCCCCTCTGCTCTGGTGAGACCCCACCTGGAGTCCTGCATCCAGCTCTGGGATCCCCAGTACAAGAAAGACACGTACCTGTCATGCAGGTCCAGAGGAGGCCACAAAGGTGATGAGGGGGGTGAACACCTCACCTCCTGTGAGGACAGGCCGATAGAGCTGGGGTTGTTCAGCCTGGAAAAGGTGCTGGGGAGACCTTATTGTGTCTTTTCAATACTTAAAGGGAACTTACAAGAAAGACGGAGATAATTTTTTATCATGGCTTGTAGGGATAGGACAAGGGACAATTGTTTTAAACTGAAAGAGGGTAGGTTTAGATTGGATATAACAAAGACATTTTTTATTATGACGGTGGTGAAATTCTGGAACAGGTTGCCCAGAGAAGTTGTGTATGCCCCATCCCTGGAAGCAATAGAGGTCAGGTTGGATGGAGCTTCGAGCAACCTGGTCTAGTGAATGATGTCCCTGCCCGTGGCAGGGAGGGGCGGAACTACCCGATCTTTAAATGTCCCTTCCAACCCAAACCACTCTATGATTACATGTAGTGCAAATGTTGCCAAATGTGCTGAATAATCATTTTGTCACACAAAAAGTTTACTTCTCTACTGTGCCTACTTCTTAAAATGTGAAAGTTAGTTTGCCTTTTGTAATGCCTACTGTAAATCAGATTATTTAGCACAAACCATTTTTTTCATAGTTGAATCTCAGCTTTGATTTCACACAGCTATCACATCTCCTGACTTCACTGATTTAGCTGCATCCAGGCTGCAATGTACATGATTCTCATTGTTGACAGAACAGTAGGTTCCTACCTGAGGACAGAAGTTTCTCAAGAGTTCTTTGCTCAGTAGTCTATAATGGGACTTTTAAACTCTATTGTTAGGTAAGGCACTTTTTAAAATACAACCTTCTCAAGTATATAACTTGACTCTAAAATTAGAACATAGCCCTTTAAATAGTAACATGCTGAAATATAATACTCCTAAATATCAGAAAAAGATATGTCTGGAGTTTCTGTGATAGTACAATTTTTCTCTTCCTCAGAGTTTTATTAATCAAAAAAGAAAAGAAGATGAAGATGTGTCTGAACCACTTATGCAAAAACACGAGCAAAAGATTAGGCACTTTGGTAAGTGTGCTTTTTCCATATTTTGCAGTTTAAATTTATACAGAATATGTGTAGGTTTGCTCTTTATTGTATAGAATGAATGCTAATGGATAAAAGACCTGGTTAACAGACAGTTCAGCTTTATTTTATCGGGACAGATAACAATTTCAAAGCAAAATAAGGTGTAAACTGTAGCAGTTGGTTAGTTCCTGCTACCAATAAGAACTTTACAAAAAAGCAAACCAGACAAACAGAAAACCTCAAATGGTCTTAAGCCCTGAAAAATAAAGTTCTTGCAACGTTTTCTGCTGCTAAGCACAAAAAGGCAGGGACATTCATGGAAATAAAAGTTGTGTGTATAAAAGTGTATGGGATTGTCCATAGCTGTTTCCTTTTAAAAAATATTTATCTGGTAGCTGTTAAGCTGCAATGGTAATAACCGATTAAAGGAAAATGTGTATAAATGCCTGCTGAGAGTATATGTGCATTTAACATTATATTTAGTTATCCACTAGGTGTCACTAAAGTGTCATAATTGTTGAAAACAGTTATGCACAAAGCTGATCTTGTAAAGGAACCTGAAATTTTGATGGTTCTCTGAAGTACTTTACATTCTTAGTTAAAAGCTGGTTTCAGACTATGTGGAATACCAGAACAGTCAAGAACAGGACTGTGTTTGCAAAATTCAGTTATTTGTACTAGCTCGTTTTTACTAAGCTATTTGGCTTCTAAGGATCTTAAACTGTTTTAAAGAACAGACTTCTAGCCTTAGCAAGCCTTGCAAGTACCAAGCTGAAGCACAGCACTCGTCAGAGTGTGCAAACAGCAGTGACAGGCACAGGTTCTCTCAATACCTTAACTGCCAAGTGTAATGACAGCAGAATCAGAATACATCTCCTCTGCTGTGCATTTCGGCAGGTTTCCTAGCTAAGGGTTGGGCAAAATTACTTTGTTGTTTAAATTCAGATGAAGATATTACAGAAACTACCTTATCACAGAAGGCCATCAGCTTTTTTACTTACTTCGCAAGTTCAAAGCCGTGTTGTTATTTTAATTCAAAATTTGTACGTCCGTTGTAAAAAGGGACAGTGCACTAGTGCGCTTTCAAGTCTCTCGTTCTGTGCTAGCTGCTGCTGAAGGGCCATGTGAACTTCACTAGCCCTATTGCATGAGTCCTGTTTCTGGATCCTGCTCTGCCTTCCAGGCAATAAATACCTTATGCGGAATAGTTCTCTTGAAAACAGCCAACAGAAGTATTGGCCATTGCTTTCTCTTTAGACATTTGTTTGCTAGAATTAAGATTAGCTTAGGTCATTACCAGTGAATTATCTTTAGCCCACTTATATGCTGATAGATGGGTAAAGCTGTGCATCTATAACCTGTTGCCAGTAATGACTTGACTCTCAGTGATACAGGAAGAACAGTTTTAAGAAGTGCTCCAAGTATTGAGCTGTGATTTTTAAACTCAGCTCTTTACATGGAGGTAGCTTCGTGCTATCACCATTCAGTCTCCTAGTTAACTCTCCAGTACTGGTGTGGCTTTGCTTTTTGAGATCAAGCTGTTCCTGTAAGTAAATTCAAATTTCCTAAAAACCTAGCAAATCATGTGTTAGAAGCAGTTTCCTTTTTGAGAGATTACACATTCTTTTCATTGTGTTCTTACTTGTGAACATTTGAAGGATTCATGTTGGTCGGAATCACTGAATCTAACTGTCTATCCATAAACTTCTTAAACTGTTTGATGATACAACTAATAGATAACCTACACCACTTTGTTAGTGTGTATGAGAACTTATTCAAAATAACTTATCAACAACACTAGAGATGCATTACAATATAGGAAATTGTGACTGTTAAAATCTACTTCTGGTATTTCTGGTAACGCTCTCTCAGCGTTGGTTAGATGTATAAATAAAACCCCCAAATTTAGCTGCATGCTGTCATTCTGAGGTTAGTGAATTGCAAAGGTGTTATATATACTGGGGTATCAGTGGAAGTGACTTCCTTGCTGAATTAAATAATGTATCTATTTAGAATACCTTAATTGTGTTTCTCTTAACTAGGTATGCTGAGCAGATGGGATGACAGTCAAAGATTTTTGTCTGATCACCCATATCTTGTATGTGAAGAAACATCTAGGTATCTCATGTTGTGGTGTTTTCATCTAGAAGCTGAACAGGTATGAAGATAATGCTTAAATTGTTTGAAAGGATAGAGTTTCCCACTTGCGCTATAGAAAAACTGATCAACTTGATTAGCTGTTTAACTGTTCTTCCTATCCTTCCTCTACTTTACTGAAGAAAAACTCTATAATGTATTATCATATATATGTCTAGTTAGAGCTAATTATCACTCCCCTTGCTTCTGTGAACATCAGTTTTCATATGTTGAGAACTATAACAGAAGGAAACGTGCTGAATTCTATAAATATATTAACAGGAAATATCTTTACATCGTAACTTTTAACTTTTTTTCAGAAAAGAGCTCTGATGGAGCAAGTAGCACACCAAGCAGTTGTAATGCAGTTTATTATAGAAATTGCCAGAAGCTGCAATGTAGATCCAAGAGGTTGTTTTCGTCTCTTTTTCCAAAAAGCCAAAGTAAGTCAACTTGGGTAAGGGTGGGATAAACTTTTGATGCTGTACAGGGGACCAGTGTTTTAGAGAAGGTCTTTTCCTAACCATGAGAGACTAAATATTTTGTTGACTGACTTAGGCTTATGGGAAAGTGCTTTGTTAGCAATTATTTTCTAGATGGAATATTTTGGTGTAATTACAATTCTGAAAATGAAAGTTTAGTGGATTTTGCTTATCCCAGAGGGAAAGCAAGATACAAGAGGAGGACAACAGTGGTGTTACAGACAAATGATAACTACATAACAACAGCAAACATAGACCAGTTTAATTTGGCTAATTACACGTGTGTTTTCACAATGTACCAGTGTATAGTCACAACTTTCCATTTCATCTGCACTTCACCATTAGGCCCAAAATAGTGTCCCTTTCTCATTACAGAAATAGAGCCATCCAGAGCTATGAAGGAGAAATGTGGAAAAACTGAAACTCAGGTTTGCTGTAGGCTACATTCAGTTATTCAAGACTCTGATGGATCTCAGTATTGCCTATAGGAGTTCAGCTAAAGTGCGAGTCAACTCATACATTGCTTTTGACTAGAGTGCTACATCAAGCACCTGTTATTCTAAGGGTACAGGCTTCTGAGTTGGAATAAAGGAAGGGCTAAAATTAGATTTATTTTTACATGTCCTTAGGTAAATGAATTACTCTGCTTCTACATATAAATACTACAGATTGCCTTAAAAAGAAATCTACCTGAAATTTCATTTTTACTAACGTTATTATTGAGTTATTCAGAGTCGTTATTCCCCAAAGGAGATAACATGCATTACTGCATGTTTGGGTTTTTTTTCAGCACTGTGTATGCTTACAACTCAAAGTTAAATCTGGCAGAAGTTGAAACATTTCATTTTTCTTTTTGCAGACAGGAGAAGGCTATTTTGAGGCTTTTAAAAATGAGCTTGAGGCATTCAAGACAAGGGTGAGAATCTCATCACAATCACCTGGCTTTCAGTCTATGTTACTACATGATCTCAGTGTCAATCCTGGTCTTGCAGGACAGCTGACATCTCTCTCACAGGTAGGTTTATTACTTTTAGAAATTGATTTAACTAACATAGGATTAGGTCCTGCCTTGAGAAGCTGTATCTTTCTTAAATATGGAGAGGATTATTCCTAGAACTGCTAGTCCTCAGGGTATAACGTGCAGTATTAGCAATACACAAGGCGTGATAGGCTTTCTTTTTACTTGGTAGAATTCAGAAAGCATCTGCATAAGATCAAAGCATATGTTAGCTCAGTGCCTTTATATTTTCATGCTTAAAATAAATACTGCATCATAAAATTGATCAGATGCTAGAACTGTATTCACAGTCTTTACTACAAGCAGTGAAATGAGCTTTCAGTGTAAAATGACTAATCCTACTCATGAGATCACTCAAGTAAGTCAAGCCTAAGGAAATCCTTAGATGGCTTACGTCTTCTGTTACAGTACTAGTGATGGCCACGAAGAAACTACTTAAAAGATTGTCAAAAATTGGATATTAGAGAAGGAGTCAAATTCAAACTACTTGTTTGAAATAATTTGGTTACAGTACCTCTCAAGTAAGATCCAACAGCTGAACTTCAAGTAAACAGGGAGTCAAGTGATAGAAATATTGAGATCAAATACAAGCTATGTCAGAAACTTTAAAGAATCCTTGACACAGTGAGATACATTGGTTGATGAATTTTTCAGAGCTTATTTCCTTACATTGCAAATTTTTCTCATCTTAAGATGGACAACACAAAGAGTTCAACTTAAGCTAAAATCTCACTCTCTCACTCTAAAATCTCTCTCTCTGCCTCCACATACATAGTTATGGAGAATTAAGCTGTCAGTTTTTCATCTGTTGCAGAACGCAGGTGATCTACGAGGTTCCATAAACACAGGTGTCTGCAGCTTGAACTCTGTGGTACAAAGAGATGAAGAAGAATCCAGAATGATGGACACAGTATAGTGCTCTTAAGACTGAGGCCAAGTACTCTTTTTTCTTTTTTCCTTTTTTTTTTTTTCCCAAAGAAACAAACATGGCTATTTTCTTGACACTTATTTTTTTGTGGGTACTGCACTTTATTTTTGGTGTCAGATTTTTGTTGTTTTTATTGTTGTTTGGTTTGGGTGGGGAAGGGATTTTGAAGGGTGGGTAATACAGAGAAACTTATAATACTGTTTGAAAATGTGCTGCTAGGTTTTTGGTTGTCCTTGAAGAGCAGGGTTCTCATATTGCCGAATGTGAAACTGGATGTGTTTTCTGCTACTAACCTTGCCTTTCATGACTTTAGAAATTAAAGTATGAAAAAAAAAACTGCACAAATACAATGTTTACAAGAAGTGGTAGATTCTTGGAAGAATCTGCTATTGTCTTACTACAGAGGTGGACATGTTTTACTCTATGAATTTTGGAGATTACAACTGTATTCATCGTACCTTGCTGACATATTATAAGCTCTCAAATTTGGTTATCACTAATAGCAATAAATCAATATCTGGTATCAGTATTTTAGATCTGAATGGATTAGATTAAAACACTGGCTTTCTACCTCCACTAAGGGGATCTAAATGTTACATTGTGCTTTCATTAAACGTAACTTGGTTTTGTCCTAAAATGTGAGCAATGCTTGTCTATGTATGAGTGCTGGGTTGTGTGCTTTCTCAGAGTCTGACACTCTTCTTGTTCATAAGGCTAACTTTAGAGGTTTTTTTTAAGCCAAGTCTCATTATGAGGGGAAGTATTTGATAGAGGGAACTTGAGGTACAAGGGTTAAGCTAAGACTTCAGTTTAAACAAAAAGCTTTGTCACAGTTCATATAGCGTGTCATGCGGGATTTGAAATGTATTTCATATGCTACTAAATTAAAGTGGGTTTCTGACATTGCAAACTCAAAAAATTGAAGTGGAAAATCACACAAACTTCCTGTTTGAGGAACTGGAAATCCAAATACTATTTGTAGACAAGGCCTTCCACAGAACCTCTGCAATCCAAAATTCTACTGTGCTTTTCTAACTTGCTGCTATTACAGGAGTTTTATCTATAAAAATTTATACTGCAGTTTGAAGACTCCAGTGAAGACATATCTCAAATAATGGTATCGGTACACACTCTTTTACTGTATTCTTCTGATTGGAGGTAAGGTCTGGAAGAGTTTCAGTAGTTTGATGAACACAGTCGGCTTGCAATTGCTAACTCAGGCAAAAGCTGCGCTGAGATCCAGTGATTTTCAGCTTTGGCTATAGCAGAGACAGGGAAAAGTCTAAGTCTGCAGTGTATACCAGAGTGAGTATTAGTACAAATGCAGTAGCAAAACTAGGAACTCCAGATCCACTGATATAATAGAAGTAGCTTTTCATGTGCCTTCTGTCCTCTAGTTCTTTTGCAGACAGACTGACGATGAAGGAGCAAGCAGCAGCCCTGCCCAGATGCAAATTAGAGATTTTTAAAAAAAAATTACTACTGAAACTGGTTAAGTTTGACAGATACTCCAGAGATGATCAGTAAACACTGCCTCCTCCTTAATAATTAATAAGGAAAACTAATAACTTCAGTTTGTTTTTTAATGGAATGTTATGAACAAGGGTAGGAAAAGTAGTGTAGCACAGTGACTTGCAATTGCTACCATTAGCAGTAGAGCCACATTGATCTAGCAACCTGTGATATACTGAAAGTTATTTTTAAAGTTTCAAAGGGGATAAAGTTGGATGGTGTGAGAATAAGTGTAAATCATAAGGAGATTCCCTTGCCCTTCTCTTTCTGGCTAGCTGAAACTTATGTAACCTAGCAAGAAAACAAGTGTAGCTGTTTTCTGTTGAAATCCAAAAGCATAAATAGAAGCAAGCAGCACATCGGGGTTTCTCATTGTGATGTGGTACTTACTGTTTTCTAACCATGACATTTTTAAAGAAGTTGTCAAGGTTTAATTGCAAGGCGACAATAAACCATGGCAGATGCTCTCCGTTAATCCCCCCCACCCTCTACCCTCTCTGCGTAAGAAAAAGTCCTCGCTAAGGGAAGGTTATAGGAAGGAAAAAGGGAGAGAGCCTTCAAGTTGGAAAGGTTTTAAAATGCTTTACTAATGCTACTAATAAATAGAGAAAATAATATAAAATATACAAAGCCCAATCTTGAATTTCCCAGGTAGCAGTGTTTAACCCCTCCCATGGTGGGCGGAGCTGGCGTGGCTGCAGGGCAGGCACCCCAAAGTCCTGGGAGGGACCTTACAGCAAACTGGAACTGGATTCAGGGATGCAGGGTGTCTGGCCTTGGATTGCAGGGACAACAGGCAGGGTCCTCTTCAGATGCCAGCCCAGCCATAGTCGAAGACAGCGAGACCCTCATGATCTCTCTCTTCTATAGGGCGTATGATGTGTATGGGATGGAATACTTGGTCAGTTTTAGTCACCTGTGCTGTCTGCCCTTCTCACAACGGGATGTTCAAAATCTTATTGGTCTTCTTGGTTGTTATATCAATATATCTAAACATGGGGCTTCTTCTGCATTCCATTGGTCTCCCTTATCAGATTTGGAGCACAGCACCCGAAAAACACGTAGCTAAATTCAGAAAAGTGCAGTTACTTAGAAGGTTCTTAGAAGAACTTAGCTGAAAGAAAAACTCACTAAAAGAGAACTGGTCTCGTTTTTAACAAAACCAGGACAGAAGTGCATCTCTAGACTCAGTCTACAGCCTCCATGTATATACATATAGACATATCTGAAGATGAAAGTACAAGTGGTCAGCCTTTTACCAAGCTGCTTTAATACGTTAGGAAGGCTGCTTGCAGTGATAACTGCTGCCCATGTTGTTTATTTGTAGTAGTGGGACAGTTTTACAAATTCTACAAGGACCATGTTTTTTAGACTCAAGTGTGTCTCTATTGATAATGTTAAAACTAGATGTGCATATGTTGTCTACAAATAGCCACTGCACAAGGAGATTGGAACTTGCATTAGTAGGACACAGCTACCTCAGACGCTGCCTAGACAATTATTTGTTCCTCAGGTTTTGCTGACTCTTCTTGAAACTCTCAATCTGGTGAGCATTAAAAAAAGGGCTAGGAGATGTCACTGAAAAAGTTATGTCTGCATTTCCTGGGCTGTTTAGAAGTGTGGCCTGAGGAGGTTTGTAACTCCAGTTATCTAGTGAATAAATAAATAGAAGAGCTGGTCAGAGGCATGAATGAGTAGTATGAACTCATGGAAACCCGTCCAGTTGCTACACTAAGACCTGCTACAGTAATATGACAAAGTTAAGAATCTGACCACTGAAAATCCTAGCGCTGGCATCAATTAGCAGGTTTTTTTTTTCCAAAGATAGTAGAAAAGACATGTTCACTAGTCAAGATCATCTAGCTACAGGTTTACCAGATTACACTTAATCTGGTCAGTATCTGCTGTTGTTTTACTAATAAAGTCTTATACAGCTGCACAAAGACAGAGGCTTTGCCAAATGTGTTACAATCATTGAAACTTCATTTATTCCTGGAAGATAGCTGCTCTGAGGGCTGAAATATAAACATAGTAATAAGGCAAATCATCCAAGCATGTGTTAAGGGTAATTTAAGCCCAGTCAAATCAACTACCATTTGTACAAGCAAAGCTAAAAGAAGGTGGGTGACTTCCATGAGATCAACCTTATGTGCATGCCAGTTCTGGTCTGAAATGGCTCTTTGAAGAACGGTGGTCATGGTTCCCCACAGCTTCTGGCTGGCCCCAGCTAATCACACATTCAAGAAATGTGCTTTCATGTCCTTATCGTTTTGCACTATATTCCATGAGTGAGTAAATCCATCAATGTGCTTTGTAATTAAGCTGTATTCTGAAATGTGTTTCCTTCACCAATCAGTATTTGCAAATATAAATATTTTCTAAATAAGAGACACAAGAGCAGCTGGTTTTGTTATAGTCAGTTGCTATGTTATAAAAATAATGTATATTTAATATAAAAAATTACAGCATTAAAGTGAAAACCACAGGCAACAAAGTTTTTTTCATAGTGTAAGTTAAGGACAACATTAGACTTTAATTATTGATCAGTCTGGTGTAGATTGAGATAAATTCTTGATAGCTGAATCTCATGTAATCAGGTGTGAGCTATGACAGATGAGCAGAAGTTAGACCTGTTTTCACGTGGGAGTGGCAGCATCTTCCTGGCTCACATCTGGCAACTTGGTTTGGAGGAAAGTATAGATATGTGGCCAGATCTTATTGGTTTCTGTTCCAGAGAAGGATTTCAATAACCCTTTTTTCCTAAGGAAGAAAAAGAAGAAAGCACAACAGAGGTCAAATTGCTTAATTGTTCCAGGATCTCCACCTCACCTCAAGACAGCCCTAGCAGGAGTGTGCGATTTAACACCAAGAACAGCCATAACATTGGGAATGCAGGCTGGACATGCATTGTTCTGTTCCTCAAACAGTGAGCTGTTGGCCACATCAGTTCATAAAGCTGACAGCTGTCCACAGAGTACTTAATAACTGTGAAGGGTGAAAATAAGCAGCAATGCAGTTACGTAGCACATGTTATACAGCAGTCACCCAAACAACCGTGACTAACCCAGGGATTGTAAAGTTACACCTCAAGAAGCAAAGAAGGTGCATCAGGACAAGCAAGTGAACCAGACACAATCAAGTTATTCTGAATTAGCTCTAGTAGCTAGTTTTATCTGTAAAGTGTTGTTATTATCAGTCATAATAGCTTAGGCCTATGTCTTACTGTGGTGCTTTGAGGCATTTCACTTCAGAAAGCTACCAAAGTCAGGAAAATCATTGTCAATCCAGAAAAGGTCCTTCTTTAAAACTTAACCCACCCCAAAGATGGAGCTTCTAGTCTTCTGCTCAACAGTTTTGGTAGAGCATAATGAAGGGTGGTGGATATGGAGACAGAGGAAGGTCAGTCACTTCAGGACATTGTCACAGTCTCATTTCTTTGTCTAGGCGAGATTACATCGTGACCTCCTATTACCTAGGTATTAGCAATGTGATATTTGCAGCTTTACATTAAGAGAAACTTAATGTATCATTTTGGCTCTTAAAAGAACTAATAATTTGTTCTCATTCCACAGTGCAAATGGCAGTATTGTCAAATAGCCACTTATTTCTAAAGAGTCTTGCTGGCTGTGCCCATCACAGTCCTGTTCTTAGAAAAACCACTTTTAAATCCTCATTAATAGTTTTCCTATTTGTGTATCACTTCTTGACATTTTGCCCTTGTTAGGAAGACTTGTACATCCAGAAGAAAAAATACTGTTAAATCTTCAAAAAAAAAAAATTAACTGTCTTTGTTACCTTACTAACCAGAGAGCTATGTTGCTCAGAACACTAATGTATTGAGTAATGCATAGTGCCCTTTGTAAAGCCAAATATGGCAGCAGTGAAAGGCTCTTTTGCTAAGCAGGCTCCTGAAGAGGTCTCAACAGTGGAAGATGTACTCAGTTCACTGGGTTGATTTCTTATTGAGCTGATGAAAGATAGACAGCTACTCATAACACATCCACTGTTGCAGTATCTCTGTAACTAAAGAGATCTGTTGCTCGCTATGCTAACGTGGAAGAAGTTTTAGACTGTGGAAGAATAGATTTTACTACTTACCGATAATATTCTAGAACAGGTTTTGTTTGTGCATCGTAAGCCTGCAGCCTCTTGGTAACCGTCTCTGGCTTATCATCATCACGCTGGACAAGTGGCTCTCCGGTAATATCATCAATGCCCTAATCATGGTTAAAAGCAAACACTGGTGTATGTTTCTTGTTTCTGTTTGGTTTGTGTCATTTTATATTGCGGTCAGTTTCCAGTTGGTCAAGAAATGCTTATAAAGAGGAACGCTATTGCCCGTATCTTATATGGAACGTAAGATGTTGACTTTCCAGTAAAACAGTCCATCAGTTAAGAATATTTTCTCAGTATTGGCAATGAACATCAGGTCATAGTAAATTGACTAATTTGGTCTCTGGAACACTTGTTGAATATGGGAAATACATAGACAAAGGCTTCATATATGAAAGAAAACAATATTGTTGGTAATATGTTCCAGCTAAAAGGAAACAAGCAAGTGACCAACCGGACTTTTGTCTGACAAAATGGAAATGGGGAAAGGACTTAATGCCCCTTTAAATGACAAAATAGAAGAGTTATCATTTAGCAACAGCTGTACAAAAAAAAAAATGACATAAATGCCAGCTGAAGTTTTTCTAGGATTCAGTAAAAAGAGGTAGGGACCAAATGTGTGAGCTATGACAGCTCCTACTTTACTACTCATTTCACCTCTAATTTACTGAAGTGCTTTAAATGATTACAGAGCTTTTAAGCCTTGAAACAAGCAATGACTGAAGAAATTATTGACCACTGGCATATCTTATGAAGGACTAGCTGGTGGCACAAAAAGTTGGTTCCTTCTTAGGTGCTTTGAATCATTCTGCATCTAAGGACAGAATATGACCCACCACTCTTAGCTCCTTTATACATATTAATTAAATCCTCAAGAATTCTGATTTTCCCTAAAGACAAGTTTAATCTGACATTCGGAGTGGAAACACGAGTGATTGTCTAAGTACAAAGCCAATTAGACCACAAAAATGTTTTCCTTTCCTGCTTGCATTCTGGCAGTCAGTTTCAGAAAATCAATAACCATCAATGTTCAGTAAGCTCTTCTGTTCATGAAGGTGTGAAGAAAATCTGCTCCAGAACATGTGTATCATATTAGAGATGGATCTGTATGGTCAAATTTACCTTGTCTACATAATACAATCATTTAAAACAGTCAGGTGTTTGTTTCTAGCATTTGTGCAGGCAGCCATACAAGTGCCTTCCTCAGACCTATCAAATCCTGAGCCTTTGGCTTTGTGTTAACTCCAAAGCCATAATCTGTTGGTGCTGTTGAGTAAGTAAACATTTTGCAGTTCTGTTAGATAACAGAGACAACTGTATTTCAGCTGTTCAACTCCATAGTTCCACATAAATATTGCAATCTACTATGGTGTGATATGCCTGCTAATTAGTGGAAGGCAGAGTGGAGTGTTCCCAGTAGCAGAGCTGTTGCAGCTGAAGCCTGCTCTTTGGTAGATCTGATAATTCTCTATTGCAGCTTGCCTATATTCTTCTTCTGTAATTAAAAGTATGACCTAAACCACCACATTTTAAACACTACGAAGTCAGTTGTTCCGGTTGCTCACTTCCAGTGCCCACCTGCTATTTCAGCTGGCCTCTCTTCCTGAAACACTGAAATCCCAAAACTACAAGGCCTGCTATGCTTCTGATGTAACTTAGGAGAGCTTCCAGGTGGAATGTGATGCTACAGCAGGTAAGTTGTTTAGAGTTAAGAGTGAAATACAACTTAAACTGAGTTGCACTAAGGCTAATCTCAAATTCCTCAAAAATCTGAAGGTAACAATTTGCAGTCATCATCTGCAAGTTTAATGTTCCTCTTCGGGCTATCTCAAGCCATAACCTCTGATCTGTTGAGAAGCTTCCCTGACTGGCAAGTTTCTACATCTAGTTTTGCAATATGACAACTGTTCCCTTGAAAATACCCATCCTGGTTAAATATAAACACAGGAAACCATTAAGTGGATTCCTCTGACTGATGACTTGGTGTGCTTCTTAGATACAAAGTATGAGTCCTCTGGTACATTTAGGGCTGTGCAGGCTGCAAACCTGCGGAACAGGCTAAGACCAGGCCCAACTCCTATGCCAGCGTGCAAGGTGGAGAGTATTCCAGATCAGTGAACGGCTTTAACAAGAGCTTACAAAACACCATGGTGTTTCATTCTGCAGGGGACAAACATATCGTCCTTCAGCTTGAGCTTCTACCAGGTCACTAATACACCGTCAGCGGCAGAGTGTCACCAGAAAGGTTCTGTGCTCCTAAGAGACTAACTGAGCCTTTTTCTTCTGAGCTACCGTGTTTTGCAACAACATAAGCAAAGAATATTTTGCTGCAGTTACCAAATGCAATGCAACATTCATTTAGTGTCAACACTGATGTGTATTGCTTACCTGCACTTTGGGAGGACTAAATTCAAGGTTGTAGACTCTGCCACTAGCAGGGTGGATCCAGCGTGCTGTGAGCCGACACTTTATGGTCTCAAATGGCACATCCAGGTCAATCACAGTGTCTATTTCACATTCTTTATCAAGGGCTTCTGCCTGAGCAACCGTTCTGGGGAAACCTTTTTAAAGGAAACAACTCCATAAAAATCCAGAGTTATAATGAGAACTACCTGGATACGGTCATTAGAGAAAATAATTATCAGACAAGAAAAAAGCATTGTCATACTGTAAAAGTTGAAGAGACATCATATTTTGCAAGTATTTTTTCAGTGTGTCATGACATGTAACTTATTAAATGCCTTCCATCTTCCATTTCCTCATTTCAGTTAATGATCTTCCCAAAAGCCTAACAAATGCAAAAAGACCACATACTCATATATAACACATACCGTAATACTGAATAAAAGCATTGTATACACATTTCAAACAATAGAAGCCACAGGCAGTTCACTCAGAGGTCTGGAACAAACTAGAAACATTTGTGTAAGTCTGGCTTAAAGAGGTGACCATTACAAACCTACTTTGTTCTGTTGCAGTAATCCCAATATAACTATCAGAGGCGGTCTTGGATTAATTTTACGTTAAAAAGCAGCTTTAGAAAGAGTTCCATCAAGTCTACTCTGTCAAACTATCCTCAGGGGTGGTGACTGTGAGAACACTCAGGCTGAAAAGGAATCTGTCTCCTCACTTAACAACACTGCGTTTTGCCCCATGAACTCTATGGCTCCAGTAACATGGCCTCAGAGGCACGTATTCCTCCTAGGGAAATCTAGTGGAACTTAAGAAGGCTGAGGAGGTGAGGGGCAAATAGAGAACAACAAAACCAAGGTCTCCACACAGAATTTAAAATGAAAAACTGACCACAAGGACTTCAGTGGTCAAAGCTACTGCAGAATGTGCTACTGCACCATAGATTCACTGGAATAATACCTCTACCCACAAAGCTCTTGCACAGCCTCCTGTTCTTCAGTAGCTTGGAATTTTCATGATATTGTGCAAGTGAACTTCTCCATAAAAGCAAGCAGTGACAGGTACAAACTTAAGAAACTCTTCTTTACGTAACTTTAGTTGATGAGTCCATTGCCCGAGTAAGGAATCAGCCTTACAACAGAAAAAAAAAATAGTATTTTACAGTCTTAAGGCTATTGTGTCTTGTCTAACATATCACAAAAGGAATGAGCTGGTTGATGCTTGTGCATTAAGCCTGATGCACCTGGTTTGCATCAGAGTCATCAACTGCCGTCATCATGTTTCTCTCATGTCCATACCATCTCATGGAAGTGCTTCTCAATGTAAGTGCCTTTAGAAAAGCATTTCACTGAAACTGAATGAGCGTTTGCTGCACACAGTATTCTCTCAATACATAAAAAAAATAAGCAACAAGATACGGTGAATTACTAACAATTCAGGAACACAGAGAAAAGTGCCCTAATTATACAGCACATAAATCTAAGCAGATAATACCCACACACACACAACTCAGACTGCTACATCTGCTATGACTTGCAAAGCCACCAACCTATTGTAAGGCAGTGGAAATAAGTATTTGGCTAAGTGAGCATACAAGCAGCTCAGCAACTCTATTTACTTTGACCCAGCTGACCTCAGCTGTTTGTTCTGAGTTGCAGTTATCATACTACTGCAGTAGTATGATTCAACAGAACAGTATTGTTCCTGCAGAGCTGATTATACCAGAGCTCTCTCTATAGTGTAATTTACCGAGTCTCATTACAAATGCTGATGCAAACAAAATTTCTGCTCCAAAAGTTTAAAGAAGGCCATTAAGATGCAGCAGAAATTGATTCATCCTCTTCCAGTCTCCACACCACCCTCCTGTAAGGAGTTGCCAGCGTGCCCAGCTGTACTGCTACACATCCAGACCCACAAGGCTGGACCTGTGTGTACACAAGACCTGGAACTAAAGAAAACCAAATCTGCCGCTCTTTCTTCTACCGATTGGGCTTCATTGTGCTGTTCACTGTGGGAATTAAGCCTTTGTCTTCACTAAGGAGGAACATAACTGTGACTAAAGCCACCAGAACAGATCACCGTACTGGAGGCATAATAAAGCACTAAGGGACAGAGAACACTGTGGATTTTTCACTCCAAATAAAACGCCACACCAACTTCTTAGTTTTATCTACTGAGACACATTGTGACTAGAATCCCAAACCACACACATCCAGCCTAGACATTATCTTTGTGCTGCACATCAACTGTACTCCCCTGGGCTGGGGTAACAGGAGCTCAGCTCATGAAGACAGTGGCAAATGCACTTTCTCTCTGCTCTGAATGCTGAAGCAGTGAGCGTATGCTGTAGAACTGCAGAACAATTCACCCAAGGGAACAGAACCAAAGAGCAAATAAAAGAGACCTTTTAGAGCACCGAAGCAGTGTTTGTGTTAGTGATTTCTTACACACTATACTGCTGCAGTACTTGCTTTCTATACTTACCTTGTTGCCGCAACACATACCTACTTTTCTATTTAAGTAATTCCTCACCACCCATTTTTGAAAAGTGTTCCATTCCCCAAGGACTTTTAACAAGAAATGACTTTAAAAAAAGAAACTTCTCAATGCATATTTTAAAGGGGAAATAAAGCATAAGAATTACCAGAATTGTCAGTTTTGAAATGTTACTGCAGTGTTGAACTACCCTTTCCAACATGAATTAAACATCCCTGAAGGTGGGATGCATCCGAATTAAACATCCCTCTGAAGGCGGGATGTATCCAAAGCATTTTACAGCCAAAGAAACTGGGGCAGACCAACTGCTGAATGTTTGACAACAAGCTCACAAGTACTATCTAGTTAGTACGACTCGAGGATGGCTACTGGAATGTAGCTACACACCAGTGACTAAAGCACTCCAGGCTTTCCAGCGCAGATTTTCTCTCCATATATAGCGATATCCAATTTGCTAACTCACCGTCCAATAGCCAGTTGTACCGATCTAGACCTTTTAGCTCATTCAGCATTAGCCGTGTCATGATGTCATCTGGAATAAGCCGCCCTTGATCAATGTAGGACTTGGCAAGGATTCCAACTTCTGCGAAAGTAAAAGAAGTCACATTAAACTATCTCTGACCTCCAGCAAGCGAAAAAAAGCCCACAAGCCTGCAAAAAAATTGTTTGGATCAGGACAGTGCAGCACAGTAAACTGTAAACAAGACAGACAGTGTGCTTGCTGAAATTCAAAACCAAGTGATCAGTTAGGATCTGCTCATGCAAATATGTATCAGATTAGATTGGTCAGTAGTTCTACAGATGGCAAAAGGATTTCCAGCACACCTCTATCCCCACACCCTCAGAAAAATTTTACTAGTAAGTGTGTAAAATATTGGGTTCTGAAAATCAAGAGAGGTTGTTAGGTAAAACAGTCTTCAAAAGAAGAAATGCACGGAAGTTCACTAAGATATCAGCTTTAAGATTTCCTGCCAATAGTTATTTTCTCAGTTTAGTGGCTAGTTACTAACTTATGACTTCACTATGAAGAGAAATGCCTTTGGTGCTTAAGAGAGCAGTACGCAGTGGGACGTGCTTGCCAGGTACGTGTCTTTACAACTACTAGAGTTACAAGAGGATGTTTATAGACGGTGTAAACCAATTATGGGAGTGCGCAGACACTATGGTTTTCCCCTGGAACTGACTTAGCTTTAGCAGCACTCATTTAGCCCGCTGGGTCGCTAAAATGCCATCCGCACATCACAGTTCCGGATACCACGCCACGCTCCTGGCAGCAGCATGCACATCACGGGTACAGCCACGGGGAAATTCATCTGCCTGGTTTGTGTCCTGGGCGCAACGTCTCCACGGCTTTCACTTATGAAACAATTACCCAATTATGTAAGTCACCCAGAATAGCAGCTAGATCGGTTTTATTGCAGATCTGCAGAAGCCTTTACTTGCAGCGAACTCAGATCTAGTTACAGCAAACTAAACAGAAAAGATGACAGGGACTGGCATACAAGATATAATCACTTTTAGCAGAAAGCAATGAAGAACGCCAGGCCCTCGCTGGGACTCCCCTGCAGTACGTCAGCATGCAGTAGTAGAGAGGCCCTTCTTCAGACAAGGCAACTGAAAAGCAATAGATGCGCTCAAGTAATGCAAACAGTAGCTCTGGTGCTGGGGGAAAAAAAAAAAAAAAAGTAATAAAAGGAAAATTTGCCATTATTCGGTGTTCACATCTATAGTCAGGCTTTGAAAAGTTTGAAGACCATTTAGAAATTGCCACTATGCACCGTAGTCAGACTTCAAATAATCCTCAAAATGTGGGAGTCAGACTCTGGTGCCCGAGTCCTCCAGCACATCACAAACTGGAAAGAAGGTGAGAGTCTGCCTGGCTACAAAGCATCCAGCTTTTCTACATCTCCCTTCTGCACGGTCAGCAAGTCCTCCTTATCATTCTAGCACACTTTGAACTATACACCCGGCAAAAGGAGGCTGGGAGGGGGAAGAAATTACATCTAGATAGTTTAATGTGTACTCGATGCTTGGATCCGTTACTGATTTACAGTGCAGCACTGCTCTAGCCACAATGATCTCAGAGCATGCACAAGGCCAAGGTGACAGAGAACGGCACTAACGTACTTTGGGAAGACAGATGAGCTTCTGGGCCCAGACAGGTTTAGAGTACAGCGAGCTATAAGGTCCTATTATTAGACCAAGAGAGCTGGAAACACGTTACCTCTCTGTACAAACTTCAGGCTGTTCAGAAAGTCGCTATTACAGAAGAAAAAATAGGCACAACTATACCCATAGTTATTTGTTACGACAAAAAGTTTGTACACGAGACCATAGCTGCTTTCCCCTCATCCCGTTGTTGGGAGTTGGATTTCATGAGGTTGTGTTGCTTTTATTTTGTTCCAGTTTTTGGTTTTGGGTTGGTTTTTTTTTTTTCAGCTTGCGTCTGAAACCACGGCAGGCACGGCAATCTTTGGAATTAAAAGCGACACAGATTTCTTTCCTGTCTGGGTGGTAACAGGTATCCACGTTTCAAGGTTTTGCAAAAGATTGCAATTTTGCAAAAGATTTTGCAAAAGATAGCAAAAGCTCTAACCACATTAGAGCACACAAGCTCCAGCCATATTCAGACAACACGTTGCTCAGCACTGGAGAGGTGGGCACGGACCCTCCAAAAGCAGCACAACACAGTAATAACTGCAAATTGCTGAGGACACTCACATGTTCCACAGGACTTTTCAACAAAGTCCGTTTTCGCAAGGCAGCAAATGCAAAAAATGGCACTGTATAACTATTGTTAACTATATTTACTTTTCCAACCATTTTAACTGCCCAACTTGCAGGACTCTGCTATTATAATCAAAATGCATAAACTCTTCACCTCCACGAAACCTGTCAGAGCTCTCTTGAGTTGCCTCTCAGTGTCCCTCCCTCCTTCAGTGTAATACTCACTCCTGCTATCTCAGTATTCATCTCAAATCCTTTGGAGACCATTTCTGCAATGAGTGACTCACTTTCAATAAAATTAAAACAGAGCTTCATCCGGCTTAATTAGTGAATGAAAAACTGTAGCGGATTCCTGTAAGTTCTATGCTAATTCAAACTCCATCGTCTCTTACAACCTCCACTGGCTTCTCCCCTCACATTCAGGATTTAAATGTGTCTGCTACACTTTCATGTCACATCTTGGTTGTGCTTCCCCTTCTTTCATCTGTCCAACCCACCTAGAACACTTCGCCAAACCCTTTTCTTTCTGCTACTCCATGGCTCCCTCTCAAATCAAGCAATGGGATATTTCCACTTGCAATTTTCCCTTTTCACACATCCTTCAGCTTGATTCTGGTGCTCTTTGATCTTGCTTCCAAGACATAGAAAAAGCACAAAACCTAAAGTATTTAGTAAACAAAATATTTCCTTTATCTTCCGGAATGACTTCCTTACTCACTAGGTCTTATACTGGAAGTTTGTAACACCAACAATTTTGGCTTTGTGACCCTCTGTAAATAAAAACTGACGTGTGCAACCAAACAGATCAAGCAAGAATGTGATCAGATACGCCTGCACAGGTGGTGCTCCTAGAATATGTTTAACTTCTCAGTCAACTAAGCCAAAGTCATTGTTCCTACAGAGCAAACAGATTCCTGTGAAGAGAGATGTGGAAATCCCATCACAACTTATTTCATAATACAGATAATTTTTCACCTTCAAAGATGCTCAAAAGCTTCCAAAACCCAGACTGCCAGATACCTAACCACAATACTGCAATGGCACCTACAAGCTAATGCAGTCCTCTGCAGCTTCAAAGTGCTGGAAATAACAATACTCTCACTTCATTATATGAAACCTGAAATGGTTCTTACAAGGTTTTCAACCCCACCGTGAAGAAAAGCAGATACAGAAATCACAAGGGGACCCTCATCATTGCAAAAGTCTACCAGAGAGAGAGGCTGTGGCATCTGAACAGAGAGCCAGAGGTCAAGCTACAACTATATGGTAAGTATAATTCACATCTTTACTCGGTGCGCAAACACAGGCCATGCTGAAACCTAACCACAATATGGACTTGTTGTAAGGTAACACAATATTAAAAGCACAAGGTAAGCAGCTGGAAAACTTTGCCCAGCGTTTTAGGAAAGCACCACTGCAGCTGGGCCTGCCATTCCAGGACAAGGGCTCCTGATTTTGGAATAGCCGCTAATTCTCAGTGCCTGAAAAAGTCAGGTTGCCCAGAACTCCTCCACTTGCTCCGTCTGTTAAAAACACAAACATTTTTCCCTTTCAGTATGTTTCAGCTGGAAGACGATCAAACACATAGAAAAAGTGCTGGGTGCTTACAAAAAGCATCAAGACGAGGAACAACTAGGTGTTTCAAAACAGCGGAAACGGGGTAAACCCCAGGTACACCCTGTTCATGCTCGGAAAGAGGACGCCGAGTGGCAGCTTCCAGACACCACCGGCTGAAGCGCTGAGGCCCACTCGGGTGCCCTCGGGCCTCCGGGCAGAGCTGCGCGCAGACGCCCGAACGCGGCGGGGGACACGGGGGAGGGCACAGCGGTGGGACCGGAGGGCACAGCGGTGGGACCGGGGAGCAGCAGAGCCCCGGCAAGCAGCAGAGCCCCGGCAAGCAGCAGAGCCCCGGCAAGCAGCACCCGCGGGCTTCCCGGACGGGGAGCGGCGGCGGGAGAAGAGGAAGGCGAGGGCGGGGGAAGGACCGCCGTCCCTGCGGAGCGGGGCCGTGTCACGCAGCCGCTTCCTGCGGGGCTGCGGGGGGCCGGTTCGTCACCGCCGCCCCGCTCCCCGTCCGTTCCGGGCTGCCCCCGTTCCCACCTGTCTTCTTCTGCATGTTGTCCCTCAGCAGGTCGCCGCTGGAGAGGTGCTTCATCCCGAAGTGTTTCACAATCCGAGCGGAGATGGTGCCTTTCCCGGAGCCCGGGGGGCCCATGATGACTGCGCGCAGCACCGGCCGCACCACCATGCTGCCGCTGCGGGGGCACGGCCGGGCGGAGCG
>VWYH01002652.1:0-11802 GCA_013399365.1 Pampusana beccarii | reverse complement strand
AAAAAAAAAAAGAAAAAGAAAAACCCCCCAACCAACAAAAAAATAAAAAAACCCCAACCAAAACTCCAAATGCCTGTAGATGGTGTTAGAAATCTCTGTTCTGATTTAGTCTCTGGGGTTTCATGTGCTCGTCACTTCTCAAGTCGCCGGATTTGAAATGTCACTGCTTGATGTTTATTCAGACTCAATGATGCTGGATAATTTCCATGCAGATCCATCCAGAGACCTGCGACACGGTCACAATAAAAAGGTGGGGAAAACATCTATATTTTTTTCCCTCTTTTGGAAGAAACGAAGGGCACCCTGAGCTGCCATAGTATTTGAAAGTTTGTGGATGAAAACAGATGCTGCTGAAAATACAAACTCAGCATTAATTATTAATTATCCCTATTAAAAAAAAAAATATTTATACAGTACTACACGTTACATACAAATGAAAACCTTCCCCTTAGGTAGTTCAGGGTGCCTTAGAGATACACGTGCACCATCATATACGAAATAGAGACTTGAAAAAAGCCCGGGAAGGTGGATTTATACCAAAAAAGGTTATAAATGTCACCTCTCTGCTGTGGTTTCCTATCTGTGAAATGTGGTCACTTGACCCCTGTTCCATCAGAATGAGGGAACAGTGAATTAAGAAGGATTTTTCAAAGATGCTTGAGAAATGAACAGGAATGACTGAGAATTCTGCAAACTTGAAAACTTCCCATCCCTAATTTTTGGGGGTGATTTGGACACGAGAGCTCATTTAAAAAAAAAGGCTAAAATTTGTTCTGCTTCAGCAAATTGGTTCTTCAGGAGCCATTTACAAACACGTGGAGATTTTCTTATTTTTGTCCTGCTCTTGGCTAACCAAGATACCAGAAATTCATGTATTACTACCTAGTCCATCGTTCGAGGATTTTCTCTTTGTATTGTGAAACTGGTCTTTGTTGCCTAGGGAGGTTTTTTGGTAAACTAGATACACTCAGAAAGTGGGAGAAATGTGGTATTAGTAACCAGGGCCACTTTGGAGTCATCTGTTCATTTGCAGAAGTTGGTTTTCCTCTTGCAAATCTTCCTCTTACACATTATATTCATTTGTCTTGTACATATATTAGGTCATTAATCAAGTCATTAGTTTTCCTGTCATTGATACTCAAATAGATTTGTGTGTACTGCAATTAAACCCTCTAAAGTTAAGTTTCCCTTTGTGCTTTTGCAAGGTAACCTTTATATCTTTATATCTCATGTATCGCAGTGACGTGGGGAGCGGAACCTTCTCCATGTGTCTGTCTTGCTCCTCTGATACTTCTTGGTGGGCTCTTCATGGGCAAATATGACCTAAAATACTTATTATTTTTAGCTGGGAAGAGTTTTTAGAATCTCCTGTTTCTGTTTGTTGGTTTGGTGAAGGGAGACCAAGGGTTTGCCCAGGGAGCAGTTTTGTGTCATCACCTTCGGCCTGGAAACCCCTGAGAAGATGATGACAAAGATGATGACACTGATGGACAAAGTCATCGATTCTAAACCCTTTGGAGACCTTTAACCTCTTTTTGTTTCTGGATTTCAAAGTTCTGACGAGTGAGCGAGATGCAGTTTTGTACCGTTTCTGTTGTTGGCCTTGGCGGCCATTTGCTGATCCGATCGTTTTTGGTTTTGGAAGATGTGATGTTTGAAAACTATAGACCTGGTTATGCTTCTCAAGTCCACAGGTCAGTTGTATGTGAGGACAGAATCAGGAAAAACAAGGTGAAAATAAAATTGGGTAATGATTTTAAGATATATGTGTAATAAGAAAAAAAAAATCAGATTTCTGGTGCCTCTTATCTTGTAGGCCTCAGGCCTCAATTGAGACTTCAAGGCAGCAATTTCCCAATGACTTCTATTAAAAAAAAAATAGTTCTTTGTCATTATTCCTGTGCTTGCTCATTTATGGTTTGTCTTTACTAACATGTGTGCTGCATGAGTAGGGTGTGATTTTAATTACCTAACTGTTGATATCCTTGAGGAAAAGATACGGCTGTAATTAAACGTTATTTGCAGTTGTGTGGATCATTTGGACCAGATCTTGAGTCTTCGTTCTCAATATTGGATTTAGCAGGGATGGTGAGTTCCCAATAATGAGTTTCCATGGCCAACAATATGAAGAATCGCTGGAAATAAAGGTGCCCTTTGGTAGTAAGGCCAAATATTGACTATTGCATCACGATCCATCCACTGCTAAAAGGTTATAGGGAGACGATGAGTGCGACAACTCGAAAACCTTCTCAGTATCTCAGACGCTTCTTCCAACCACCCTTGAGTTACTTATTTATTCAAGTGCGAACTCTGCCGGGTGATTTATTATTTGTCGTTTGATTCGCTCTTGATTAAAGCTGTAATACCACTATTTAGAGGAAATCAAATCAGCGTTGTGGTTCTGCAATCAACGACGAGTCTCCGTGGGGTGTTTTTCTGGCCTCTCTCCCCCACTTCTCACCGCGTTGGAAAAGAGCCTTCCATGGCTGCTTGTTTTTAGAAAAAGCATCGATTTTCTGTCTTGCATGTGGCAATAAGGTATTTTTATTAATGCATCATCTAAATGTGAGTAGGGCTGATATTTTTTCTTTTGTGTGTGTGGTTGTTGGTTCTTTTTGTGTTTTGTAGTTTTTTTTTGTTTGTTTGTTTGTCGTTTTTTTTTTTTTTAATTCTTCCCAGAGGTGATATTTTGTATTTCTGTAGCAACTTCCAGCCAAAGACTTCCAAGTATTTTCAAAGCAGAAATATATTCAGCCTTGGATAAACCCAAGCGGGAACAGAGGTAGCGTGGACCATGGTTTTTATGGGATAATGTGAATATACAGAAAGATGAACATGTATATATATATATTCACCTCCTGATACTTTCTGATTTGACAAGGCACTGAGAACAATATACCAGAATAAATACTTGTTATTTCCAATTTGCACTTTGCTGTATTCAAGCAGGATCCCCAAAAAGACCTGGGCTCAACTGGTTTTGCGCTGGTTTGCATGGAGCTTGGATTTAAACTCTGATGTAGGTGAAATGAAGATCCTTTAATTTAAACCCACCACCCCTTGTCCTGGTGCTACAGGCCCAGCTTACAAGTCTGTCCCCATTTTCTCCATGCAAAATGCTATTAATTAATGTAACGCACCCACCTTGATTGGCATCTTCACCAAATATAGAGGAAAAGCATCTTTTAGGTAAGTGACATGACCCGCATTATCGAGTTTTAAAGGAAATTTTCCTCTGGGATCTCTAGCAGGGACACTCAGGAAAGAAAAGCCAGAATTTGGTGGACATAGACAGGAAAAATAATTTTTGGGGCCAGACTCGACAGTTTTTAGGTACAAAGGGTTTTTTCTGCCTCTCTTCCTTAATGCTTTGTGGTTGGGTTTTTTTTCCCCATTTTTCCCTGGAGATTGATGCGTCTGCGTAACCGTTTCAGACCTTTCTTTTCTGCGCTTCTTTCTCCTCTGCGTTTTACAGCATCTTCTCTTTCTTCTGTCACTCGCTGTCCCACGAGACCCCCCAGGACCCCCGCTAGCATCTTCCAGCAAAAAAAAAGCTTTTTGACAGCTCAGCTGAGTCCTCCTCAATGGGCTGAGAGAAAAAAGAAGCGATAATAGGTCGTTTTCTCCCATTTTCAGCTATTTTTCTTTGGCATTTCCCTTTTTTTTTGCCTCTTCACCCCTTCATTTCGAGATGTTCCGAGTCCCCCCACTGTGATAAGCTCAGGTTGTCATATGGGTAACGTGGATTTCCAGGCCGGTTGGGGCTTCTCCCTTGGCTTTTCCCCTTTATTTAAGGGGTGGGAGGAAAAAAGGCCATTTTAAATTAATTTATTGATCTTATTATTTTAATTTTTATTACAGAAGCATTGCTCTTAAAGAAATCAGTGGTGCAGAGTGTCTCTTCACTGGCTCTTACCCTTTATTAGGAATAAATAAGGAGTTTTGTAGCTGCAATTTTAAGTTTGTTCTGAGAGTGAAAATCTGTTTATCTGCCTGAATATTCAGACTGGAGAGAAAATACTTCAAAATTAAATTTTGGGCTGATATTCTCGCATCATGAAAAGAGTTTTGCTCGTGTTATATCACTATTTTCGCATCTTGCAATATGTATCACTCCATTTTTTATTCAGCACTAAACCAGATAATGATGGGAGCATCTAATTTTTTTTTAACTGATTAACCCTATTTGAAGTAAAACATTCATGGGGATTTTGGTTACAGGGGTGCTGGAGGAAAATAAATAAGATTCCAATGGCTGATCTGTAGGGAAGATAAAGTTATCAATTAAATTTAGCGAGATTATTCCTGCCCTGAGAATTATTTTAGCCCTTCAGGAAATATTTGTTCTCTGTGTTTAGTTTATTATAAGATGATTAATTGAAATTGGAGTTTGTTTCCTATAGAGTTACGAGCCAGAATCCTGAACAGCAATATCCAGGAATGCAAAATAGCATTAAAATGGATTCGTAAAAAGAAACTTTCTCATGAAGACAGAAGAACTAGAATAAAAATGGAAATTTCTGCATTGCTTGGGCTGTTCTTCCAACATCATTAATCTGTAAAAATGAGATGCCAAGAGAAGTGAAGCTTTAGTGTTCACTCTTAATGTGTCATTTAGTTTTCAAGGCACGGTATGCTGGAATTTGGAGAATTCTTAGAAAAGCATTTGAGTTTGTTTGAGCTTTGCTGCTCCTGTATTAGTGAAGAAGAAAAACTTCACTAAAATGAAAAATATAGGAATGCCAGGCTTGCACCTTATGTCTTTTACGTGAAATTATTTGGAGTTTCTCCTTCCGCAAGAATTAAAATTTTTGGTAGAATGGTACAGACACATAATTAGTAACAATGCTCTATTAATTCCTCCATAGTGCAATTTATAACAACCATCTCATTCTGGGAATGTATTCAGAATTCATACATAACCTCATAGTTTTGAAAGGTTTTTTTAAGCTTTTTTTGAAGGGGAAGTTGATTTTAAATGGACTGTTAAACACTTAGAAAATTTATACTGAAGAAGTAAATTATCTTTGGTTTGGAGGTGGCCACGCTGTGTTGAATTTAGGACAATATGGGTGAAATTTTCATTTCAGAGATACGAAAACTTCATGTCTAAATTTGGAACTGATTAAAGATGTATTTATCATGTTACATATAAAAGATGAGTCCAACCCTGTAATAATCTGATTCCCATACAGTTGAATTTAGTGATTATTGTGAGTGAGTGGATAAAATTGAGGCAAATGTTGGGATGAAAGTCATGGAACTCACTTTCCTCTTCTTTGTTGTGCCGTTGATTTAGAATATTGCAACTTCACCTCCCCAAATATAACCCAAATGTACTATTATTTTCCACACAAAATCCTCAAAAATACCATGTTAACATTGTGCAGAAATTGCTGAGTCTTGTAGGGCTGATGGTTTTATACACGTGGGCCAAGGATGGGTTAACGTGGCATTGACGCTTTGAGAGTTTTCCCCATTTCTCCCCACTGGGTTATGACACCAAGGCTAATTATGTACAGGATACGTTATTAATTAGCGAATGGTCAGGAAAGATCAACTGGAGGAGACACGGGGAGAACCCACGGGCTCTAATCTCCCATTAATCCCCCTGCCCCAGAGCATCAATAAATAACATGGGTCACCAAACCACTTAGCAACTGGATGGGTTTAATTCCCGCATTTTATTCTTCTTCCCTACATAACAAACACGTTTTTAATTAAAATCCTTGGAACTGGAGCTTTTCTGTTCTTACTATATCCCTCCTGGCTGCAATCCGGTGAGAACACAGCCATGTATTATATTGAAATTTAAGAATGTACCTTCTTATCCAGGAGTTATTTTGTTATATTTGGTGCTACGTGTGTTCACGGTCGGGCTGTTTGTCTGCGCTTATGACCAAGTTTCTTCTTTGTTTTAAGGTTTTGTGAGTCAAGTTGTGGAAATGCTGTCGGTTTTTGCTTGAATAGTTTCTTGAAAAATGTTTTTTATTTCCTCAGTTTGTGTATGATTGTTGCATCTGTCACTGGGGTCTGAATTTTTTAGGTACCAGCCCCTTTTCCTCCTAATTTAGGCCAAATTCTTGAACCTGGGTCCATTGACTACAATGGTTACTCTGAGGTTCTTCGTGTAAAATCATATTGGCTGCAGCAGAATTCATAACATCTGTAAAGTTTCCAAGTCAATTTAGTTTTTTAGCAGTAATTCTTTCCAATACATATTTTTATTTCCCCCCCCAGCACCATTTCAACTCACACACAACCCGCTCCATAAATCATCGGGCGCAGCAAGAGGTTCTAAAATCCAAAATGTGAAAGGGTTCGAGAATCTCAAGGAGTGAATTATAAAACGAGACAGATTTAGGCTTAACAAGAAATCTCCTGGAAATAAATCCAGTGCAGCGAGTCAGCGCTTTCCTGGTTTTCGACTATTTCAACACCATAAAACTTTCAGAACTCCAGAGCCCCGGGAATAGGGGGTGAATTCACTGCAACAACTCTGTTGCTTTTTTTATTTTCTTTTTCTGTCATGGTTCAGCGTGTTTAAAGACACAAACTGATAGTCACTCATCTTGTCCTTGGCTGTCAAGAAGTAGGATCAAGGGGTTTTTGTAATAGAGCATCACTGAAAAACCACGATTTACTGACAACATGCCCTCCCTTTTTGCAACAGTTTTCCTGGCAAATCTGCCATCTTTTAATGAGTAAATCAAGGGCGTAACAAGCTTCCTTTGGTAAAAATAATAGTTATTTGTGCTCAGGATCTACTTGTCTCGTGCGTTATTTGTATTCACCACCCTTGGAATTTGTTATCAACACGATCACGTTTTAAGCAGGTGATATCTGCATTGATTCTGTATAATAATATGCTTTTCTCTTTCGTTTCTTCTTCCTATTTGTCCAAGATGTCTTTAATCAGTACTGGAGTACTGGAGACGTGGTTTTAAGAGGAGGAGAAAGTCGCTGCTGTTAAAAATTAGGAAATCGCCGTTCTCCATATGGTTTTCTGAAGCAATATAGACATTTTGATTTGCTCCAATGGTGACATTTAGGTCTGTAGGCTCAGAAAATTCCTATCATCTTCCTCGCTGTACCCAGACCTCGTCCTTTTTGGTTGTGAGGAAACTCAGGCAAGTTATTCCTGGTGGCGACCAACATGGGAAGAGCTGAATTACTATTTTTGTAGTCAGCTGTAAATTCAAGGTGTCCGGAAGGCGGCCAGAAACGCGATCAGATTAAGATTTGATCAGACCTGTCTCGATCTGTCTGGTGGAATGGGCAGCAAAGGACAATTAAGGAAGAGTCAAGAGATGAGTTTAGATTGGTCTTGTCTCGCGTCTTCCATCCTTTAGTGTGTAGGAACTGATGGAGCTAAATGCTGCTTTAATTCAAGTTCAGTCACATTGTCAGATCATTCCTCTGTATCCCCTGTATTCCTCTTTTGGAACCATTTGGCTCCGTGACATCCCAAAGTTCCAGAATTCTGCATTGCGCGTACAAATTATTCAGTTGATTTAGTGAAATAATTCAGCAGTGATTTCCCCGGGACTTCTTGTGTTTGTGCCATGGTGAAGAATGAGTCCCTATTTAACCTCCCTCAACCACTGGTAAGCCTCTTGACTTGGCTGCTCTGTTGCCTTTGTTGAACCAAAGATAAAAAACCCTTTGTGCAGTTGTCACCTTCTTCAGGAAAAGAAAAGGAATATTTATTTATTGTTGCAGATTTCCCATCAGTTTTGGCTTGGAGATCAAGTTTTTCCAGAAGCTTTATGTGAAATAATAATGAAAAAAAGAGCTGCAAAATCAGAGCATCTGTAGATCTTACAATGTCCACCCAGAGCCCGTTTCCATTAGTGACACCCCTGTGTCCTTCCCCAGTCCAAACAAGTATCAACCCCGTTCTCCTCTCATGGAGATGTTGTCAATGTGAATAAATGAACCCGTTATTACCACTTAAAGAACACAGAGGTGCGAAAGCACCGCGAGCTGCCTTGAATTATTGGTGAAGCTGATCTAAGACAAACATAAATGGTTTGTCCAACGTTTCTGGTAGAATGTAAAATAGTATCTAAATCTCCCGATTCACAGAGCCAAGCCTGAGCTAAACGTGATCCCTTCCACTCTGTTCTTATTACACAACACTTGGTATTTGTAAAAATGCAAGAAAACGAAGGGAAAAAGGACAGCGCGTGAAGCGGCGTGGGGAGTTCTTGGGCAATGTAACGTGGGATTTACGGCTCTGTGCCTTTCAAGGATTGCTCTACTTTCTATTTGCTCCGTAACGTTCGTTGCCATTACGAAGACTTTTTATTTAGTGTTTCCTAAACCCTTAGGAAACCCTTTAATTCTGCCCGTTTCAGAGAGGAACACCGAGGGGCGTCGGTTACTCATAATGTGGAGCTCCGTGCTCTCCAAGGTTGGTGCAGACAATTACAGCTCACTCAAGTCATTAGTGATACACAAATAAGGCCGTAATTAGAGCTCAGGATTAATTTGCGGATGGAACAATGAAACAAGAGCGCTGAATGAGGAACGGGAGCCCTGGCTCGGCACAGAAGGGAATGTGGCTTTTCCGAGAGGGGGAATAATGGGGATTTTTGCTGCCGCTCTGCTCAAGCGAGCGGTTCTGCTGGTGTGAGAAAATCGAGGGTGAGCGTTTCTTAAAAAACTTGTAGTGAAAGGGTCAAATATAAACCTACGCGGAGATGTAACCGCTGTTAAGGAAAGCAGTCAGCCTTATAATAATCAACCAGGTGGGTGGAAAACAATCGCTGCGCAAGTGCTGGGTTAAGTTTGTGTTTTGTCCCCGGAGCTCTAGAGAATTCTCAATTTCACGGTCCTCTCGGGTGTAAATTTACATCCCCAGAAAGTGTATGTGATGCCACCGACTGTAGCATTTTAAGCCAAGAGGTGGTCTGAAATGAACACTCCTGCTTTAAAAAATAAATTAAAATTAACATTGGGGAAAAAACCCCACAGATAAATAGGTGGGGAATCAGGTTATGCCTATTAACCCTTGACATTCTTCCCCTTCCAGTGAGTCAGTAGGATAATGTAGGAAACAGCAAACGAAGACATTTAGTCAAAAGTTACCGCAAATAATCTGATTGTGAGAAGACATTCAGGAGTTGTTATGTGGGGAGAAGTTTCAATCTTGAGTTTTGTTACAGGTGTTTTTGTGTAACTTCAGCTTTTAAAATGCGCTTAGGTGCAGTCGCAGTTGATTCCCTTGAGGTTCTGCAGTTGAGGTTCGTGCTGCTGTTCCTTCCTGCAAAATAAGTATAATAATATTGTGCTTATCGTGGGGTTGTTCTGGCACGTTGAGTATAAATAAGAGCACAAATTAAAATAGGAAAAAAGAGATCTGTGCCTCAACAAGCTATTTTGAGTTGTTCTGAGGAACCGATGAACCCTTTTGAGATGGAGACTTGAAAGAAATTGAAATTATTCATGCACAAAAGCTGTTTTCTCCAAGATAGGAGAGGTCCTTTGAATGTCCCTTCAACATCCACAAACACCTGTGGTCCCTGAAGATGCTGAAATAATTGTTGTTTATGCTGAACTCCTTTGGTTGGGATGCTTTGGTCCTCAAAACCAGCAGGGCAGAGGCAGAACAAAACCAATTATTTTCAACAAAAAAAATGTGTGTACCTTGGCACCATAAGCAGGAGGAATATTTGATTATGAAATTTTTTAGTATGTGGTTGTGAAAACTTTTGGCGATAGTTGAAAACAAAACACTTTGGTTCTTCTCAGTTTCTTAGGTTGGCTTTGGATTTTTCTGTTTCTTGTTTTCATTACAGCTGGCCGTGAGAGGGCTTCATTACAGAGAATATGGGCTCTAATTATTTATTCTACATGGCGAAAATGGGATTTAGCAGGTGGGAGATGAAAACGTGTTTAGGATATGGCAGGTGCCTGGTGGGATTAGCGCATGGTGATGCCGTTACAGCCAAGTCAGGGCAACTCCATCTGAAATAATCTGAGAAGGAGCGGGATGGCAAAAAAAACTTTAGCTTGTTTTCTTAATTTGTCAGAAAATAAACCACTGTTTCTTTCCCAAGTATTAAGTATTTTAACTGAAATGCTGCTGAGTATTTCCCTAATGCCTTGCTGTGGCTTGACAAAGGAAAACCTCAAAAAATGGATGGTTAATGAAACTGGTTTTCAATACTGTTTGTGTTTTTGTACCATTAATTTTTTTTAAAGCTTTTAATGTAGGGAAATATCTGGATGAGCATGGCACATCCTTTTTTACCGTCTTTGAGTCATTTTGGTTGGAAAAGACCTTTAAGACTGAATCCAACCGTTGACCCACCCCTGGCACTAACCCAGGTCCCTGAGAACCTCATCTCTGTGTATTTTAATCAGGAATGGTGACTCCAGCCCCTTCCCCAGCTTCCGTTCCCTTCTCTCCACTCACTCCAGCACCTCAAGGGTTTTCTTGGCATGAGGGGCCCAAACTGACCCCAGGATTTGGGGTTCGGTCTCAGCAGTGCCCAGGGGACGGTCACTGGGTGAGGCCTAGCTCAGGCTGCTTGGGGCACTTGATGCCCTTGGTTCCTCATTTGTTGCCATTGAAACCCCCAATCTCTCACCTAGTGGCTGTTAACGAGGGTTAATGAGCTCGTTAATGAGCCTTGACCCATACCTGGGGGGTTTTTGGGAGAACAAAGAGCGATCGCACCATTAGTGCTTCAGTGCATGTGAGGGAGAGGCTGGTGACAGAGCCTGGGTGCTGCTCAGGAAACCACAAGGTAACGAAAAAATCTGCTCTTATTTCACAAGTACGTTTATTTTAGCTTATTGCCATATCTGGGAAGCAGGAAGGCATCGTTGCGATGTTTTTTGTTTAGTTGTAGGTAAATGTGAGTGGTAGATGTGGGTTTGCAAGCAAATTTGTTGAGGAATCAGTGTTCGAACAACCCTCATGTGCCCTCATGTTGTGTGGAGAGAAGAAACGAGATGAACGCCTTGGAGAGAATTTGTGTGCGTGTTCTGGTGGTGCTGTAACTCTAGGGAATTAAACATCAAGGTTTCGGTTACAGCTTGTCAGGTAAAAACGAGGGAAAAAGGATTTTTTTGGGTTTTCTGGAGTCCCCTCATTGCAGAGCAACCCCCACAGTCCATCACTGGGATGGTGTTTTTTGGAGGTAACTCACCCGAGCCCACCACAAGTTTGGCGCCTGTTTTTTTTTTTTTATTTTGGCTGTTTATGAGGAAAAAAAAAGGTCATCCTGCCTAACTTATTGATTTTGTTGCTTATTATGATTGTGGGGGGTGGAATGTTAAGGTATGCCAGAGGGTTTTAGTGAATGATGTTATAGTGTAATGCGCAATGCTTTATCTTTCCCTTTTTTTTAAAGAAGGTAAAAAAGTCTTATAGAGTAGGATTTAAACAATATCGTCTTATTGATATTGACTTGCTTTGGAGCTGCGTAGTTTACAGGTAAAACTTGTATTAAAATGTTTTATTGATGGTGCTCTGAAACGTTCTTCTTGTTGCTTTTCTGTTTTCTTCCTACCCCTGGGCAATAGTTTTCGTGCTGACGATTTAATCTCATCTGGGGGAGAGGATAAAAATTGACGTTATTTTTTTTTATTGTGTAGGTTTTCTGCTCCAGGTTTACACCTGTAGAAACCTCCGAAGTGTTTTTTGGGTAGAAATTGTGTCTGCCTGTTCTTAAAGCCTGGGCAGATTTCAGTTGACTTGGACCTAAGTTTCCACCCACATAAAGATCTATTTTGGCTTTCATGGGTGCAGGTTTAAAACTGGACGAAGTAGGATGTGTTTTATTTACA
>VWYH01002647.1:0-10039 GCA_013399365.1 Pampusana beccarii | reverse complement strand
TGTATTTCCTACAGGGACATTGCGTGCTGGAATTATGCCATTCTTTTAAAATGCCTCTTCTCTTCTAGTACAAGTTTAGGCTGTAACCCACAGGGTGCCCCAAACTAATCTCTTCCCTCCCCAGTCCTACCAGAGATCTCTGCCTCTCTGGCTAGAATTTTTTTTCCCAGCAGAGCAATGATTAGAATACTGATCAAAAGCTTCCCCTGAATCCTGTCTCTATAGGACTGCACTAAGCATAACAAGTTAACACACTTAAACATCTTCCAGCATGCATTTATAACATAGTAGTGTCTGATTTCCTACATTTAAATGCACTGGTTGTAGTTCTTGTCTCCCTCTGAGGAATAATGGATACAAATCGTGAGCAGACTTTGTCCACGTCTCTGCACTACTGGGCAATCCAGACTTTGGGATTGTTCTTTCTCTGCTTGCCACTAATCATTGCCAAGCAAGTCAGAAGATCCTTATGCCAGCTGTGGGGCAAATGGGTGACAGAAATTCCACTAGAATAGCTCTTCACATCCCACTGACTTACACATCACCTTACTGATCAACTGTTGGTTTGCAGTAGCTGGAAACTTCGGTGTTTTCCTAAAAGTGAATTCTAAATATCCCTTTGCATTCTAGCCAGCCTTCAAAATACTCTGTTGTTCAGGCCCACTGTTTTATTATTGTTACTCACATAGACAATTTTCCTCGCGCACACACAGCCCTCAAACACCCCCCTTGTTTCTCCCCAATATTGTGCTTTTCTTCAGCAGCAGCATCCTCAAATTCTCTAAATCGATCAATTTCCAACACTATTATGAAGAGGAAGACCTTAAAAAAGAAAAAGCCTTTGGAATATTATCTCTTCACTACAAGTATCTATGTTTCCCCATGTATAAACATTGTAGAATATATCTTTAAGTCTAAATATTACATTATTTTTCCTTAAAGTACTAGAAAGCCAATAAGGAAACCATGCCTACACTGTACTGATAATTCACAAGGCCAAAGAAAAAGACAAGGTGAGGATTTTCTCAAATTCTAATTAAACCTAAGAGAATCAATAAAACCATTTGTTTAGTTCTAACACCTATTTTTAGATTATAATATCTTCATGCTACTGCTTGTTTAGTTATATTAGAAATTACATGATCTGCTCAGCTGCAAAAAGACTATTGATTTGTACTTAAAACCAGGCAAAAATACCAGCTGTTTACAAGGTATTCATAGTTACTGTGAATCGTGTAAGTAAACAGTCATCTGACTCCACTATAACATATCAGCACACCTCAAAGGGAGCAAGCTAAACAAATCAGCAGTTCATATAGTACACAGGAACCACTAAGCCACCTTCTTTGTCAGGTAAGAAACTTTCCAAGTCTGACGATGTAAATAACACAAAAGAATACACATTTTTCAACAGGTCCTAAGAGGAAGATTAGGGAAGGAGAAAATAAAAAAGATAAAAATAAAATAAATTTGATAAACATGATCACTTACCAATCTGGCAGCTTTCTGCTATATTGTCCTTTCTGTGCACTTACTAGGAATTCTTAAGTAAATGCAAAATTCTAGGAATTTGAAAACACTTATCTAACTACTAACCAGTGAGCACTCACTGGTCAAAAGCTTTTTGCCACTGAAAGAATAATAGTCTGCCCTTGACCATTTCTGCCCATACAAGAGGAAGGAAACACACCAAATGCAAGTGCATTTGTCAACCCATTTGTCACGGCCATTACCATAGAGAGTTTACAACTTGTTCTCTATGGAATTTAAATAGAGTTTCTCAGAATCCTGTAGACCATTTCCACAACACCTATAAATTACAAATTCCCAGCAATATTTATTGTGTCTTTAAAAGCTAACATAGTCTTGTCTGAGCGTCTGTAGAATTCAACTGTCAAGTTTCATACTTTTGTTCACCTGGTTAGTACATAGCAGTTCTATGAATAGACCTACAGCTCTTCAGTACTGGTGATGGTATGTTTTTCATTTTAGCATGTTTGGACTGAGGTATAATCTTAATTTGAACCTCCTGACTTACTTACATGTAGAACAGTTGTTGATCAACTTTTAATATTATGAAAGTAGACAGAGAGCATTCTCTTTGTTTTTAATTCAGAACACTAATATGTTTAGTAAGAATGATGTTAGTTTCTCAGTCTCAGGAATTCAAGAACAGAGAGACAGAGCATTCTCTTTTCAACAGCACTTTGTTGCCTTTTGGGTAAATTGTAACTCAATCCAACAAACGTGGAAATACTTGGGTTTCTTCTGCATTTACTGTTGGAATCAGAAACCCCAAGCAAGTAATACTAAGTGGGGAGGGGGCAGTCACAATTAATGCTCCACAAACTTTTTTCAGCAGATTCTTCATCCTAGGGAGTTTTGTCAAAACTCTCAGGCATCCAAATTCCAAAAAGCTATTCTCAAAGCTTTTCCTTTAATGGACAACAGAGCTAGGTAAAAGCAATATATCTTGATTTTTGGCCCACTTTAGTTCTGTCACTCTAGGATTACTGTAGCTTTTAGGCTCAGGCTTAGGAATGCAGTAATTAAAACTGAAGTCCCTGTGAAACTTTGGGGCTATGTCTTTGACCTCAGCTTTCATGCATGTGATACAAGGATTCTGATGTGTTCCTCTCTATGCACTGAAGATCAGTTTGCTTGAGATGCAGCTGGAATATAATTTTCTGGGCAGTTACTTTATGTGATTGCCAGAGTACTATGACTTACTCTAAGAGATGGCCTCAGGCACCATCACTGCTAAAACTCACGCAGCTGAGTAATTCTCAAGAGCATGCATCTTGAGTGATCCATATAGCTTCAGTTTGCACTAGCCTGTGTCCTTTTGATAATAAAAGGTCCACAGTTACAACTGAACTTATTGGTTCTGGTTAAGCTTGAGCTGCTTCTGAGGTTGTTAGCTATACATCCCCCATGGTCTGTGCTTCATATATTTTTCTCATCTTAGATGTTTAAATACAATATGATTCTAGCATTATGCCAGAAAGTGTAATAGTGAATTCTGATCTTGAAAGCAACCCATTTAAAGGATATTTCAATTTAGAGTTTTCTCCCTCTTTATAACGAGCTATTTTGTTGCACAATAATAATAGATCACTTAAATAGAAGAACTGTACGAAGTATTTTGAAATAACATAAAATCTCTGCAAAGTTCCATAACTCAACAAGTTTCCTCCCAGCTTCATAAGAAGCCAAAGCCAGAGTGTCTTATAAACGCTTATGTAAGAAAATGCCACCATTGAGCAGGTGATATGGTGATTCTATTGTGTTTTCTGTTCTTACTAAAACATTCAATATAGAATGTTAATATTTTTCCAAAGAATAAATGAAAAAAGCCACAATNGGAGAGGAAGAGGAGAGGAAGAGGAGAGGAAGAGGAGAGGAAGAGGAGAGGAAGAGGAGAGGAAGAGGAGAGGAAGAGGAGAGGAAGAGGAGAGGAAGAGGAGAGGAAGAGGAGAGGAAGAGGAGAGGAAGAGGAGAGGAAAGGAGAGGAGAGGAGAGGAGAGGAGAGGAGAGGAGAGAAGCATAAGAACACAGGGAAGCAATACATAGGCAGAGAAGAAAGCCAAAAAGTATATTAAAATGGTGGGTGTTTTGAACAAGGTATTCACCAGAAACCTCCATCTCTGGAAAGAAAACTGATTCCTGGTCTGGAAAATGGAAAAATTTATATACTCTTTGTAAGTAGACTGGGTGCACCGATTAAATAAATTATTTTTGCCCCCAACTTCTTCTGAAAGCAGCAAGAATATAAATTACTGGTCAAACATATGGACAACAAAGAATATTCTGTATGCACATCTGAACGTGTACCACATAATGCAATCTTATCATACAGATATAGCTGTAAGTTCAGTGTCCAGACAGTAGTTTTTAGAATTTATTAAAAAATTAATATATCAGTAGAGCAAATACTGACATTTTGCCAACTCTTTGGAGGGCCCAATAATAATGGCTCTAAAATAAGCAGCCACAATAACAAGAAGTTCAACCACCATGTCAAAGCTCAGGCTGATATGCAGTGAACCACGTAGATGCTTCAACCACCAGTCACGTTAACAGGTTCTGGATTTTGAACCCAGTTTCATTTTGTGCATGGAGACAGGCCAGACTCCAATGACCCAGGGAAGTGTCACATCGCATGCCAGCTGTGCTCCAGGCACATTCAGTTGTCACAGGTTAATCATTGTCACTTCATGCAGCTACACATCACATGGTCTATTAATTATTACTTAATGACACTACACTACATGGTTTGATAAATTCTATTAGTAACTAGCACTGTTCACACAACGACATTCAAATAAAACTTTTCTCTTCATAGTGCATTCTTCACGAAGAGCCAGAAAGAGAAAATACCTAGGTTTATTAGCCTTACAGACTAGACATATTTTATTTGGGCTACAGCTGTTTTCCGTGCTTGTTGATTTATTTCACTGATAACTACAAAATACTCATGACAAACCAAACACTGAGACTAAATTCAGTTGTATGTTAAGACAAACTGTAGCATCTCCTTATATACATGTAGAACGGAGAAAAAGGATGCCATGCCTAAAGCTAACACTGTCATTTGTTATTAATCTAGAAAAAACCAAACATGAAAAATATGCATTCAGACNTTTTTCAGTTGTAAGTCTTGGAAGCTTATTTGCAAATATGAACTTGGAAAAAAAAATCTAACTTTAACCAGGTAGAATTAATCTTAGCACTAGTATTCAATCATTTGACATTAAAAGAGATTGCAGTCAAGCTGATAGCTTGTTTGCCAATGTCTCTTTTAAGGCCAAATTCTAATACTACAGTACTCATGCAAATTCTGCAAGAGAACTAAATGAACTGGTTTTGTTTTATAAAAACGTGGTTTCTGATGGTTTGAGGGAAGAACATTCGAAGCAAAGTAACTTCTTTCTCAGATCTTCCATTTTCCATGTTTGAAATAGAGTAGAAAGACATGACACTCAAGCTGCCTTCCTTGTTAACATTCCCTGAAATCAATGCATATTTAAAGAAAGTTTTGATTTTGACAACACTGCATATGTTGCAGCAACAGTATGTTTTATTAAAAATAAACTTATAAACTGTAATAATGCTGTTTAGCTCATGCAACCCACTGTGAAACAACTCTTAAGACTGTGGTTTTTTACACTACTGTGAGCTAAATATGAGCCATCTCCTGAAGAAACTGTTTTAATTTGTAAACATCCAAACTATTTGCATATTTAGCAAGGTGCTACCTCTATGTTGGATGTTCCTCTTATTACCTTTTGCATATCTTTTGCTCTCTATGTTGGTATAACATTTCTAGGGGATTTTGGCAAACACCAGCAGTTGGTTGAAGCACTGCACATCTGAAAGGCAATTACAGAAATGTAGTACAGCAGGATCTCCAAAATAACATGTGTTATGTATCTTGAGCATCTTTAACTACAGATAAACCACTCGACACACATTTAGCTAACCATATCTTAATAACCTCCAGTGGTGGAGATTCCACAATTTCTCCAGACAGTTTTGCATCTAGGTAGTTTGATATTCAGAAAACTTCCCTTAAGACTAAATCTCCTTGGTACAGTTCAAACTTGTTTTAGCCTGCTCTATAATTCAGTTCAAACAGCTCCAGTTTCTTCATACTTCCTTGTTCATGGCTTCAGGAATATTTTCAGTGAAATTATACCTTATACAAAATGTAGTGCCCAAAGCTGGACAAAGTGCTTCAGGTGAAGCCTTATTAGAAATGAACTAAATGATTACTTCTTATTTTACACATGATGTTTCCATTACTGTACTCCAAGACAGTATTTTCCTTCTTCACAGCAAAATCCTGCGAACTCATGTTCTGTCCATGATTTGCTTTTACTTTTCTCCCTCAGTCCTCTAATACAGCACTGCTGTTTAGCCAGAAGTTGTCCACTCTTAACTGGTATAGACAATTCTTCTCACCTGTAAGTACAACTTCACAGATATTCTTATTTAACTGCATCCTCTTTTCCAAATTATCAATTTATCAGTATCTATCCGCCATCCCACTCACAGCCCATGCTTCCATAACATCATGTGGAAATATTCTAAATATATTTTCTAGACAAGAAAAAGTAGTGTCTGTCAAGAACTTGTTTGTTGGGGGAAAGGTCACATCTGAAATGGACATCCCTGAGCACAGTATAAAACTTAACTCACTATAAACAGACTGAGACCCTCAGAGATTCGCAAGTGAAGAATGTGCAAGCAGGGAATCATTGCTTTTGGAAGCTCATTTTTTCAAAACCCGTACAGCTCTTTGGGGTGGCAGGCAAAAGAAATAATGTGATCAGAAATATTTTCCATGGAAATTTCTTTTATACAGGTGTTTACTAGCATGCCACAGCAGATACAAAATAAGAAGGGGTATGTGCATCTGGTCTTATCGTATAAATCTGAGGACCTTTAATGAGACTCCGGTGGCAGGAAGACTAAGCTCACATTCCCATATTCAGGAGAATGTAGGAAAAAAAAAGTATGTTCCCCCAGAGCGTGAATCGAAGTTGCTGAAGACTGAAGAGTTTATCTAATTTTTATCTAANACTGTGGTTTTTTACACTACTGTGAGCTAAATATGAGCCATCTCCTGAAGAAACTGTTTTAATTTGTAAACATCCAAACTATTTGCATATTTAGCAAGGTGCTACCTCTATGTTGGATGTTCCTCTTATTACCTTTTGCATATCTTTTGCTCTCTATGTTGGTATAACATTTCTAGGGGATTTTGGCAAACACCAGCAGTTGGTTGAAGCACTGCACATCTGAAAGGCAATTACAGAAATGTAGTACAGCAGGATCTCCAAAATAACATGTGTTATGTATCTTGAGCATCTTTAACTACAGATAAACCACTCGACACACATTTAGCTAACCATATCTTAATAACCTCCAGTGGTGGAGATTCCACAATTTCTCCAGACAGTTTTGCATCTAGGTAGTTTGATATTCAGAAAACTTCCCTTAAGACTAAATCTCCTTGGTACAGTTCAAACTTGTTTTAGCCTGCTCTATAATTCAGTTCAAACAGCTCCAGTTTCTTCATACTTCCTTGTTCATGGCTTCAGGAATATTTTCAGTGAAATTATACCTTATACAAAATGTAGTGCCCAAAGCTGGACAAAGTGCTTCAGGTGAAGCCTTATTAGAAATGAACTAAATGATTACTTCTTATTTTACACATGATGTTTCCATTACTGTACTCCAAGACAGTATTTTCCTTCTTCACAGCAAAATCCTGCGAACTCATGTTCTGTCCATGATTTGCTTTTACTTTTCTCCCTCAGTCCTCTAATACAGCACTGCTGTTTAGCCAGAAGTTGTCCACTCTTAACTGGTATAGACAATTCTTCTCACCTGTAAGTACAACTTCACAGATATTCTTATTTAACTGCATCCTCTTTTCCAAATTATCAATTTATCAGTATCTATCCGCCATCCCACTCACAGCCCATGCTTCCATAACATCATGTGGAAATATTCTAAATATATTTTCTAGACAAGAAAAAGTAGTGTCTGTCAAGAACTTGTTTGTTGGGGGAAAGGTCACATCTGAAATGGACATCCCTGAGCACAGTATAAAACTTAACTCACTATAAACAGACTGAGACCCTCAGAGATTCGCAAGTGAAGAATGTGCAAGCAGGGAATCATTGCTTTTGGAAGCTCATTTTTTCAAAACCCGTACAGCTCTTTGGGGTGGCAGGCAAAAGAAATAATGTGATCAGAAATATTTTCCATGGAAATTTCTTTTATACAGGTGTTTACTAGCATGCCACAGCAGATACAAAATAAGAAGGGGTATGTGCATCTGGTCTTATCGTATAAATCTGAGGACCTTTAATGAGACTCCGGTGGCAGGAAGACTAAGCTCACATTCCCATATTCAGGAGAATGTAGGAAAAAAAAAGTATGTTCCCCCAGAGCGTGAATCGAAGTTGCTGAAGACTGAAGAGTTTATCTAATTTTTATCTAATTTTTATCTAATTTTTATCTAATAAAGATTAACTCAGAAGACTGAAAAGCTGTATCTAGAATTTGTTTAGACTACCTGTGCTTGATTTTCCAACTCTCTGGAAAAAGCCACAGTGAGGTACTGATTTGGAGAGCAATCTGCCTTTCAAGCTTCTAATTTGTGTCTTTACCTGATCCAACTGGTACACTAACACTGCTACACAATTGTAAAAACAATAAACTACTCTTTTAAAATGAAATATTAAGAGAAGACCTGCTATTGCATCCTCTACTTGGAATTGTCCTTGGGAATAGAGCAGTTGATATGATAGGTAAAGTCTCATTCCACCCTTCCCTCAACTATAAAAATTAGTATTACCAAAACAAAAATCATATATGATTGCTTCCATGATCTGCCTGTATTTTTCTTCTATTCACATTAGCATTCCTGACAATTTATATACTTCAGTATACTTCAGGGATTGGGCATGTTGACTTGTACCACACCTCAGCTGAATTTTATGGCAGTCTTTGTGATTTGGAGGCGGGAAAAAAAAAAAAAAGAGAGAGAATGAATTAAAACAAGCCTCCCTTTCACCATGTAGTACATTCAAGTGTTCTTTCAGCCAAAACACTCAAATTAGATGACATCGAAGCGTCACACCCAGAACATTACAGAACACACAGTTCCAGGGAATTTAATTTTTCATCCGCCACAAACACAAGGTAGTCCGAGTTTAATGAAGCTATATTCAGAGATACATCAAAATCAATAAAATAAAACTGGCCTACAAATTCCCCTGAGGTCGGGACTTCCCTCTCTTGAATTAAAACAGAAAGTTTTCTATACCATCATTACAGCCATCCTGAGTCTGTCTTAAGCAGTACGGAAGTAAAGCAGAAAAAGCTCTCAAGCCACTGTGTTCACACTTTATTTAACTGGCCTTTCTGAGATACCAATTTTAAATAGCACTTGACAGGAAGAGGAAGTGAAAAACTCAGGATTTTAAAAAAAAAAAAAATCTGGGAGAAATGGTAGGAAAGGTATTTGTATATCACCTTGTATCTTAGTAGAGTGGGGGTCTCCTGGCACATTCCACATTATTAACAGCTTCCAAGCTACAGGGATACTGGTTATATTAAAACTACCAGAGAAAAAGGTCCCTTCAATTATACATATTTCCATTAGATTTAAGCATGAGTAAGAATTATAATCCTAGGAACAATATTGCATCTCCTTGAGGAAACCTTTTAATTGCTTTGGGAAAAAATACAACTAACTGAAGACAGATTTATAGAGTTATCTGATAGGACTGGGACCAAGTCCAAGGGTCCTTGATCCCTGTACTGCATTAGCAAAGTTTTCCCATACGGAAGCATTAGAGAAGATCTGTTTCGCATGCAATGCTATCAATAGACAGTACAAACTTTAGGCAAACATTTAGAAAATTTACCACACACCAGGCTGTTTCTAACATATATGGTATGGTATAAACTTTTTACTACTTGTTCTCTGGTCTTCTCTATTTCAGTTCTTCCTAAAGCCACATATTATGTTATTAATACAAGAAAACAGAGTTCTGAAGGAAGCAAAGCAGCCTCACACCCCCTGGCAAGCAGCCACCTCCAAACACACCATTTGTTGTAACTATGAGTTTACTTAAGGTCAGATTGCAACATTTGAAAAATGAACTCATGTATTTTCCGAAAAGCACATTACCAGGTAAAAAATCATAACCCAGAAAAAGTCGCCAATAACTTAAACATTTCAGAAAGCTTATTAAATGAAATCTAACTTCACAGTCATGTAAGCAGCTGAGATCCTTATAATGAATGGACAGAATACACTGCAGCAGATCAGGAATTATAAAACTAAATTAGAAACCCAAATCTCATTTGCTATAAAAACAAACGGCCGTGTTCTTAAAAGGAATTTGCTAAGATAATGCAATGAATCACCCTTCTGCAGACAATTTCTGATGCTTAGTCTCTTCTATATTTCTATTAGCTAATCATACATGCATCATACATTTCAGCAGTTTGTGAA